>WBMV01001084.1:18081-84521 GCA_013396655.1 Campylorhamphus procurvoides | reverse complement strand
GGGGGGGGGCGGGTGTGTTAGTTGTACCAAGAGAGGTTTAGATTGGATATTAGGAAAAATTTCTTCACCAAAAGGGTTGTCAAGCATTGGAATGGGCTGCCCAGGGAAGTAGTTGAGTCACCATCCCTGGAGGCATTTAAGAGATGTGTAGATTTAGCACTTAGGGACACGGTTTAGGGGTAGACTTGGCAGTGTTAGATTTACAGATGGACTCAATGATCTTTAAAGTCTTTTCAACTTATGTGATTCTGACTCTATGATTTAGTCCACTATGATTAGCAGCTTCTAAAATTAGTAAAAAACACAAAATTTCAGTTGTCTCAAGATAGCTATTTGATTTTTTTTTAATCATGCCCTCCCTAGTTTCCATGCATCTCTAAGTTATTTCAGAAATCTTGCTCTCCAAGGTATCTTTGCATCATTTAATTCTTTGTTGTCAGATAGTGGGAAATGAGAATCTGGAGTTGAAATAAGGATGCAAATAGCAGAACCTGAAGCTAAGTACTATGGCTCTTTTTAATTCAGCTCTATTGTTTGCTTTTAAGCTTCATTAGGCTCCACTGACACAGTCTCACAGTGTTTTTTTCTGTAATTTTGCCTCCTGCTCAACAAAGTGGGGACAACTGACTATACATTTACCAAATTAATGAAATTTTATATTAAGGACAACAACTCCTGAATATAGTTTTGGCGATATATATGCACTGTATCTGTGTTGCATCCTTGATTTTCTTGAATTTTAGGGATTCACCTCGTAAAAGTAAGAACTTGAGTACATATCTCTACTTCAAAAAGTATATATACAGTAACAGATGATCTCTCTAGTTCTCTGTTTCTCAGTGTTCACAAAGACATTTCCACTAATTACTCTTTTCTATCATTAATACATTAATATAACTAAATTTCTAAGTGGAAAGTGAAATGCTGAATCAGAACATAGCAAGTTTTTATTAACAGAGAGCTCTTTTAAAAATTGTACCACAGATACAATGTGCACAGCTAGCTACCTTATATCATAGCCTTAAATGAGGGCACTGATGAAATGAAAAGTGGCTTAATCTTATGAGACCTTGTGCCAACTATTCATTGTGTCTAAATGCAGCATGCAACTTCTTTCATCATATTAAGTATTAAATGGTCTGAGATTTCTCCTTATGATTTCCACTGACCAAATGTCACATCAGCACTCTAGACTTAGTTTGAGATATGTATCTTCCTAAATGACCTGTTCAATTGGGACTTCTGAAAACCATTATTTTGTCCTTTTTACTCAAATTTCATTTCTTTCTCTCTTATACTACCTGGTAGTATGGGGATTCAGGATGCAAGCTACTTCAGATTTCTTATGGCACAGTGATACGCACCATATAAGAACACTTATGCTGCAATGTTCAGTTTTACCAAAGAACTCCTAACACCATTGTAGTTGTACGCATATTGACCTTTGTTCCCAGTTCAAGTGAGCTTGGAATTTGTGGCATTATGTGTAAGGTTCTGTCTCCAACTCAAGCTGTAGAAAAATGAGTTTCTGCATCTACTAACTTGGTTTCCCACTTCAGAAGAATACCTCCAATGTATCGTCTGTCTTCCTTTGTCATCACAGCATCTTCCAGCAGGATCATCTGAAGATCACCCTCTGCAGGATCCCTGCCTCTATGTTTCCCATCTCTCAGGGCACCTCCTCAGGGGCACCTCCTCATATCAGAGACTCATTTATCTTCTTCAAATGACACACAAGAGAAACAGACTTTTTCAGTTCCCCAGGACCCACATTCAAAATATACACAGGTTGGTGCCTCCAATAAGCACTGAGATGACATTTTCCCAAGTATTATGCTTTCTTCACTGCTTTTTTCAACAAAGGACTTTTGGCTTTGTTAACCCCCTCTTTCTGTTAAGCAGTCCCTATCAAGGTATTTTCCTGCTCCCCTACAGCTTTCAAATAGTAAGATCCTGTTGTATGTCTCCCACCACCTGCCCACAGCCATTTAGGGACACATCTTTTGAAGCTGTTGTACTGCTGAGCTCTGAAAATGTCTTATACAGTCTCAGTTAAATGTTGAGACTGTATTACATGTTTTTTCTACCAAAAATATATCAGAAAATATTGTGAATATACTCTGTGTTTCTGTGTGGCATGCTTGGTAACTAATTCATCACAGAGAGTATTTTATTGAGATAAATTTACAGTTATTTTTCAGAATGTTACCTGGACAAATCACATTCTTTCAGAGTTTTATTTCTACTATATTATCACAGAAAAAGGAGGTTCCTACATGGTATGGGTGGCTGCATAGATGAAAATCAAGAGTGATTTAATTTCAAGAAAAATATTTGCTACAAAGAGATTATGCTAACTCAGTGTCAAGGGTAAGACTTATTTTCTTACAAAACTATCACAAAACAACTGACTTAGAAATGTAATACTCACTTTCCTCTGCAGTACATTTCAAATCCAAGGATTTGTTTATTTTTTGAAAGAAGCTAAAATCTCTTGTACATAAACAGAGAGCAATCTTTCAAGCTTTATACAAACCTTTTGCCTTTTTTTTTTTTTCATTTCTTTTAACAGAATCATAAAGAGATGTAGGTTAGAATGGAATGGAGGTTTAGTAAACCCTTACTCAAAGCTGGGACATGTATGATGCCAGATCCAACTTCAACATAAAGTAATTTGCTCAGAGCCTTCTTGAGTAAAGTTTTGAATAGAGAGTTATTCAAATGGAGATTCTACTCCATCATTCAAGCAAGTAAAAGCAAACCCACTTCTACTTATGTTACCAAAACACCTATAGTTATTAGAAAATATTTTCCTAGTGAGTTTACCAATATAGAAAAATATGTGTCATTATAAATTATGTTTCTTAAAAAAAAAAAAAAAAGAGAATTTGCTTTCCTGACATCACCTTTAGGAAGCAGAAAATATTCATTACATTTACATGCATCAGTCTTCAGGGAAAAAATTAACTACTGCAAAGTGAAATTCAGTGTGCATGGTTTCATTGCAGGCCTTGTATGAACAAAGGAAATGAGCTACCTGTTTATACAATCTGAAATTTCAAAATTTTCTGTCATAGCATTGAGACAAAATAGCAAAAATCCCTCTGCATTCTTATTTGCTTATTAAAACACTGATACACATGCTACATGAGACTTTTAATGTACGTAAATGAAGCTCGTTTAAAATTATATCCACTCATATGTTCATATGCATATATTAATTCATTAATTTTTCATCAGAATAACCTTGCAAATACATAATTTACTGGAATCTTACACTCAGTACCAAAAGGAAAAATATTATCTAAAGGGACCCAAGCTCCATACAAAATGGCAAGTATATTAAAATGTAACTTGCAAATTCAGCTACTTTTGCACTTCAAGTCACAGAAATTGACAAATGATCACTTCTGGCTTGTCAAGACAGAGGAATCAATCATATGTAGCAACATGTAATGTTATTCATCTCAGTTTTCAGTTATCTGTAAAAAATGAAATATCATAAAAGAATACAGGAGGCATAAAGACCACACTGCTACTAACATTTTCAAGTAAATTCTGCCCACGTGGCATAAAAACAAAAACACATTACTATCTGACAGGTCTTTCTTGATTTAGGTGAAATGAGTTGTGAGTTTTACTCACTGATTAACACATTAATAGTCATTTTGAAATCAGCACTATCCTCCTGCTCTCTTGGGCCCGCATTCCAAACAATAATCTTGACTCATCACCACAAGCACACTCATTTGACTCATTTATTTTTCCAGAGCTAGCCAGAAACACAAGATAATTGCAATGAAAAAATTCAAGAAAAAATTCTAGGCATGCCAGAAATTCATTATATAAAATATAGAACAATTGCTGAAAATGAAGTGAAATTATAAATTTTCAACCTTTTGACAGAATCAAAATATTCTACACATTGACTTTTGTCTATACATTGACATTCTACCCCTCTATAACACTGAAAAGAACAGAGCTAGAGCTGGTTTCCTGAGGGACTAGGAAAAGAAACTTACACAAAACCCTCAATTTGCCACCAAAATTGAATATATCATGAGAAAACTATTCCAAGAAGTAACCAATAAAGTGTAGGAGAAATACAAAAGTTGTACTAATGATGACCTTGGTACCTCTTACCATACTTGCTAGAGTTTCAAAAGAAAAGGAGGTTTGAAAAACGGAAAGAACCTTGACCTCTAGTCAAACCGACTTAGGTCTCTTTGTTTCAAAAGGAACTGGAGACACAGTGAGACACAGAAAACAATCTGATCAAAAGCTAAAGATAAAATCTATGAACAAAACTCCTTTTAAAGAAAAAGGCTATGGACTCACCTAATTGCAAATTGTCAGCAAAATGGGCATTACACAGAGGAAAAAAAAGCAAATGTTTTTAATCCAGACTGTGAGGCTCAAGTAGCACTATGAAAAATTAGACGGTAAGTATGGACAGGTATGTTTATGTCAAAGCTGCTCATAAGGAAAATGTAAAGTGCTACCTTAAGGGCCCCAGAATAGACATAAAAAAACAACAGTTGACATAGCTGACAATTTTAGCTATGTTTGTATCCATGAATCATAAATTCCCAAAACTCAAAAAAATCTCCTGGGAAGTCTCAATGTCTTCCTTTTATTCTTAATTTATATCTTCCTTTGCACTTAGGGACTACAAATTAAAAGCTTAAATACAAAATAACAGCTGTTCCTCGTTCAATTTTCAGCTTTAGTGGGATCAAGAGAAAACAAAAGGCTTGTGAAGCAGCTAGCTGTAGACAGATCTTCAGCTGAGGTTGGCAAACTCAGAATATTTTGTTGCTCTGTATTAAAATATGAGATTTCAAAATTTATTTATGACTAAATTGAGAAAGATTTCTATTTTGCAACTGTATTTATTAAGAGCCTGAAGGATGTAAATTGCTGAGGTGAGTTTATTCATTCTGCCACTTCTACTTCCACTTTAGTCTTCTTTCTCCATCTTAATATAGTTTTTGTTTTCCACATATTTCATGCAGTTATGTGCACATTTATCTGAGAATCTATATCAAGCTACAGTTTCAAGGATATATGCTTTAGCTCATATCTATGTTATTGACACAAATATGGGTAATTCACAAAAGATTCCCATTAGTAATGTTAGACTCCCACTTTCATTCACAACATCAAACATCCTTCTACTGAAAGCAGAGATTTCCATTTCCTCAAAAGGCTGAAGATAGCCCACTGATGTTCACTAAAGAGCAAAATTTCTTTATCATCTGTATATTTCCCTTGAAATGCAGCAGTGACAACAGTGAAAAGAAGTGAAAGAAGAACATCTGCATCACAAAATCTCTTTGTCCATCTGCAGATGGTCATTCATTTTCATAATCAAATTCTTTAAGCTAGCACTTTCAGATAATTTCACGAGGCTTGGAAACCTAAGAAAGTTTTTGTAACTAGCACATTCAACCAGTTTTACGTAACAGAAGAGAAGCAAAATTTTACAAGGCAAACATTATCCCAGGATTTTTCTTTAAATTTATTCTTGCTTCCAATATTCCATCTTGCCCATATTTCACCTTAAAGTGGTTTATCTCAGCCCATCCTTTTTACTCTACCTGCTCAGGACCAACATGAAGAGAGATTCCAAAAGCAGTGACCAAGCTGACAAACAAAAACATTCTGAAGTAGTGCAACATAATGCCTAAAAAGCACTCTTATTTTATTTAACCTGACAAATCCCTCAAAGCCAGAAAGCCTTCAGGACCACACCAGAACAAAACAAAGAAAGTCTAACTGTAGTAAATACTTGGATTCTTTGGGGGTAAGATTTTAAAACAGCCCAGCAAAAAGTGGCACATGAATGCCTTGTCAGACAAGTGCCTCAAGATGAAATTATTTAGATTTGCTCTTGAAACAAAGAAGAAAGAAGGTTATTTTTTTTAATAAAATCAAAAACCAACAAGAAAACGATCAAAAAAATACATCCCTTGACTCAGAACCACCGAAAACAGATGAGGGACTCAGCGAAGGATATTAAAGAACAGAATCTGTATCTGTGTTTAATTTGAATTCTTATCAGTTTTCATATAGATGGATACAATGCTGTGAGAACAACTGAAGTTAAGCTACACCAAGTATTTTAGAACAGAAGTGACATTTCTTGTTGTAATACTCCCTCCCTTAAACCCCAACTCTTCACATTAGAAAAGCAACAGACACAATAGATTTAGAAAACTGTGGGGAAAAATGGGGTATCTTACTCTTATCCTAGTCCAATACTTAGAATATTGGACAACTACAATGGTTTTATTACAGAATATTACAAGAATATTGCAAGAGTTTTCAGAAACATTTTTACATAAAACACCTCACAATTATTGAAACACAAGGACGATGAAAAGCTAAAAAAGAGGATATGCAGGCACCAGTCACTAGTCAAGGTATTTTTCTTCCTTTTGTTTGTGAAGCTTTCAGAGAGCCTTGACAGCAGTACACATCCGGCTACCCACAATTCAAAGGTGAAACACGCTTACAGGAGACATGAAAAAACCTATAGCTATAGCTCCCCTGTACAATAAAATGGAGAGAGAGAGATTGTTCCAAAGTTCAAATCAAACCAGGAAGCCTATCCAGAAATTTAAATCTGAGTATGAAAACAAAGTTAAAATGTTCATTCCTTAGAGTTTCTGTGACAACTCCTTTGTCACCCCAGCTCTCTGTTACTAGCACAGTAACTAGTAACTCTTTTAACCTCATATAGGTCATGAGTAACATAAGCTCAGCAGTTTTGTTCTTCTGGTCCTGCCAGGAACCAGGGAGCACAGATCCAGCTATATGCTGACAGCTGTTCCATGTTCTCTTCTATCAGGGCTAACAATCTGCATCATTAACCGCACTGGAAATTACACAGCTCAGTCCTGTAAAAAAAAATATACTAATAATTCATCCTGGTTGAAAACTACAGAATATAGTCTTTAAAATCTGATTTATTAAGAAGACAAAGAACAGTCATGTTGCAATTGTTTATGAAAGACAATTAGAACTTCCATAGTGAGTAAAAACCTTAAAGCAGCTTAGTTGTGGATAAACAGCAGTTCAACATTTACATTCACTATGGCAACTCACTGCCTCCCTCTTGGACATATGTTGCTTCTGTATCTATATGGCTTGCGCTATGGTTCCAGAGAAGTGTCTTGAGGAGACAGAAAAGACTTCCCTGAAATCACTGCCATACCTTGTGAGTCATATCGAAAAGCCTGGTGACTTGGCAACATTATTAACTATAGAAAAACTGACCTTCACCAGCTCCCTGCTTATCTTCTGTGTGTTTGAACAGCAGCTGTGAACATCTATGATCAAGGAGCTGTCAGTATAGTGTATTATGATGATGAGGGAATTTATAGTCTGATCGTTACTATGGTTACTAAATTCTAGAGTAGAAAGATTTTAATAGAATTTACTTTTGTGTTCATATTCTTAAATTTACTGTAATGTTTCAGAGATTGCTGAGTGATAATTACTAGAAGTCATTTTTAAAAGTCTTCTGAGTTTTCTTTATTTATTTTTACTTGACTCTAATCTTAATTAATTTATAAAAAGTAGACCTACAACATGGAATTGAAGCAAGTTTTTCAGCTGTACTATACATGAGAGTTCAACTATCCTTTATTCCTTGCCCTGTATCCTTCCTTCTTAAGCAAGGAATAAGTAATTACATGGCTTCTTCCAGAGACACATCTTGAGAAGGCTTCTCTGAAATCACCACCATACATAATGCCAAACCCAGTGATCTAGAACTACTTATGCCTTACTTAATACGCCATCACCCAACATCTTCAGCATAAACTACACTACGTTAAATCAGACAGTCTAAACTAAAACTCTTCTTGAGAATTCTCTATTCTGTCTGCTACAATCAACCTATAGACTTCAAGGGAAGGGGAACAGTTTTGTTAAAATATTTTGTGTAACAGTTAAACAAAAGAACAAAACAAAAAAATACAAAAAGGTATACTTCAATTTGAAAACAGTTGGATTAACCTTCTGCAGTTTATACAACTGCTTAAAATCAAAGATTGAAAACAAAGTGAAATGTTTTTTGAACCTAATCTGATGTTTCAACCACTTGATTAAAAAAGAAAAAATCATGTGTGACATCCCATCTAACTGAGGTGAGAAAAATCTTCAAAACCTGCAAACAATTAAAGCAGGAAAACTCTTTCAACCCTTGGAACATCTAATGAGCCAAAAAATGACTAGCATCACATCTTGATTAACATGTTCATTTGAAAGAGAGAAGCTCTCAACAAAAGGCACTCATAGCCTTTTTCAATGAGGTTTGCCAAAGGCAACAGGTCATTACAGGAACTGTTCTGAGAAATCTTTTCTTTAACATAAGCACACTCTAGAATAATATTTCAAGCTGCAAGAACACCATGAAATCACAGATAAAGAACAAAATGGCTCACCCAAGTATGAACTGCTTCCTCCCTTGTCAGTATCTGCAGAAAAAGAGAATTCATATTTTGCCTGGTGGAGGAACGCCTTTCGTCTAAAAGGAAGGTAATATATAAAAGGTCTATTTCCAAAGTAACCAACAAAAATCAGAGAGACTATAAACTCGAAGTCTGTAACCAGGTGAACTTAACAAGAGAAAACTATTCACGTTTCCAGTTAGGTGCAGTGCTGTTCCCTCATGTTTTCATTTATGTTTTTTTTTTTTCATTTTGAGGGGATGATATGATTCCCATTTTTAAACTGAGTCTTCCATGTGTCACAAAAGACTACCAAGTATTCAAAAAGGGCTTAGCTTCAGACACTTGCATCTATGTTCCCTGAAGAAATAGGCTGTATTTAACTGCAGAGAAATAATCTCCTTTTAAAAGATATCTACATAGAAGACAAAATGAAAATTTTTGTTGTAAGATTTTTTTTGGACTAAAAAGATGCTTAAACTTGTATCTGAGCTTTGGTTTATTCAGGAACAGAAAACCAGACAGGAGATGCTGCTCACAGAGACAAGCCATCACCACTGAGGTCACTGCCAGGGTCAGCAGGCTGTTCAGTACACACAGCACCTCAGCAGCAGCTGAGTACCTGCCTGGAGAGGGAATGAGGCCACAGCAGGTCAGGATTTGAAGCAGAGATGTATGAATGGGTGAGATGGGTAAATAGATGTTGACTGCTGGAAAAAGAGACAACATAAAGCCCCGTTATATTTAACATCAGTCTTAACACAAATATTGTTTCTTATCTGTTTATATTTAGAGTCACTTCTGTAAATGTCATACACTTATTAGCTTAAAAAAATCCACAAGGATAAATCTCAGTACAATAAATGCAGTAATACTGAAGCAATTAACATCTATTGAATAAACTAGATGGATACCCAAGCTCCTTTAAGAACACTGATAGTTCTAATTTTCTTACAGCCTACACAATGATTCTTCATGCCTAGTACAAAGGAAAAGACACACAACAAACGTATGGGGTCCTTGATCACAGCAGGGCAATGCCATGCTCAGGCTAAGTTTTTCTGTGTTGTAACACGCAGATATATTACTTGGGAGCTGCATTAACACTAAGGTTTACCCCCATGAACCCACTGTACAACACAGATGTACAGGACTTCAGCTTACCCATGCTGGTCCTAACAACAAGCCTTTGAACACTTCATGGCAAATTATGTGCCTGTTCCCTTCTGCCTCTAAGACTTTTTACTGCTCACTACACATTTGATATTCAGGTTCCAAGTCCCACAGAAACCCAAAGGACTGAATATATATAAAGAAAATAGTTACCCAAGAAGGACACAAAATGTGTCATTCACAGTACTCCTACAGTCATTCAAGTGTGCTTTGGTGATGACTGCCATATGCTATGTGGCTTCTTACATAGGAGCACTTCAAATATTTTCCACAGTTTACTTCAATAATTATTAAATATGACTATCCTTGGATAATCACAGAACATACCCACAGTTTTCACCATACTGTCTCAAGCATCTACTCCATTTAAGCCTAATTAGAGAAAAACTCTTCCCTATCTTTGGAAATAGCAGCAGAATTTTAAGAATTGCTCTACCACTGCATCCCCATGTAATTTTGTTGTGACTCGTGGAACATATATTTATATCCCATGTGCTTTGACTCCATCATTAAATACTGTCTCTACTCTTTTTGGCTGCACTTTCTGAAATTTTGTTTGTTCTATCATTTGACTTGGTGTCACAGCTATTTAAGCTGTAGCTTTATCTATCTTGCATACACCATCTTCAAAAGTCGGTTTGCTGTGGGAAGTAAATACCTAGGCAACCAGATAGGAGCAGCCAGACTATGTCCACCATCAGTGCTCATGGCTCTGTTCAGAGGAAGGTACTGTTCTCTCACTGCTCTCTGCATATTCATCACCATACATGACAACAGCACCAACTTAATAAAAGCCGCTTGATAACTCATGTGCAACCAGAGGTTGCACGAGGGAGCCCTTTGAAAAGGGCCTTGGTAGAGGACTGATTTTTTAGCATGGTAAGGGAAAATAGTTCCAGGTAGTAAAATATCTTTCATTACCTGTCATTTTACTTTCATCAGATGAAGAATTACAGTTGCACTAGCTAAATATTGATCACATATTTCTGCCATGGTTCAGAGCTACAAACAAACACTCTCTAATCTAAACAGACAAGCTGAAACTCTGCTGAAGTGTGGCTGGTAACATAGTCATGATGATGAAGGCTTATACCTTGGATCTGAAAAATCATGAAGGTTATAGAGAATGCCTTTGCAATCTCTTCTACCGGAAAGATTAACTTTTTTGTCCTTGTTACTTTTTTTATCGTCTTCCAGACTAGCTAATAGGATCCCTACATCAGAATTCAGAACAACAGGAAATTGTGACATTGTAGCACTTTCCAGCATCATTTGTGACTGATGGGGGCTTTAGAACCTGCCTCTCCTATCAGCCTAGGGAAACAGCAGTTTTCACCTCTACGAATGACTTATCTCTCTCTTACTGTTCCAGAAAGCATTAAGTGTGGCCAGAAGACCCCAAGGGCCCAGTTAGCCTCTTAGAAATAGGCTCAAGCGCTAGCTTGCCTTAGGGGCTGGCCTCGGAGCAAGATCCTCATGTGCTTTTGATGGGAGCACAGGGCACAGTGGGCAGGCTGGCAGGGAGCAGCCAGCACACAGGAGCCAGGGCTTGGGCAGGTTCCCAGGCCATCTGGTTTCACTCCCAAGGTCCTGCGGGCAACTTGTAGCTCACTGGCAGGCCATGCCACTTTGCTCTCCAGGGAACAATCAAATAATTTATTCACTATCTGGAACCAGAGTGAAAACACTCTCCCTGCACCTTCTCCCTCCAAAACACACTACAGAATGTCTTGGGCTGTACCAAAACTAAAATAAGAAGTAGTGCCGAAGACAAAGCTCATAAGGGAAAGGGCCCTGTAAAGAAAACAGACTATACTGAGAGATGTGTGTCTAATATTTTCAGTTAAACTCAAAAATCAAATAACACGGCTGCCCCAAAGAATACCGAGAATGCAAGATACGTGATCTTTTCAGGGTTATTTCGGGGGGGATGACTCAACCCCCATGAGTAGCACAAATGTGGCTGGTGGCTTCATGATTATGTAAGCTTAGTTTCCTCATGACTGTTAGTTAAAGTACCTGAGGTCTAACATCAGTAAAAATCAACATGATGGTGAAGATAACATTGACCACCTCATGATATAATCCAAATTCTGTACAGCATTCCATTCATTTTAGTGGCAGCAGAAAGAAGTCGAAGCTTCCTGAACTGCAGTTCTAGATGGCTCTACACCTGCCCAGAGCACAGACTTTTAAAGATGCTTCAAGGGTGCAAAGCCTCTTCAGTGGAATGGGAAACACAGAAGAAGAAAAATATCTAAAGTAATGACTCTAGTATAAAAGCTATGTTGGAGTCACATATTTTTCTTTTACTATTTAAAAAAGTCAGTCATTTCTGAATATAGAGCCATTGCGAACAAGACTAATCTCCATAGTCCCAGCAGCATTTCTGTAACCAGAAAGAAATAACATAATTATTTTAATTGCAGTGTCTTTAAGACTTAATCTCTAATAATGTGATAGCCAGCTGTTTCTCTAATCTATATCACTTAAAGAAATTGAATTGCTTGCAAACAGCTGTTCCTAAACAGCACCCACACAACATGAACATTTTAAGGTCACAACATGAAAACCATTTTGTGATTTGTGGATAACAATCTTTATCTGCCTTTCTTAATGCAATACTGAGCCATCTGAAGGCAGGTAAGGTGCATCCAGTAACTATGCAATTGAGATTAATCTGCTTTTTAAATGTGAAATAATCATTATCCGATAAAAAATAAAGTTACAACATCTAATGTCTGTACACAAATCAAACTGATTCAAGTGAAAAAATGAGACTATGTATGTTTAACTCTGAAACTGACTACCATCTTATCAAGAGTGCAATACAGTTTTCATTCTAAGTCTTGGAAGCAAAATTTGACGTCCTTCCAAAAGGAGAACTCCTTACTGATCTGCCATTACTTGTTTGTTGCAGGACTTATTGGCTAAAAATGCCATCAACTGTCAGGCTGAAGTAAAACAAATCCCTAGTGGTGATCCTTGCAGTTCTTAAAATGTCTGAAAAAAACATCACTAGCTATATCATATGGATATGGTGATATTAAAAAAAAATCTATATTTAATGATGAAATTCCTAATATTAATTTTTATTCTTCAAAGACTCTTCTTTACACTGACCTATGGACACTTAAATACCTATGGACGTTCTTCCTCTAAGTACAAATTACATAATGTAAATCAATCCTTTAAAGACTGAACAGATGTTTCTGTTTCATATCTGACTTCTCTTTTCCAGTTTCAGACTAACAAAAAAGGTGCAGCTTGCCCACAGTTTTCACTAAAGTCAACAAAAAGGAAGGATGGATCAGTGAAATATACTTTGCCACAGAATGTGTCCTGGATCACATTCTGATCACAGAGTTAGCTTATCCAGAGTGTTGCAGTTCTTGGGACTTCCAATCTGTAATGGTTTAGGCTGGATAGAGTTAATTTTTTACACAGTAGCTGGTATGGCTATGCTTTGGGTTTGTGCTGAAAACAGTGTTGATAACCCAGAGACATTTCTGTTACTGCTGAGCAGCACTTGCACAGCATCAAGGTCTTTTCTGCTTCTCTCATTGCCCTACCAGCAAGGAGGCTGCAGCTGCAAAAAGATAAGAGTCTGACATAATTTTTAAATAAAAAGAAAAAAAAAATAAAAATACAGAAACAGGATAAACTTGTTAAAATTAATTTCTTCTTAAAGACATATAAATAGCTATTGTTTATACACCGGCAAATATTGTCAAAACATTTTATAGACAGGAACAATTATGCAAAAAAAAAAGACTTATCTGGCTAAGAAACCTGGTTCAAAGGTAATATTACATGTATCTTAGGAACTTAAAAAAAAATCCACTTGGGTAAAAGGTTTGCTTATCATGGAAAGTTTCTAAGCAAACAACAAATTAATTGATCTGGATGATACAAACCCTGATAGACTGTGCATGGGATCTCAGCACAAGCATTTAGTATCTGCATTTCTGTTCTCTTCCTTTTTCTCCCCATAGCACATAATTTATGTGGCTGACTTTACATCCACAGTCAACACCATGTAAGTTGGGCTATTACCACAATGGATGCCTTAAATAAACCAAGGAAGTAGAACTTCTGTTTAACCAAATGGGTAAAAATATATCTTCTCTTCATTCATAATTTCTCATTCTTGTTGCCAGAAACTACACAACTGAGAAAATACTTGTTTAAGAAACTGCACAGATATTTAGAAAGGCCTATTTCATGCATAAAATTCAATTAAAAAACCCCTCCTATTAATTTAATAGCTGAACTAGGATTTATATATATATATATTACCTTCTCTAAAATTATTTTTATAAATTATTCTCTTCTATAAACATATATTTAAGGAATAAATTACTGTGCTCCACCTAATATAATCTGTAATACAGATAAAATGTTTAACTTCCTATGAGATCTATTAATAGCAGAAGTGTACATTCAGCAACACTCATTTATTACAAAGGATGTGAACACTGAAAATCCATCACTGCCCTAAGAAAACTAATGTGCACAACCCCTATGAAGGTGAACGGTAGCCCTTGGACAGTGAAATATTCCTGAAGTCATGTTTTTCAGAATTGTGTTCCAAAGCACAGACAACAAAAGGTGATGAAACAAAAGTTTGATATCAGAACAACTTCCACTTTTTAGACAATCTTGGAACAGCACATCAATATTTACTATTTTCAGCACAGTAATCACAGAGATTTTTATCCTTGGAATCCAACATCAGGATGGAATGATCAGTAGCATATGACAATATTATCAACAAACAGAAAATTATTTACCTGAAATGAAAACAAACTGGGCTGTGAAATAGCACAGTTTGCACACACAGACAAAATTTCATGAACTTTTATGGACATTTGAAAGTGAATACAGAATCATTTTTCACTGAGGCAGTAAGACCTGTGTATCTGCGTTAGCACCAAAAGGACAGTTTCACCACACTGATTTCCCTTTTTATGAAAATGAAGCACATCCTCACATCTACAAGTGCTGAATAATGAAAGGATAAAATCCACTTTGACAGACTGATATAAATTGAAATATTAAACAGTTATGGAACTGGCAGCACAACCGCATTAGACAAAGACTGCAAAAGCTGAAAATGAAGCCAAGAGAATATTGAACTGAGGTACTGAAAAGTATCTCTCCTTCTGTAACGAGAAATGAGAGCCTTCAAGATACATCTTCATGGTCCTGTATTCTGAGAGGCTCACCAGTACCTAAAGATAACCCAATAGGTAGCAAGCAGCAGGCATTTTACTAGCTCTGTGTCACTTTTATTCAAAGTCACAGACAGAGGGAAAATCCCAGAAATAGGATTAATATTACTAAAGCAAAAATGAATTTTGACAATTTTTATATTAACTGATGGCTTGGAATGCAAACATAGCTACTAGAAACCAGATTTACCACATCACTTGCAAAAGACAGCCATGGTATAATCTTTTCTTCAGTGTTTGTTAAGCACTTATCAATAATGAACTTTTGATAATAAGGTAAGTGAAACAGAACAATAATGAAAAGGAGAGCTGAAAATTGTGAAATGCAAATGGTAAAGTATTTCAAAATGAAAAATAATTTGGACAGTACCTATAAAAACTTTGGCACGTACAGAAGATGAAACAAAAATGAGGTAGATGAAGCAAGAATCACAGAACCATAGAATGGTTTGGGTTGAAAGGGGCCTTAAAGATCCTCTAGTTCCAAGCTCCCACACATGGAAGTGGAAAGGACACCTTCCACTAGGCAACACTGCTCAAAGCCTCATCCAACCTGGTCTGGAACACTGCCAGGGGTGGAGCATCCACGTCTTTGGACAACCTGCTCCAGTGCTTCACCACCCCCACAGAAAAAAAACTAAACCTAACCTCTTTCACTCTGAAATCACTCCCCCTTATTCCACTACCACATGCCTTTGTAAAGAGTCTCTCTCCATCTTTCCTGTAGGCTCCTTTCAGGTATGGGAAGTCCACACTTAGGTCACCTCGAAGCCTTCTCTTTTCCAGACTGAGCAATAACAGTTCTCTCAGCCCCTCTTCACAGAAGAGGTTCTCCATCTGTCTAATCATCTTGGTGGCCCTCCTCTGGACTCAATCCAACAAGTCATTATCCTTCCCATGCTGAGGACCCAGACTTGGATGCAGCATTCCAGGTGGGATCTCATAAGATTCTGCCCCAAGTAGAGGGGCAGAATCACCTTCCTCGACCTGCTGGCCACACTGCTTTTGGTACAGGCCAGGACATGGTTGACTTTCTGAGCTGCAAGAGTGCATTGCCAGCTCATGCCCAGCTTCTCATCCACCAGCACACCCAAGTCCACCTCAGCAGAGCTTCTCTCAATCTGCTCATCCTCCAGCCTGTATTGATACCAGGGGTTGCATCAACTCAAGTGCAGCCCCTTGCACTTGGCCTTATATTCCTATGCACCCACTTGCATTCCTATGTACCCACTTCTTGAGCCTCTCTAGATGCCTCTGGATGGCAACCCATCCTTCAGGTGTATCAACCACACCACTTAACCTTGTGATGTAGTCACTCCATCATAGAAGGCCACGAGGTTGGTCAGACAGGAAACCATACTGGCTGTCTTGAAACATCTCCCTGTAACACTTCTAAGAAGATCTGTCCTATGATCTTCCCAGGCAGAGGTGATGATGGCATCTTAAAGATGCCAATGTTGCCCTTTTTCTAGTCACCTGGGACTTCACCTGAGTGGCATAACTTTTCAAATACCTTGGCAATTACATCAGCCAATTTCCTCAGGACTCTAGGAGGTCTCTTACTGGGTTCCATAGATTTATGTACATTCAGGTTCCTCAGGTGGTTACGAACCTACTCTTTACTTATATTGGAGGGGACTTTGGTCACCTAGTCTCCATCCTGCTGTCCATCCACTTAAGAAGTGTGGAAGGAGAGGTTGCCATTGAAGACTGAGGAAAAAAGGTTGCTGAGTACCTCAGCCTTCTAATTTGTTGCTACCAGTTTTCCAGCCTTGTTTATTGGGTCAGTACACTTTCTTTGACCTTCCTTTTCTGGTTAACTACCTGTAGAAGCTCTTTCTGTTATTCTTTGCATGCCTCGCCAGATTCAGTTCAAGTTTCTAGCCTTCCTCACCTTCTCTACACAACTGAATTTCATCTCTATACTCTTCCCAGGTTACCTGTCCTAGTTTATAGTGCATTAGCTTCTTTGCCTTTAGTCTGACCAGCATTTCCCTACTCAGTCATGCTGATCTCTTGCCTTCCTTGCTGGATTTTTCTCTTCATTTGTGTAGACCAACTAAAGAATAGATCCTTCTGCCAAGACATTAATCTTGGGGCATTTTCAATTTTGGCATGGAAGCCTATTTTTATCTTGCATTACTATCACTGACAGTAAAGAATGTGAAAAGAGGATGAATGTAACACAGTCATACAATTCTGTTTGGCGTAGGACTCTGAGTCATGCCAGACACACAGGAAAATAGTTGAAATAAAAACAAGCAGCCATTAACACTTCCCTGGGTTTAAAATCTGATAAATTAAGAACCTGATGTCTAAGAAGCACATGCAGCTGTGAAATCCTGAAGGTTACAACTTTTCTTGAGTCATTCTCCAAACTTTTTTACCCTTCTTGAATAATCTCAAGGGGGAACAGTTTTTTCATAAAGCTCATTTGTTCAGAAAATGGAAACTAACAGGCACTTTCTGTACCTCCTAGCCAGTCAGATCTTCTTATCAATAAATGTAAAATTCCCTTTGACAATCTCCCTGTAGCTGAGTGACATGCCATATGTGGGTCCACTTTAAACATGGACTAAAATACTTTAAAATTTCAAGACATTTACAAAGGCAGAAAAGAAACTTGAAAAGGCAGAACAAAAATTGTTCAAAGACAGGTCATAACAATTAAAAGTAAAGAGGTTGATAAATAACTTTAAACAGTTTCATTAAAAGCCTATATTCCTTCAGGATATTTAAAACAAAAAAAATACTGAAAAAGAGCAACTTAATTCTTTTTCAGTTCACAGAATGAGAAATGGATGTGCAGATGATGTAAGTCTAGTTAAACCACATTATGCACATTTCAGTTTACAAGTATTCCTTTCTAGAGCAGACTGACAGTTTCTTGTACCTGCAGTGTATGACCCTCACAAAAACAAATCAGGATATTCAATTACTTACGTCAGGTCCAAGGATAATGAGGTTTTAGCACAATTTTCTTCCATAAAATTTCATTAGTTACTGGGGTCATATTGATCTGTAATTAGATAATGTTTTGCCACATCTTATGGAGATTCTGCAGCCTCATTCAGACCCTGTCAATAAAGTGAACAATCTTCATTTTCTACAGGCACATATATTTAAGAAAACACAAAGGATTAAGGATAAAAGAAACAAACAAAAAAGCACGAACAGAAAAAAATCATTTCCAAGCTATTAGAAGAGAGAAAAGACACTGTGAAAGCTTGATAAAATGCCTCCTCTTCACATCACCAAGCCTCCTATTGGTGTGGTAGGAAAATCTGGGGACCTGCTACTATTCTAACATCAAGAAAAAGTGCTGTCTAAGCTTATTTTCATGCCTAAGCTACACTGCCCTGGCCATCCTGAACATGGAAGCTCTATCCTTTCCTCAGCCCTGATTTCCTGCCTAGAATGATACAGATGGTTCCAGCAGGCACTGTCTAGTACAAGCCTTTGTTTTTTCAGAAGAAATGATGTTTGAGTAGGTTACAAGCAAGTGATTATAGGAAGGGGCAAGTGGTAGTTGCCACTACCAGAAAAAATGGTAGGGCAAGGCCACTTCAGGAACTCTAGCCAGTGCTGGATATGGGTTTGGGGTGGGGTTCTTTCTGTATGTCCCCAAAATGAATGAATACTGGACAGCATGGAACAACAGATGTTTTAGCCTAATATTTTCTTAGAACAGAGCAGAAATCAACTACACACAAAGAAGTTATTTGTTAAGCAAAAAGTGAAAGAAAAGTACCTGTCAAAGCAGAGGCCTGCACCTGACTGCTAAGAAATTCCTACAAAGGTGCAAAGGATCAAGTCCTTTTCCCCTGAAATGCCTGTCTCTGAATTACAACAGCAAAGTTGTAGAGTCCATATCCCAGATGAAACTCCACAAAAAAACAGATACCTGTCTCATATTCCAGCAGGAGAATCTGATTTGCTTAAGGAGAAGTTATGCAAAAGCCTCTGAAAACATTCATGCTCAGTGACATGCAGTGTGTCTGTTCCTGTAACTTGAATCTGGTTACCAAATTAATTGGGTTATAAAACTTGAGGGCAGCTAGATTTAGTAACAAGATGCCTAAAGGAATAACAAGGTAGCCAAAGCACAGATCTACATGTCTTGTACTCCTTACATATTTGTTTCTTCTGTGTAATTTTCTGTGCCACAATTTGCTTAACTCGCTTTGTTTCAGTACATCATGATAACAGCAAACAACTGAGTTTGTCCCCTCCTTTCCCATGAGGTGCTCAGTGGGCTGAACAATTGATATGCCTTACAGTTAAAAACAACACACTACCAAAACAAATGAAATATTAAAGCACCAAAGCAAGCATGACCATAAGCAGAGACAATGATACACAAGGGTGTTTTTATCTGTTCTTTCTCAGAAAAGGTAATGGACCAGTTTTAACCAATATTGTTCTAATGCCTATCCTATGAGATGGGATTGTATACACACACTAATTATTTGTTCTCACTTGTGTAGATTGTCTTTCTGCTAGGAAAAATCCCCCCTACCTTTAATACTGGTCACTGGTAAATGACAACATCCTTAAAAATCAAAAGGAAAATAAAAGAAGAAAAAAATATGCTTGAAAAATGTAAACAAAATCATCATCAGACTACTCATGCTCAGCTCTACTGTATGGAAAGGAATATAGTTTATTAAATTAGTCAGGCCTTTTAAGTGCAATATGGAAACAATTAGGAATCCATGGCTATAGCTACTGTATAGCAGAATCAGTGATAATAAAAAATATCAGTAAAGAACAGGTATTCCAGCACCAAAGGAGTATTGTTACACTGGAAGAAATGTAAAGAAAAGCAACAGAATGGAATTAAAGATACATTTTTGCTAACTCCTGAGATTAAATTCAATTAATAATTAAACTCCCTAATCATAAATTACAGCCACATTAGATAAAATGAAGACGTAACTGCAGAGATCTCTAAATCCTCATAACCCTCTAAAAATCCTTTAAGCCTTAGGGCTTAAGTCAATAACTTACAAAGTTAAGGTTTCTATTTGGTATTTTTACCTTTGGATTTTTCTTGCCTTAAAAGTCTATTAAGAGATTTTGCTGCATTTTCCATTTTAATATATATGATTAGCTGCAGCCAGGGATAGGACATTGCTCTAAATGGAACCTTGCAACCTTTTTGTTGCAAGAACCTAACGTTCTTGCAACAAAAAATTATCAAGTAAGAGATTATATTCAAGGGGTAATTAATTAGGAATGTGATCATATAAAGGCATGTACCACATATGCCTATGATCTAAATACCTATTAGGAACTGTGGTTGTTTATTCCTTCAGTTTTTAACTGTTTAAATTATATTTAAGTATTTCATGTAATAATTTATGAAACCAAATGTAAACTTTTCCTGGTTTTGTTGGTGGTTGGTTTTTTGGTGTTTTTTTTTTTTTCCAAAAAACTGTAATTGGGAAAGTGTCAATTCAATAGAATGAAGATATTGACTGCAAAAGTTACTCAGTATCTCTTTCAAATATGGACAAAATAGACTTTTTAAAGTATTTCAATACTTCCCAATTTAAATATATGGAAGCACATATGTTCAGCTGTTCATCATATGCACACTGACACTTTTTTCCAGGGGAAATGTGTTTCTTGCATACAGACTGAAGAGATGTAATTCCTGAAGCACAGTACAGACTGATAATTCGGTACAGCACAGAATGTTCAAGTCTGTTTTATTCAGTGGTCCTCCCCTGTCTGGTATGAATCTGATCCCAACTCCTTTAGAAGTCCCAACTATCAGTTATCTTCATATTTACAATATAAATATGAAGCGAATCACTCTTACTTTGTTTGAGATCAGGTAAAGTGCACAGTCTAAGAAATAGAGAGATGTGTAGCTTCATTAGTCTATTCAGTGATACTGAGATACAGTCCATGATCTCGAGTTTTGTACCCAGTGCATGTATTTCAATATCTGACTGTGCTTGTCTAAGAGTGAATTATTACCTATCACTTCCAGAAAGTTTGATTTAGAAACATTATTTCTGGAAAAGTAGCACTGGGTTTTTTTCCCGAAATACACAGAAAAGGGTGAATGCAATGCAGCTGTACCAAGCACTGTGAGATAGCAGGTCTCTCAAAAATTATGTATCTTTAAGATACCACCTGTAGGTCATTTTAAAATACACTGGCATTATAAAGCAATCTCTGTTTGGTTCAGGGGGTTGTTTTGGGGTTTTTTAATATATACAGTTCAACCCACTTCATTTCTCTTATATACTTACAAAGCTCAGGTAAAAAGAAAAAAGCCTCTGCACATTTTTCTCAGCAAGACCCTGCCACACACCACAGACAGCAATCATAGTTATCCACAAGATTACTGGGTACTGTCAAAAAGCAAAACACATAAATTCTGAAAATATTGCAGGTTGATTTCCCAAACTTCATAAAGTAAATAGACTCACTGTGCAGCCCAAGTATTACAGAAAAATAATTGGAAAAGCAACATGGGGTGAACTTATCATCACTGAGTTTGAAAGCAGTGCAATAACAGCCTTTGTTTCATTTAAACCAAAAACCTAAGTAACTACATGGTAAATACATCCATCACTGAAATCCATATAGATCATACAGACTTAAAGAGCTACAGAAACAGAGCTCAGAAGTAATCAGAGGCAGTCCCGGGTAAGGCAATTTTTTTTTTTTTTTCTGTTCTTAGAAATTAACAACTAAATCATCACATTCAGTATTTATTGTATGGAAACCTAGATATTCCAGACAGTGTCTGACAATTTTGCTTTCTACACAATAAGCAAGATTGTGTTTTCTTGCTCAATGGCAACCTCAAAGATTGCTGGTTTGTAACACTTGTAGTAATAACAAATAATAGATGCCCCAGAGGCAATGTATCAAACTGATTTTACAGAACAGAAATAACTTTATTTTTAAATCAAGGGTACATCTCTACCACTGGGCAGCCAAAGTGCCAGTCCTTGTATTTGAGGCACAGGACATTTACTGTGGGACCTAGGCCTTCAGAGAAAGTGAAAACCAAAAGAAAGCACAGACCCAGATGCCCATCAAAAGGCACAAATAAAAGGTACTGCTACACCTCATTAAGACTGCAGAAAATTTATCTACATATGCATTTAGAACAGTGGGACCAACAAGAGTAGAGTGCTCATTACATGAAAACCTTATTCATCTTAGCTCCGCTGACTTGCCTGACAATAGGAGATGAAAATGCTCCAGAAGTTTATCTTAATCATAGTCCTATGAGTGGGACTGTTTCTAGTCCTAAACATTGTCAGTTTATGTCTTTCCTGACCAGAAAATACCTCTACAAACACCTCTTTCCTTTCTGAATGTGTCTCCTTCACCTACTCTTGTGATTTTGCCAAAAGCACAGCTGAATTTCAAACGTGTCTAGTTCCTTGGGATCCCACAGATTTGCTGTGTGTTCCACAACAATCTTATTACACCATAAATGACAGATCACAAATACTATGTACACATAATTTTGGGTGCAGAAGCAGCCTGCTAAGTACTAAGCAATCCTGGTACCTGCATTACACCTTTTAGCTTCTTCCCTGCTTTATGCATACAAATCTACAGAGGGAATCATAGCACATGAGAAAAATACAATGCATACCTGGAACTCATCCCAACACACAGATAGATGATGACACACAGAAGTGTATCCCAGGGTATGAGAGACCCTGTAGATTGTAGATTGTTCCTGTGCACATCTAACTTTACAATTAATTTTCTAGGACAGTGCGGTTTTTTTAACTAGAGGGCATAGCAAAAATAAGTTACCAACTGCATCTCCCCTACCCTGAAGGACCAGGGATTATTTCTACCTTCTACTTTAATTTCTGATCCCTTCCAAGAACTAAGCTGCTCTTCAGCACATCTCTAGTGGTTTGGGAATTTTCAATGATATTAAGATGACACAAGATTTGTTTGTGAGGGATTTTTTCCCCACATGGTATTGTGTCATGATGGCAGGCAGACTTAGCTGAATAAACAAATAAGCATTTTGAATAGGGGATATTATGATTAATGATTGAATTTCTCCTATATTATGATGGATTCAGAGGTAGCCCTGAAAATAGTCTCTGCATTTTTCTTACTCATATGAAAATAGTTACTGCTCAATCAGCTAAGTGTAAAGACGAGTGCATCTGGAAGCCAAGCTTTGCAAAGTTCCCAACAGTGAAGAGGGAACACAGGTCTTCTCTTCCAGAAAGACTAGTCACCTGGACCTAAAGTCTCTTAGTGTTGATGCAACCCAGCATTTTTCACCTATCACTATAAAACAGAAAACAGACCAATTTAGACCCCAAGTACTCTCTACATATTGGGGAGAGGGGAATGAAAAAGAGTCAGTGTGTTATTTCTATAGTGGGTTTCATTTAGAACAAAACGCTACACTTATGTAGAGCAGTCTGAAAATTTGGAATTCTGACCATTTATTATTTCAGTTCTTCTCTTCTGTTGGCTTCCCTACTTGTATAAGGAGATCACACTTTTTATTTTGGTTTTAAACATTAGAGGTTTACACATAATCTGTCATGCCCCATGAACAATGAATATTACACAGACCAAAGATAGGGTTTGACAGGCAAAGTGTTGGGTTTTTTCTTAAGAACCACCCACAAATAATAAAAGGGCAGTGGAGTTGACAAAGACACAGAGCATTCCAAGCAAAAAAGAGGTGAGATGACAGCATACAGAGACTGTGATTTCTACCAGAAACAAGTCATTACAATTACTTTTATTAGCAGGTTGCTGATAAAAGTATTTTGACTATTCTGTTATAATTCTTCCCCTCTGATAAGTAAACCATTATTAAAGACTATGACCTGGAAGCACCTTGTTATACATCATATTAGGCAAACTTAGTTGCAGATACTACCTTCTGTCCTGTTCAAAAGACATTGCATTTAGTTTCTCTAAAGGAGTATGAATTCACATGTTAACAAGAACTCCAAAGGCAGAGTTCTCCAAGAACAGTAAAAACGACTAAACTTCGAATGCATTGTCCTTCTAGGTTGCTCAGGCAATATCAGTATGATGAATCACAGGTTTTGGTGACACGGCTGTGCTCATTTGAATTATATATGATTACTAGTTTAATAAAACACCATGACTCATGCAGTTTTAAAAACAGAAAGATCACTATCCTCTGTAGGAATGATCTGCTAGCAGTTTCATGAAATGCTGAGAAGAACACTTACTAAAAAGAATCCTTAAAAAGCATAGAAAAAAACCCAAAGTAATTTACATGTCAGTTGAGAGGGACAGAGGGCACTGTGTCCAAAACACAATGACATAACCGTGAAGAAATATATATTTTGCAGTACTGTTAATACCACAGAGTATGTTAAATCTTCTTTCACTCATTCCATCCCATTTGATTTCCCAGCGTTTCTTCAACATTTAGTAATCCACATTTTCAAAATGTTCTATTGGCATTCCTTTGGTAATACCAGTCCAAGAGAGACAATGAGAAAAACTGAGAGGTTACTCATTTTTCTCCACAAAAGTGAAAGGTCTCCAAGATGAGTAAAGCACTGAAGAACATGAAATAACAAATATAGTTAAAGTAGTTTTGCATGTTCAGCCTACAGAGAAGATGGCTTCTAACACTTAAAAGGTAGTTGAGAGAGAAGGTGGAGGTGCATAAGGATCTACATAAGGATCAACAATGACACAACTAGAAAAAAGAGGCAGGAACTGAAACAGTAGNGAGGGGAGGGGAGGGGAGGGGAAAGCTTTCCTGTCCAACCATACGGGACCCACACTGGCAGTCTCACTCACACCACCTGGGCTGGGACCAGTGCCCTCTACAGTGGGTGGCTCCAGTGAGCCCATAGGTACCCTGCTTGACACACCCCACAATCACACAGTCAGACAGGTTTCCTTACTGGCTTGACACCAGGTTTCCCATAGCAGAGTTTTGGTCATCTGGATGTTTAAAATAATTTAATCGCAGTGCAATAACAAAACAACAGCATCTGAGGAGGGATTATGAACAAAGGAACCCCTGGGCTTTTCTAATCTCATATTCTAAGTGCACAAAAGTCTGGAGTCATTTGCTTCTGCTGTGCCTCATTGCTCAGTCCCCTAGCTGGTGCCACAGGTCCCCGGGCCCTTTGTTGTGCCAAGGGGTTCATGGCCTCTCCCCTGTGGCTGCTGCCACCCAGAGCTCAACCAGCAGCTCACATTGCAGCTGCAAACTGACCTACCTACACCAAATGTATTCCTTAGGTACTAAACATTGGAAACAGTTTGCCAGACAAGTGGAGCAATTGGCCTCACTGGAAATATTTAAGACTCAGTTTGACAGGGCCATTGATAGACTAATCTTAAGTCCTGCTTCCAGGAGAAAGTTGAACCAGATGATCTTCAGAGCTGTGTTCCAACCTAGACTTCTTCATTACTCTGAGCAACTAAAACATTGAACTTTATGATGCATGAGTCTTCCTTTAAAAAATTACTTCAAGAAAGCTGCTCTACTCTTTAGCCCATTTTAATCCTGCCTACATTTCACTAAAGTCTGTTAGCCACTCCTGCATAGTTAGAAGTCACAAATTAATTGCACTGTATGAAGTAGTAATGCACATAAGCCATACACATACATACTTATAGAACTAAATTTGCTGCTAAAGGAAAACACATTTTCTCTAAGGGACTTCCCACTGAGTCCAAGCTTCCCGAACAACTCATCATGCCTCCCTTACTTGGCACCAGCATCTTTCACCACACTGCTTTGATCAGTTGTAGCAGCTGTCCCCTGCATGCTCTGTTTCATTTGTGCTGGGGACAGACCTGCGAGGAGAAGCCCTACCAAGGCACAGGACCAGCAATGGAAGTTTCAGTATCTCCTCTCAGACCTTGAATAGTGAATAGCTTCCAGTAATCACAAACGGACAGCAAGGGATCAGCAATACAGGAGGAAAGAAGGGGGAGATTTAGCCTAGAGGCTATGATGAAGCAAGCCACCCCCATCTGTCAGTGCTCATCAAGGACAATACGAGGACTCCAGGCAAAGCTGAGGAACCACAAGTAGATCCTCATCCAGGTCCTGCCCTGTTAGTTCACAGACATTACAGAATCGGAAATCATTCCCAGCATAACAGACATCAAATCACATCTCAACTGTACTACCTAGTATGGTCACTTTATGTTAAACTTTTCAACCCTGTGATACATAATAAAAGTTGCTATAGGATTTGTCTAATTCCCAAAAGAGAGTAAAATCTATCCACTTGGAAATAAGCAAGAAAGAAGCAAAAAGAAGCAATTATTCTCAGAAATGCCCTATAATATTACAAAGTACCCACAAAACCAACCTTCCATGAGGCACTCAGCAGTTTAAAACTCACCTATAATAAACTCTGCACAAACTACTTTTTAAAATGCAAATATAGTGACATATTTCTGTGATTTAAAATAAAAGTGTAACTAGCTAAATTTAAAAAAAAATAAAAAGCAAACAGCTTGGATTATGAAAACTGAACCATATTTATGTGATTTTAATGTTTTGCAATGGTATTCCAAGCCTGTCACACTTATGACTTTCATAAACACAATACAGGATCTGACACAGCAACAACTTGCTGTAATCTGTCAAATTACTAGATAAAAAAATCCCGAAACAATACTCCTTACTTGATACAGAAACATGCACGACTTTGTATGAGTGCAAAAGGAGAAGCAAGCCCTTCTTTTCCCACACAGACATAAGCCATGTATTTTCAGCTGCAAGCAGTATTCCAGTTATATCAACTCTGGATAGGCAGCTCTTCTCAAGGTACTTCAGTACAGCTTGGTAAACATATTTACAGAAACTGAATCTGTTTGCAAAGTAATTGGAAAGGCTTTTATGTGCTGTTTACACTTGCAACTCAGAGTATTTTTTTAAATGCATGTATTACTGAGATGTGCAAGGCAGACCTGGTTGAAAACAAATCATGAGAGAAATTCACTGTTAAGCAAATGAATTAGCTAATAATTAACACAAGGGAAAATTAAAACTATTTTAAAAGATCAAATAGAATTTAATATAAATTATGTCACACAGAAATGAATGTCATTTACATTTTAAAAGACAAATTTATTAATATTTTCAAGCCTTTTGGGGACAAACTATATATCCTTCCAAAATTTGCAAGTACATCTGATGTGGACTTCATACCCTCTCAAAATTGGATGGGTATTCTGTTGCGTGCATATTTCAGAAGTTATTTTTTTATTTGATAGCAGATGATCAGTTAAATTTACAGACAGGAAGAACTATTTTGGTGTAATGAATATTGCTGAATATTTTTAATGAATATTGGTAGATGTATAGTAGCTACTTTCATATATACTTGTAAGTTCAGTCCAAGAAACAGCACTTCAAATATATTTATACTCTTTTTACAAGACATCTCAGTAATGGATAAATAAAAAATCTCCATCAACGTTTTTGCTCTTTCTTTCCTATGCAATAGCACTTTTAAATTATCCTTTGATATATTCTAGTATCCTTCTCTTACAGCTTTTTCCTATTACATGTAAAGAAAACTAATCATACAGTAAAAGAAATCATAACACAGTAGAGACAAAATTTATCTGAAGAGAGAGGCGTCTTTATGAGTTCCTGCAAAGTGGGATTGTCTTGCTTATTACATCTCATATGACAGAATCAACACTTAGCTCTCAGAAACTCAGCAATTGTTAGAAACACAGTCGTTAAGGTTGGAAAAGACTTTGAGATAATCGGGTCCCACTATTAATCTAACACCATCATGTTCATCAGTAAAGCGCATCTCCAAGTGTCACACTCACACATCTGAACAAATCCAGGGATGGTGATTCCACCAATTCTCTGGGCAGCCTGTTCCAATGCTTGACAACCTTTCTGAGGAAGAAAGTTTTCCTAGTACCTAAACACCCCTGGTGCAACTTGAGGACATTTCATCTTATCCCGTCACTTGTTGCTTGGAAGACGAACCCCCACCTCACTACAACCTCCCTTCAGGTAGTTGTGGAGTGATAAAGTTGCCCCAGTCCTTGTTTTCTCCAGGTTAAACAACCCCAGCTCCCTCAGCCATTCCTCACCACACCTGTGCTTGACACTTTGCCAGCTCCATTCCCTTCTCTGGACATGCTCCAGCACTACAATATCTTTCTTGGAGTGTGGGACCCAAAACTGCCCTCACCAGTGCTGAGTACAGGGGGATGATCACTGCACTCGTCTTGTTGACTACATCAGTAGTGATAAAAGCTAGGATGCCACTGACCTTCTTGGCCACCTAGACGCATGGCTGGCTTATGTTCAGCCGGTTGTCCACCAGCACCACCAGGTCCTCTTCTGTGAGGCAGCTTTCCAGACCCTCTTCTCAAATCCTGTAGCATTGGTTGTGGTTGTTGTGAGCCAAGTGCAGGACCTAGCATTTCACAGTTTACAGACAAAATTCTAGGGGTGAAAAGCCACCTTCCAAATTTTCTAACTCCTACCAACACTGACAGATGCTGTACATTAGCATCTGTCTATCAGGCTGGTTTTCTCCAGTGCACATCTACACTGGCTGCACAAAGTCCATTAATGAATCACTTACGGGCAAGTATGGTTGAATAATCCTTCCCATATTTATCAAACAATCTCTTAAAAGCTTTTATTGTGGTTCTGAAGATCTATGTGCTTCTGGTTTTTAACTTTTTTTTTTTTCTCTGAGAAATGTGCATCAATATTTCTTTTTATTCACTTCCAGAACCTAACTATCTTGAAAAAAATTTTCCCCGTAACACACATGGGTTTGGGTTTTTTTTTCCCCTCAAACAAGTCCGCAGTGATAAAAGGCTATTTATAAAGACTTTCTACATGATCTATGAAAAGAGAGACTGTTGGTAAAAGCCTAGCTTCAGCCAGATGACCTTTGATGATGTCTGTCTTTATCACAGACCCTTCTGTACCCTGTAATGTTGCTCTTAAATCTCTTTGACCAGATCCTCCACTAACACTTATTGAAGATGATTTACACAGCAGATATAATTCATGCAATACAAGCAGTATATTTCCACACAGAACTTCTTGTTAGCAGTTTATAAAACAATGTGCTATGTGTATTCCTAACTCATGAATTTACAAATTACATTGTGTATTTATGTCTGGAAAGATATATTGCCTGTTGTAGGTTTAGCTCGCTGAAGCTTCATCAATCTTCGGAATTATTTTTTAATATAAATTTTTTGTTACAGTAATTATATAAAATGTCAGGGTTTCCCTCAGTATTCTTTTCAATTGTACTTGTTTTTAATCGTTTTCATAGTTGGGTTTTTTAAGAGATCAAAATTCTCATACAGTTTTGCACCTTATTGTCAGATCAGTTAGTCTGCCTAAGAAATAGTAAGATTTCCCTTGCTTATTTTAAACTGAAAGGCCTTTACAGTTATGTATTATTTTCTACTCTTGAAATCTACTATTGAGAAGACTACTACCCAGTCTACTGCTGCGTTGGAGGGAGCACAAGTTTCTTCTGAAATGCTGAGGAACACAGCAGTATTTAAATCTGCTCAAAGTGAGATCTTGTTTATGTGTTTTGCTAAAAGAAAAACTAACAAAACCCCAAACAAAAACAAACAAACAAACCAACAAAAACACCCCAGGCATTTAAACATTCAATTCAACCAAGAGAATATGGTAACATTTCAAGCCACTGTGTCATCATAAATGAAGACTGTTTTTACTACAGAATATTGTAGCACAATATGTGTAAGAGGCTAATGATTAATACCTCAAAGTATTCACTCTGCGGTAATGCTGTTCCATCCCATTAGCAGGATCATTACTCATGAAACCAACTCATCCTCAGACAATATTATACAGCAACTACAAAGTACTTGTGTGCTTTTGCCCTCAGTGGATGACTGTAATTGATTGCTCATGTGCTGATATTACCCAAGCAGCAACGTACTTGCTGTTCATTAGCTTTTGTGTTGCTGAGTTTCATGAAGCTTCAATAGAAACTCAAATATTAATACTAGAGTTCTGTTACACTAGTTAGATCATTTTTTCCAGTTTAAAATTCCTGTGATTTCTGAAAACTTGATGTACCCTAAACAATTTGGTTTCTGAGGCCTGTTCTTCCTTTTTAGACCCTAATCAATGATTTGTTTCATTTATCTTTCAAGAAAAAAAAAATCTAATTATTCATAACTTCTGATATTTTTCTGAGAGTACTTGCAGAAAATACATGTCCAAACTTCCAAAAGACTATCTGAGGTTTTACCCATGTGACTAATAATAAAGAAGAAAGGAATCACTGTGAAAATAAAATCATAATTCTTATCCATTTTTATTTGCATTACGGTAGAATGAGCACGTGCCATGCACTACAGCCACGTTACTGGGACTTTACAAAACACATACAAGATACATACAACTTGTATCCAAGGAATTTAACAATGTACCTATATCACTCCTGTTGTCACTGAATGCTGCACACCTTGTGAATACACAGAACAGTGAGGTTAGTTCACGGGCTAAAGAGTTGTTAAGTAGTGGTATTAAAAATAAACAAAAAATTTCAAAGATGAAGAAAAAAACAGTAAAATAATTTTGAAGCTGCTTCCATTTATCGACCATGTAATTTCTGTTTAATAAAATCTACATTTAAATATACTAGCTATCTTACATTATTATGCTCAAATTATACTGAAAAATTGTAGCAATTTTTTTCTCTTAGAGAATATAATCTTCTTGCAGATTCTGGGGATTGCAAAAGCAGTTTTGTTGAAATTTTCAAATAATAACTCAACTTTTACACTTCCGAAAATGACATTTTCAGTGAAAACATTTGTCCTTAAAAATATTTAACCAAATTTGGTCATCAAAGCACAGTTGGTTGTGATATGATGTCAGTCCAGACACCACATACATCACAAGCACTGAAGCTACCAAATCAATACAGATATTAATATACTTAAATGAAGGCATTATTTTAATACAAATATTTAAATTATTGCATGATTATAATCTATGAAAAATAATTATTTTTAAATTTTCTCAATTTCTTAATAATTGTTCAACTATTTCTCACTTACATATTTATTTATTAGTACTTTATTAGTAATAAATCAAATACTTAAAATATCCAGTTACGTAAATTTAATGGATAACTCTACAAATTAAGTCTTCACCCTAATCTACCTGCTAGGCAATCACTGTACGTGATGTGGTGTTTCTTCAAGGCCAGATATCTCAAAGGAAACAGGAACATATAAATTTAGAAACATTGTCAACACTTAAAATTGCTGGATATCATAACACAATGTTAATACATGTCAGCAAAATAAAAATGGAAATCCTAAACAGAGTGATGAATAGCTGCTGTAATGCTGCCAAAAGACCAGAAGGGAGCTCATACAACAAGTTTATCAATGTAGGAGTGACTTTGCAAATATTTATTTAATATTAGTATGGGAGCGAACATACACTGATGTCTCTGTTACAGCTCTGAGCATGCCTAGTGAAAACTAAGTGAGCAGAGTCAAATCTGAAGCAGAAGGTTAACAAATGTGTACATCTATCAATTTTATTCGAGAAGCTCTATCACGGTCTCTTATAATATCCATCATAGTTATGACTGAGTACCTTGCAAGTATTCTAAGTAGCTAATAATAATGCTTCACCAAATGATTGCAGATACGTACTCAAAGTTATTTAAATGAGAGTAACAGACACGTAAAAAAATTTAATGGCAACCTGTCCTTCATCTCACAGTAACAGTATTATTTTTAATTGGATGTTAGTACTTGTCTTCCTGGACTAAATCAGTGTTTAAAAGACACTCTCTTTTACCATGTACTTTTATCCTATCACCCATTTCCTTTAAGGACTCTGCTATATGCAAGAGGAGTGAGACTAGTTGGAAGCCACCAAAGTGCTAACAAGTCACACCTAACAATAGCAAGACCTTCTGATCTGCCATTTTGAGTTACAGCCACTAAGCAATGTTTCACTTGAGGTTTCCTCTACACTTAACAACAAACATGGAATAAACTACTCTACTTGAATGGGTCACTGAAGATGAGTCCAAAGACTGATTCCTTAATATGGGTTCTCTGTTAAAAATGTAGAAGTGAATTACAGGGAATAAAAATACTTTTTTCCAGTAGATGCCAAACTAAAGTTCTCTCAGGCTTCAGTCTTCCTCCACGGGCAGGGAACTTCAAACCTGAAGAGGCTACCACAAGTTAGCTCTGAAGGGCTACAGTGAAAAGCTTCCAAGCCCATGGGCTGCAGTTTTATGCCAAAGATCTAAAAGGTTCCAGAAGAAAAAAAACAACCAAACAAACAAACAAAAACCCAAAACAAAAACAAAAACCACACACACACAAAAAACCCAAACAAACAAAAAGTAAAATTCTTTCAGAGAAGAGACAATAACATTAGAAATATGGAAGGCCCTTATAGCCTATTCTGCTGAATCTAATCTTGGATTACAATAAAGTACACAATAATACAGTCCTTCAGAGAGTTAAGTGTAGCATACAAAAGATGTAAAAAAGAGTTTGAATAATATTAAATATTATAATTACTGAGGAAAGCAAGCTGTTCCTCAATAATTATAATATTTAATAAAGACTAGGGTTCAGTGAACCTAAGCTGACACAGTTGCTTTCTAATACAAAAGTGAGCACCAAGAACAAAGAAAGCTAAATATATCATCGCTATAAGAACTTATCTACAATTCCAAAACATGAAAGAACCTAAAAAGGAACTCAAAAAACATTTCTAAAAATGCAAAGAGCATAGGAATTCGAAAATTATTACTACTTGATACTTGCCGTATAATTTATTATATTTTCAGTGACTGAAATACAGGTTAATAATGTTTAAATACTTTTATTGTTATAGACTATTATTTGTAAATACAAATTTTGATACATATTTTAATTGTATTTATATATGGAAATGCATGAACAAACATGTTTATTAAGCAAGTACAGAGTTGAACAAAAATTCTTGACACACTGTCAACACTGCATAAATATCTCTATGGCTTCTGCAAATTCTTCTTTTTTGAGACAGGCAAGAAAAGATATTAAGTATAGTTGCCTAACATGTAAAACTAAATCAATGTCCATTACTCTGATAATGCACTACACGCATTATTTTCCAGTTCAGAAATAGAGAAAATATCAAAATATTCTCATATTTCAAGTGGAGCATATCTATAATAAGGTATGTGTATGACCCCTATAACTGCAAGTTTTGAATCTGTCACATTCTTTAAAATATTTAACGTTGAATGGCTTGTAAAACAGGGAAATAACATTTTTCTAACTTGAAATGAGTCAAGAAAGTGAGAAACGTGGATATCAATTCACTTGTACAAAATTACACTGAAGAGTAGTCAGCACAATAGGAAATAAATCTAGACAAATACCAGGAAAAGAAACTACAAATGCAACAATCTCTATATCACTGACTTATAGGAATTTCTATAATATATTCCTATCTACTCATCAAACTTCAGGAAATCAGTATACAAGTATAAATAAATCTACATGGGCTTGTAAGACATGCTTTCCCTTATGGAAATGTGGGAGGTGGTATGACATTTTTTGTTTCTTGGTTGGTTGGAGTTTAGAAAAATTGCTCTTGGTGTCTTAATTGAAAGGAAAAAATTCTCCTCTCTTCCAGTCTCATTTCTTTGAGTCCTCCCACTCCAAATCAGTTCTATCATTCAGAACTGATCTCACAAGTCTTTGAAAAATAATCTTTTGTCTCTCATGTCGTCCTACCAAACGGATGAACCTTAAAGTGTAACAAACTGCCAACACAGGAAACACACAAATTCAAGTGAGCATCTTTAGAAGATACCGTTTCAGGCCACTGCAATCATTTAGTTACATACACAATCCTCATGTATTAAAAGAAGTCAAAAGTAACTACAGAAGATATATGATCCATATATCTATTATTTAATACTTTATTTATTAAAATAAATAAAAATAAATTTAATAAATATTTATTAAAATATTTTATTAACTTAATATTTAATATTTATACTTTACAAGTACAGGCTTCTTCTGAGCCTGAGCACAGCCTTTTCGCAAAACTATCTGCTGCAAGATCTCAATAACAGAAGCTAACAATTAATAATTCAATACAAAGTTTTTCACATTTAAGGTCAAGTACATATCTCAGTGTCCAACTGGGCATGGAAGGACTTTGATAGAGTTCTTTCTTTGGAATCACATTATGGAAATATCCTCAGTGAAAAAGAAATCATTAATCTGAACATTTTCTTAAAAGGAATGTGCCCTGTAGACACACTTGGTAAGAAAGGTCTTTGTCCAAAACCAGGTCTAGCTCCAATAGTAGTTTCAACCAGGTAATGAAAATGCTGGTCAGCTAGCAACTCAATCCAATACCGGATATTGCTGGCATATATTGTGGTGGAAGCACTGCAGTTTGAATGACCCTGTATACATCTCACAGCTTTGTGAGTCTATTAGTCTACTCCTCACCAACTTGGGTGCTCTAGTCTTGGCCTTGAACTTTCCTAAAGACAAGGACTTTCCCATCTTATTCATTAACAAATCTCTGGACAGGCATGAACACATCATCTCTGCTTCCCTTTTTCACTTGTGTACATATAGACCATTCAAAGAAATTACACTGTTGGGAAATGGTCAGAGGTTTTCTTACACAGTAAGTCAGGAACATGTGATCTATAAATTTCTTCATGTTTCACAAATAGGTAAGTAAGATTATGCTGCCCTGTTTGCAATTCCTTTATTTCCAGCTGCTGATGTTCACTAAAAACTCCATAAACTAAAGACATCCCTCAGGAGTCAGCTGCTCTAATTCCTCTGGAATATATTTGCAAAGAAGGGGCAGGTGGCCCACACAGCAGTCTGAATGGAAATGTGATGAACCATATAAACTTTTGAGAACCTTTGTGCTCACAAAATTGAATGGGAGTTGGCAGGTATGAGAGGGTACATTATATATCTTATTCTCATAGATCGAACACATCAATCTGAATAGTTATGCACTGCAAATACACGAAAGGACTTGGCACACATGGACTTTGCCAGAGTAACAATATCCTGCACGAAGGAGACAGAATTTGAATAGCCTAGATGGATTCTGCAGAGCCAATCATACATTCAAAGAGCTAAGAAATACCAGTGTGAACAATTTTCTGTTATGCATATCAGGAAGCAATCCCTATTTGATTTTAAATTGTCATGTGTTTCTAATGATGCTTTACTATGCACACTAGAGGTAAAACACTGAAGAGGAAACATAGCACATGCCTCAGCACCATGTTTATGACAATATGCTTCCAGCAATCAACATGAACATGCAAATGGCAAGGGTTCCTCCTGCCCTTGAGGGATTGTGTGCAAAACACAGGAAGCAGACTTTCAGAGTTAATGAAGTTCCAAGAAGTTAGAGCTTCTGTCATCAAAATATTTCAAGAAATTTACTTTATTACTATAGTCACCAGCATTAGAGAGTGAGCAATATGCAAGATGGGTAGATAGATTAGAGTTCAACTTTTTCTCAGTAGCCATTAACTTAACTCGGCACAACCAAATCGCTTCTGTCATGCATATATATAGTTGTTCGTGTAAACAAAAAAATAATTGTTTGGGGGCTTTTTCTTTTAGTGATTTTTTAATTGGACTTGCAGTTTAGCACTGCTGTTTTGAAAAAATGCATGTGTTCATATTTGAGTGTTAAGCACCTTCCCAAATTGGAATTATCACTATTTAAGGCAACACAAATTGAAACATCTTTCCCAAATTTTAATTATTCTGTATGATTCCTGCAGAGATGTTATTCAGATTGGAACACAGCCCACTGTGTTTTGATTGGCATGATGATACCCAACTATTGGTTACTCAACCAACCCCATTAGTGTGCCCTCCACATTTGCAGGTTTCCATTCTTTCTTTCATTCTTGCTCAAATGTCCAACTGTTCCTAGTGCCATTCTTTTTGAGTTGTATTAATAACTAACTTTAAAACAAACAAACAAAATAAACCCCAAAACATTTTAAGCTTGTTGGAAGTACAAATACATAGCTTTTCGGAAAAAAATATGGTTGAGTTTTACCCCTTTTTGTTCTTTCACCTTTTTTTTTTTACCCATGTTGCTATAATGCCCTTTTTAATACAGCATTTAATTTATTTTACAGCCAATTTCTTGCAAATAGCACTCATTTTACCCTGAATTGTTGTGATACATGAAATCACAGTGTGCTTTAAAAGAAGTGTTTACTGTGGAACAACCTTTAAAAATGAGGTGAACAGATAGGTTTCTAATCTCCTCACATTGCAAATTTAACTTCAAGTATCAAACCATACTCTGCTACGTTGGGTCAGTTAAGCAGTATACTTGCAAGAAAACATAGAAGAGTATTCACATCACCAAACACTAAGTGTACTAAACGCTTAAGCAAGATCATTTCAGTGTTCAAGATTCTTTATAAAAGCAACAGATACAGAGAGACTTTTTCAAAACTTATTAAGGATTAGTCTAATTTAGGTTCTCTGAATTGCTGCAGAAGCCTACACTTACTACACACTGAGTCTGACAAGAGGTCTTGATCTGGATATCCAAATACTCCCCAAAGTCACAATAAGTAACGTTATAAAAAAAACATGTTCTCAAGGCTATACACGTAACAGTATATACAAAAGTACTTGTGGCAGAAAACGGCACCACTTCTGAAGTAGGAACAAATTTAGCTAAGGGATAAACAAAAAATTATGTTGCTTCTGAAACAGTAAGGGCTTCTTTTCTGCCTTTTTTTAAGCTGTGAATAAGATTTCCATCATTCTGAAGTTGTAAAATCCCACGTACCATGTTGATGCAATCCTAAAATCGCATACAGTCCAGATGGTGTTAAACACAAATTCGTACAAATATGTTTTGGGTTTTTTATTTGACAAAGTAACTGCTTGTATTGTGCATGTTTCTTGACAAGCCCACAAAAAGGGCACTGATAATACTGTTCATTGATTTACCCTTTCAGCAAAGTGAGGGGTTCTCAACTGGTAGCAAGACTTATAGGATGCAAAGCTTAGCAGGACTGGTGCAACATACACATTATGCATAGAGTGCTATAATCAACAAAATAATTGGACTCTGTCAACTTAGTCTTCCCTGATAAACTCCTGTTAGAAACAACTGTTGCAATATAAAGTGTAAACTATATCCCTTGCTAACAAACATTTCTTCTTAGGGCACCAAACATAGGAAAATACCTAGACACATAACTCTCACAATTCCCTCTTCTCCCTTGCACTAGACACACTAATTTTCACCTAGGCTTGCCACACTCTGTAAGCCACTACAACTAACACTAATGTTATATATATTAGGCAGTTACTTACAACATCTGCAAATTTTCAAGTTCTTATTACTCTGACCCCTCACAGACTTATTTATTTTTGCTTGACTCAATTCTATTAATAACATTGTCATTCCCAAAATGACACTCCACTATTTCCAAATATCCCCAAATGATAAAAGGACACTGAGAAACTGGAAGCCAAAGTCTTCCCTGTTCTCTTTGAGACAGAACTGCACATATCGTAGAAACACCACCCTGAGATGAAGTATTCACCATGCTCCTCATACAGTTCAAACAAATTAACTGTTCATCAGTACTGAAAGGAACTACACAGACCTTTTGGTAATTAAAGACTGAATTGACTTTGACTGTGCATGCCAAAAAAACCCCAAACAAACCTCCCCCCCCCCCCCCCCAAAAAAAAATCAAACAAAAAAACCAAAACTATCAAATCCAAGAAAATCTAGTATGAAAACACCAAAATATTGAATGGATTCAGTAAAATCAGTAAGCCCATTTTATTCCAAAAAATTGCAGGTCTCTGATGTAGTCGAATGCAGCTGAAAGTAGCTGCAAGAGCAAGGGAAAGCCTGGGGAAAAAATTACTTTTGCATTTAAATTAAAAAAAAAATTAAAAAGAAATAGAGAGGTATAGGTATCTTTACAATAGGCATCTGTACACAAACTACACTAATGCACAATTATCATTTAGCCTGCATCACTGACAGATCAAGAGATACGAACAATCCCTTCAGTTATACATATTAGACAAAGTAAAACCTTGTTTACATGGTTAATTTTTATTATTTTTAATGGACAAGTTGTGCTACTTAGCATTTAATACCACAATTAAAATCAAAACCTACTTAAGACAGTAGAGGTAAGATTTTTTCTTTGAAGATGGGTATGATCAGTAAGTACCTACCTCTTTATTGATTACTTCTTCCTCTGAGTTTTCTACATCATTAGGCTGTCAAAGCAGTAAATTTATATTCGCGACTGATTAAATTGCAGCTACAACCACTGAGCAAGTTTCTTGCTCTGAACATAATAAAAATCTGCCAAAGGAAATCACAGATTGATTGTTATTTTTCAGTCCTATTGAATAATAAATATCAGTTACCATCTTACTCTCAACAAACATGACAAGAAAAATACTATTCTACCAGAACAATTTTAAAATAAGCTTAAAGGCTTCTTAAGACAGTCTGTAAGCCAATTTTTTATGTATGATTTGCTTCAAAATATTTTCCTTTTGGAAGAAAATAAGATATTTCACTAAACATTTGAGGCATAAACCAACAGATCTTGGCATAGAGTGGGTGACTCAGCAAATAATTTCAGAAAGGTTTTCAGATCCAAGCAAAACATGAAATAATCTTTCATCAGCAGAAAGAGAATTTTAAAACATTACTAAAGCATAAATAACAGTCAATAACCAATAATCACACAACTCCACTCCAGCATATATCTAAATGAACCTCATTAAATTCATTCACTATTCATTCAAGTACTACGTGTAGAAACATGGAACAAAGTGTCCTCAGTGTGTGAGAGTTCACACTTCAAATATTCTCACAGAACACTGTGGATAAGGCTGTCACACGTGACTTAAAAATCTTACTTATCTGTTGCGTCATTGCATAGATGACAGTAAATAAAACAAAAACCTACATTCATCCTACTCTAACTGTATTTTATCATCATTATCTCTGTCCTTTTGGAGAAAATATTAATGTTACAGCTTTTCTACAAGTTCTTATTTATGTACCATTGAATCGCACAAGATATCCAGTTACAAACCAAAAGCACTGCAAAAATCTCCCTTCATAGCATAGTCTCATCAATGGTCTCATGGGTGTTTCATCACCCCTGAATCACTGTTGTTTCCTTTCAACTACACACTGCTTAACATAGATGCTTCTCTATAATCTTGTCCTTGATGGATACTTCTCACATTCTGTAACACTCAAAATGTCTCCCTAAAGACTCTCATACTTTCTGCATTAATTTTTTTTGCATATAGAAGCACTATATTCCTTAAATATGCAGTGTCGGAGAACACTCTCTGAAAGGCTACCAGAACAACCACGATGAACAGTTTATCAATACCACAAACGGACAATTACCTCAGAACTCACAAATTCATGTTTTATCCCTTTGAATTTGTATGCTGTATTGTGATTGGTTGCAGTTACCTGGTTACCCGTTTCCCATTGGCTGTATATTCCCTATCTCCCATTGGCTGGCTGGTGATGCAATCCCAGTGTCATCATGTGAGGCTGGCCACGCCCCATCTGTATTCCCCTCCTTCCCTGTAAGCCCTTCCCCTCTTGCCGCGATCCGCCCCCAAACTCCTCCCACTTTCCAAGCTCCTCCCTGACCCTATATAAGTCCCATGCTTCCATGAATAAAGAGTTCTAGCCCTCACCCCACCATCAGCTGGGACCGTCTCCTTTCTTTCCTTCCCCCCGGCACGCAGCAATGCAGGAAACATCAGGTTTTGCTTTATCTCTATTTTGCAACGCACATTTCAAATAATATTATGCTCCTTTGAAGTATAATGCACTTTCAAAACACCTGTGTGTCAAACCAGTAAAGCTACTCTTGAAAATAAAGCTCGTCCTTCAGTAGTTCTGCTGCTGTGCTGGAGCAGAAATGAGATCTGGGAGGAGAGGCAGAAACAGCCTTTCATATTACAGGGATACTCAAAGCACTCCAATGATGAGAAAGAATCTTCAGTCTGAAATAAATTGCCTTTCCCCTGCTAATTCCCACAGAGAAATCTTAGATATTCAATTTATTCCATTTATTCATGAGCATGCTTATGCAGTCACACAGCACTGAAATCAAATGTTTGCTACTTCTCCAGAAACGTATTCAGGATTAACTAAATGTGGGCAGCAGACAACACAAAGTCATTCAGATAGGAACTGAGTCTGTTCTTCCTTCCTTCCTGAAATGAAGATTAAGTTCCTATTACATCTCATGGAAGCAGGGAAAGGCCAATTTATTGTATTTCCATTCTGTGGAATATCATTGCAATAAAGAAATCAATGGCTTACAGAAAAGAAAGGTCTTTGATAACCACGGCTGACCAACAAAGCCTTAACAACAACATACGCCATCATGATTAAGGTGTTTCAGCACTAAATCACAGCCATCCTTTAGTGGGTTGGACTGATCAAATGATCTAAAATAATAAATTAGTTTTATTACGTGAGATACAGCCATTAAATTGGTGTGGGATTCATGGAAAACTATGTCAGAAATCATTTCTGAGGGTGTTTACTTGGTTGGTTGCTGTGGTTCAGTATTTAATTATGAGAAACAAATTACTTAATTGAATCTCTATAAACTGATGGTTCCCAACAATTATTTAGTGGAGAAGATGAAAGAAAATAATACTCTGATGCAAAAGCTAAGAGCTACATCCTAAATTGCAAAAGCAAAGAGCTACACATTCAATTTTAAACAGGAAAGGTTGTTATATATATAAAAAAAATCTATTAAAATAAATAACCTATGAAGGCAAAGTAATGTAAGTATTTATTATAGCTTCTAAACATTAATCAAATATTATAAATACATCATGAAATATATTCCTTTCTGTGCAGGTTAAGTATTTACTGGAAGCAAAATGAATAAAATTGACTCTAGAAAGAAATTTCTGCAGAAAAATTAGTAAAATTAACTGTAAAACCAGCAAGTAAACAAAAATATTTCATGAAGAGAAAGCTCCCTCTGGTCAATAAGAGCCCTCATGTAGACCTCTGTGCCATAGGTTTGCAAGACTTCAGAAAGTCTATGCCCTATTCCTCCCTCCTCACTTTATTCCCAGAGAAAATCACCACTCAACTGAGCAACATTTCCAGTCAAAGCAAAAGACAGGATATGCTTCAAAGCAGCAGGAAACAAATCTCAAGAGCAGTGAATAAGTGTTATCCAAGAAAAACTAAGCACTTCAGTTCACAACAAAAAATAAATCACTGAAGCCCCGTCTGTTGGGAAATGCCTCAAAAATCTCACAACAAATTGGAACTGACATTAAGATCAATTTATGACTATGAAGAACTCCATGGCTGAACAGATGTATTCAATTCCTATTATCCGAACTGGCACATTACTTTCCAAGGAATTTCTGAACAAGCTTGCTAGTCTTCATGTACTGACCTGAAAGAAGTGAAGCTCCATCTTTAGTCACTTACTGTAACTCAAAGCTCTTCTAAACGGACATTAAACCACTGATCCCAATAAAGCTCAATTTTCAAAAAATTCTAGTTATTGCAAAATTTGATGTCAGAGCAATACAGGGAAAAACTACTGTAAATGTGCAGTTCCATTAACTTTCAAAAAAACCCCTAGTTTTCAGCTTTATTATGAGAAATTAAGTACAGAAATACCTTTAAATTAGAAAGCACAGAAAAAATAAATATAAATACGAACCCATCTCTACCACAGAATAATGGAACACCCATATTTTTAATTTGCAATATAGTAAACCTCAGGAACAATCACTGAAACAAACTGAGACTAATTACTACTGGGGTGAGGTAATTAAAGGTACCTGTAAATAACTTACAGTAGAGGGAGCTGATTCAGATTAACTATAAATCAGTCAGTTAATTGCAAAAACCTGGTTCTCCTTCCGCATTACTGGGGTCACACTCATAGATGTTAGGTCTGGTTTTAGCCCTTCTGCTTGCTGAGTTCGGCCAGACCTCTCCCTGGCTCATCCCCTCTGGAGGACTCTTCCTCATTGTGTCTCTCTCTTAGCATTTTATTCTCCTGATACTGACCCCACCCTGTCCAGATTTTTCAATTTTGTTTTTATATATAGCCTGCTTTAATATCTATGCTAGGTTCCAGCAACTAAACCTGGGCTCTACTCTTTCAAGGGGTTTTCTGTCTAAATGGAAGATGGAGAAGCTGAGAGAGGAAGAGAATATCTGACAACAGCTAACACTGACAAACAGAATTGTTTAGCTCCAATATTGAGAAGAAAATAGCAAAGCTAGAAAAGGCCTCTTGAGCCAAGTTGATTCATACACAAAAAACAGTAATTTAAAAAAACCCCAAACAATCTGTTCATGTACTAATAAAGGATTACTCCAAGATGTTTCATCTTTTCTGTTTGTCTTGGTCAGGCAATCTGACATAGACTTAGCTCATCCTGTTCAAGCAAAGAAAGGTCCCAGGATACTGAAGTTACACTTCAGATTTGTAAAATATTAAACCACAAATATATAGAATCTCAGGATCATTTATGTTGGAAAAGGCCTTAAAGATCAAGTCCAACCATAAGCCTAACACAACCAAGTCCATCACTAAATCATGTCTCTAAGCACATCCATGTGCCTTTTGAATGCTTCCAGGGATGGTGACTCACCAACTTCCCTGGACGCTCTGTTCCACTACTTAACAAAATTATGGTTAAGAAATTTTTCCTAATACCTGACCTAAACCTTCCCTTCCTCTTGTCCTATCACTTATTACCTGGAAGAAGAAACCAACAGCCACCTGGCTACAATCTCCTTTCAGATTCCAGTTCATAAATTTGTTTCTTCCCAGATAAGTATTTATTGTCTTAAATTCCACTAGGTGTTCTGATGTCTTCACTCCTCTCCCCCCACGCCCCGCCACAGTATTTTCATCTTACCCCAATACTTTAAAAATGACAGTGTTTACTACAGTAGGCATCTTTACATACCCGAAATCCTACAGCACATTCCTATCCTACAGCACATTCCTATCACCTGATTATAAGGGAACAGGCCATATGGAGTTCATGATCAATTTAATCCTAAATTGCGTGCTTCTCAGCACTAAATATTATCAGGTATATTCTAAAAATACCTGAAAAAGCAAAAAAAGGCATTTTGCTCTCACATTAAAAACTTGTCCATAACCCAGTAAAAATGAGCACAGACCAGCAAAACTGTCCACCTCTTCAATAAAGTATTAAACCAGCAGTTCAGAATGCTTAGTTCACTTCAAAGATCCTAAGTTTTTAGTTTGTAGATGGCAAAACTATCAACATAAAGGAGTTTTGGCCTGTATCAAGTCACGCTCATTTTCTTTAATACAAGAGTATTTACCTGAATTGCCCCACTCCCTGTGAAAACTGTGCAAGAAGCATACAAATTTCGGTCACTTATAAAGAAGTCCCACATCAAACCAAACGAAAACAAGTGTTTATAAAACATGTCTATAAGATGCATCCACATTTTATATGCAAGTGTCAAACAAGAAAAGGTAATTCACATGTACATTAGAATTCAAAAGTCAAAATGTTACTTTTTCACCAGAAGACATTCAGATCAGTGTTTGTGCAGGTTCATTATTTCGTTTCAATATTCCATTAGCTCTGTGGCTTCATTACTTATTTCACTAGCCACAAGCAATGCTGCAACTCGTCATGTAAATATGAGAATCCCAACTAACTCATTTGTTAGGATCCTTTATCCTATTCAGTGAATGCTGCATCATCCAGTGGAATATAAGCATGCTGTCATGTTATTGGACTGTCTCATGACATGTAAGGACAAAGCTGAAAAACACATATACTTACTGATTTTATCACTTGAAGCTGCAATCTTTATAGCTTTATCTTTTCATTTAAAAAAAAAAAACACAAACAAGAAAAAAACAAAAACCAAAATAAATACAAAGAGAGAGAATCAAAAAAACTACCTCACCAACCAAAACTAAAGCAGACAAACCATTTCTTGCCCACCCAAATCCAACAACTGAAGTATGGGGTTCACACATGAACCCAGGTGTGCCATAAAAGTCTATCTAAAAGGAAAAGAAAATAACACATATCCTTAATTCTGGGAAATGGTAATATAAGAAAGTTAACCAAAACTTTTGCTTCAGGACACTTCTTTCCTGGTACACACAAAAGAAATTGGAATGGGCACTGTACTTTCTGGGAGAGGTTTGTGAACAAGAATTGTAATTTTTATCTGCTTTTCCTACCAGGCAGAAAACATAATCCAACCTCCCAGGTGTCAGAAGCAGTGCTAGTATATATTTTCATGGTTGCAGAAACATAAAAATGCCTATATAAACAGGAAGAAATAAAAGTTGAAAAATGCTGTTGCCATCAGTAGAAGTTTCACTCAGAAGACAGATACAAGGTTTCTAAAAGTTGTCATCTTTCAAAAACCAACAAAAAGTAAATTAATAAGTAACTTTTCACTATGCAATATATTTGAAGAAATTTACAAGCAAAATAAAAAATACCTTGAGTTTTGAAAAGTGTATGCAGAGTTATTTTTATTTCTTTTAAGCGTTATAGCGAATTTTATTTTTTTAAAATATTTGTCTCCTTTCTGGTGCTCTATTCAGATCAATACTGATTATTTACAACAAGGGATCAAAAATCAAAGCACTGAATGCATAAACAGGACACACTCTACCCTTTTGCTATGGAAAAGTTCTTGAAAACAAAAAGGTATGTATATAATTTCTAGGTTTATTCTTAATGCCGAGCTTCAAAGCTTAAAAATAGGTAAACCCACAGTGCTGTGGAAAATATAAATACACTACAAAATTATTAGGAGAGACTTACTGGAAACTGAAATGTATAGTCATTTCCTTGTTGAACACGCACAATTTACCTACACAGAGAATCTGTCTCTTGTGATCACTTGAATGTGGTCTCACAAGACACCAGAAACACTATGCTTTGCTCCAAGGGCTTCTTACCTGGAGACGAACTGAGGTTCGATCCACACCACAAACCATGCTTAGCTATGCTGTGCAAGCATGGATATCTAAAGAAAAAACCTGGAACTTATTCTCAGCTAGGAACAGAATCAGAAGGAGAAACTTCAACAATCCTGCCTGTAAACTGGACTGATAAACTAATTCTCCCTGAAGGAAAATCCTGGGATCTGGAGACAGTCAAATTAAGGCAGCTGGAATAGAAACAGAGAAAAATTATGGACCCATAAAGGGTCTAAGAGAGGTTGTACTTTTATTTTTTAATTTATTTTTCTCTCCTTAAGATGCATCTTCTGCTGGCATTAATTGGCATCTCTTGTTAAAAAACATAGACATTTATAAAGGGGTTGTTTATTAATATTGGCAGGATTTCCTGCATTGCCAGCTGTTGCACCTCCTTCAGTGTTACTCTTTGCATTTCTTTCTTTGCAACATCATCACTGAATGTTGAAGGAAAAATCTTGTAAGTGGACAGGTGTGGGGATCAGCTCCAGTGAGCAACCAGGGGGAGACCGCTTATGGAAGGATGAAGTTCATCTGCCAAGATACAGGTATAAATTCAAAAGGATAAAAAATAGAAATACAAAAGGTATAGTAGTGTGTCCAGGAACAGGTTTTATGTGAAGAAAAAAAATATCTCAATATGCCAAAAACACACAAGCAGGAAAAATAATTTCAATGTTTCATTCAGTTCCTGAAGTTATCTGAGTTTCCAGAAGCTGCAAACATTTCCTTACATTCTGCTCAGACGTTGCTCAAACCAACACAGTTTCCATTTTTCCAAAGTTTCCATTTTTCAAAGGTGTTTTACTTTATCTTTTACGCTACGCAAACTGACACATCACTAAACCCTCTGGCACAAGGGACAAGCAGGAACACTCCTTGAACAGGTCTTGGCCACATTTTCTCTGGCTGACTAATGCATTCAAAAATCCAACCTATTTTTGCACTCTGTGAGCAGAGCAAGAGGTTGGGATAGAAGAAAGGAAAGAAAGCCTAAACACACTAAGGAGATCTGGAAAGGTACAGCCGTGAAAATTGTCTGCGTCAAATTACCACTCTGTATATGCTCAGTACCAGCAAGTAAAACAGCAATGATATTACTAAGGCAGCCCTCTTAGCTAGCATAACTTGGTGTCCTGGTTCAAAAACACACTGCTGAGCACAGCAGTGTCCAGTGTCAATCAAATGATTCGTGATCATATGCTACACCTAAGTAAGGTTCTAATTCCACTCAATGTTGGGATTTCAGAGGATTTTCCAGGATAAAGCTGTAAGGTGTTGCCTTACTTAACTTACACATTCACTCACTAACTAATATGGGGAAGAGAATCTACCCTAATCTACATTGACTAGTGGAAGTGATCTGTCATTGCTACCAGCACAGCACAACAACATTCTGAGAGGCGGGAAATTATGGTCTTCTTAGCTAAGGCACAAACTAATATTCCAAAAGCAAAGCAGCTAAGAATAGGGGTCAACTTGACACCAAGATTGCACTAGTTTAAAACCTCTCTTAAGATTAATGTCAATTCTTGCAGAGACGGTCTTGTGCAAGAACAGCCACAAAGCAGCTTAAGAGTCATTCAGCATACTCCTCAACTGCTCTATAACACAGCAGAGAAATTTGCATCAGCTTAATGAATGCAATGCTAAACCACAGATTTCAGTGGGTGTGAATTACATCCAGAATCAACTTCTGTTTTTTTTTTCTTTTTAACTCTAAAACCAGGGAATGCAGTGATTCCAAAAACAAGCTCCTGATTTTGATGAAGTCAAACTACAGACCAAAAATTCTGTTTAAGAGTCTGATTTAAAAAAAAAAAAAAAAAGACAACAATTGTTATATAAAATTGTTATATACTGTGTATTGTATGTAAAGACAGAGCAATGTAAAAGTGGTTGGGAGGATAACCTGCCTCTGTCATTTAGCAGAATCTATTTGCAACGTGGAAATAAATTATCCCAAAATATCTCTCAAAGAAATTGTAACTTTTTACGTTGCTTTGTAGAAACAAAATAACTGTGAAAATGTTCAAAGCAACCAATAAAGATTCACGATATCTTTAAAATGGGCTCTAGGAAATTCTGATTGAGACATTGAAGTATCAGGGACAAAGATGAAACAGGTTACACTGCATAGGCTTTGTAACAAACAGAGTTTTCAGACAGCTTCAATAGTAACCTCTCTCACCTACTCTGCACTGCAGCTCTTTTATGCCGCTTTCACAAGCGAAAGCACCCTAACATTTCATCTGAGCCAACTTAACTTTGATTAGTTGGAATTCAAATCTTTTTTACTGAGAATCACGTAAAAGGAGAAAGAACTCACTGATGCAATATCAAATCTGTTTCTTGGTTCATTTTTGTTCATGGATACAAGATAAACATTTTGCAAAAGACCATAAATTGTCAAGACAAATGTTTCGAAGAAGCCAGAGTCACCCTTTCATTGCAATTTCTCTGCTACTAAATTATTTAGAAGAATAGAATGTCAAATAGTACACAAAAAGACATCAGACAATTTATCATCTCTGTTTTGCTTGGGTTGACAAGCAGTTTTGAAAGGATGACTTATAGTATAACCAGGAAATACAGAGAATAAGATAAGAGCACAGGAAAGGAATTCTTAATTGTGAGTTCAGGTTAATATTATCTTACTGTACAAAAGGACCATGCAACTGCCACTGCTTTATACTAAAACACTACCATTTAAGCAGGTAATGGCACATATGAATGTATGCAGGATTAAGTCCTTTCTTGGTGAGGAAGGAAGCCAGTTAGACAGCAGCAATGCTGGAACCTGCTATGTGCCCCAGCACTCCCATCCTGCAGAGCCACTGTCAGCAGGAACAGCCCTGGTGCCTGCAGTGTCCCCAACGCAGCTTCCCTCTCATTCATACAGTGTGGCCAGGAAGGCAACAGGACAGTGGCAGCACATGCTTCTCTCCTGGCATCCCTGCTCCAGCTGCCTGCAAACTCAGAGTAACACAGCCACCACCTCCTCCACACACCAGTCCCTACCTGAAGTACTGCTTTTCTAAGGTCAGCTTTGTGTCCCACTTCCCTTATGACAGTTAATACTTGCTCTGACCCTTTGTGACTACATACATCATCAACATCAAATCAGTAAAAAAGGTATTGAAATTCAGGGAACTGAATAAATAGGGCTGAAGCTCTCCTTGGGGGCATACTGTAAGAGAATGTAAAGTGAAAACAAAAAATTCATCATTCAAAGCTCGTAAGCACCTTATAAGCAGAGATTTAATGTTTACCAGAGCAGAAGATCTGTAGGAGAAGACCATCTGGTCACTAGTTGTGGCAAGGAAGATTTATTCCACAGTTCAGTTCAAGGTGTATTAAGGCCCATCCCTCCAAGTCTCACTTTTCTTTAAGCAAAATTAAGTCCATCTTTGTGACTCAAAAAAAGAGAAAAAAAAAAGAAAGAAAAGGTGGAGAAGAGCTTATTAGGACTGCAGGCAATAAAAGGAGAATTTCCTGGATGGCAGTACTCACTCAGTTTGTCAGAAAAATCCTTGCCAGCTTCCATAAGATCATCAGAGGGTCACAACACAGGAGCAGAAACAGGAACTATAATCACTATAATCAAGGGGCTCTGTCAAGAGTGGAAACTCATCACACGTGATCTTCCATTTTTTTTTTTCCCCCCACCCATACTCACAGTGCTCACTACACATCATTTTTGACTGGCTGACTGGTTGTCTTTTCCAGTCTGGTCAGCCTGAAAACAGCTGTTTAACATTCTTTGATGAGATGAAGTTCTTTAATGAGCTTGGTTGCTCACTATTTCACATCTATATCTGCAAAAACATATCTGAAATACTGCCATTCCACAACATACCAAAGAATCTCTTTTCAGCCATGATCATTTCCATGACTGCGAACATCCAAGAAGAAAAAAAAAATCAAATGGAGAAAGACAATAAAGTTGCAAGAAATGAATGAAGGAAGAAAAAGAAGTTAGAAAAAACCATTAGACCAGTAATACTAAAGAAAATTTAGGATAAAAAATAGTAAAATACTATGAGTGAGAAGATGGCAGGAGGTGATAAAAGCATATACTGTTGACAGCATAAAAAATAAAGAGAAGTAAGAAGGTAAAGAAAGTCTTTAAATTGTATATAAATAATGTGCTTGTAAAGATAGATAAGTATAGATAAATAAGTATTGTTGATAAAAACACCACCATTAAGAGGAAAACTGTATGACTTAAAAAATAATGCTTTAAGCATTATTTGAACTTAAAAGTAACCTTTTATTTTCTTTAATAAATTATACTTTAGGTACGCCAGGACATTTGAAACTATTCAGCAATAACTGCACGTGCTTGTAAGATTCCAGTTCAAAAAGTAACAGTCATGTGGAAGACCCTTTCAGAGTTTTAGCACTAAGAGTGCAAGTTCCATTTCTATAGGAAGTAAATTCAGCTCAACCATAACACTTGTTCCAGCACTTTAGGTAATATTTCTGTACTTAAGGCTTCATTCTTCAATTACAGAAGCTTACTCAACCTCATCAGTCATGACATCTATCAAGAATATGTTTTATTAGTCCCTACATGGAAACTGACAGCAGGTATAAAACAGACTGTGACTTCTTCAAAGGCTGGGCCAGATGATCAAGGTTGATCCTAACCTGGGCTGCTCCATGATTCTATGATGCTTTGCTCTTGGACACAATTCTGCTTGTTTTCAGTTCCTAATGGCCCATAGTGAAGAGCAGCACATCTGATATTACAGGGACACAACACTGTGTGCAGCTGAGTACAAGGTACTACTATTCCAGGATATCTGTGTGGTATCTGCATGCCACTTACTAAAGGCACAGTTTCCTATATTAACAGTCAGGAAGTAATAAGAGAAATCACAGTAAATTCCTTCACTAGAGGACAAAAATCAAACTGAAGTGCTTCGATCAACCTTAACCTCTTTCAGAATGGATTTTTTCAAATGACCAAAGCCATCATTGCTCAGCTTCATACTTGCATTGCAGCTGTTTTACACAGTAAGCTAGGTTTCACAGAATAAATCCATATTTTCAAAAAAAATAATTACCCATATCAACCAATGAATGCTCATTATAGTCAAAGATGGAACAATATGGTTGCTGTATAATAATGCGTTTTGTTTTCTTCTCAAAGAAATTAATTTCCTAATAATTGCAAGGAAAAGGAAAAGGGTAAAATTGCTACTACAGTTAATGCAGTTATAATTCAATTTAGTCTTAGCCATCAGCATAAATGTTAATATGTTTTATCCTCTTATTCATAAAGCTAGCACTGAAAATTATATCACAGCGCATTATACACTCCCTGTAGCAATGCTCTTGGCTTCAGACCCAATACACTCAGTTTATCTTTTTCCATTGAGTTCCAAATTTATTAGATACACCTCACTATTTTCATTTGTGATATAAACTTGTCTGACTCGTTTCCATACTCTGCAGTAGGTATTTGTCAATTTTTGGTAAATGAAAGTTGCTTTAGCAGAGAATAACAATTCTCACTTATTTGGTTGATGCCAACAGATAAAGTAATTTTCATTTTTTTAATTTTTTTCTAGTTGAATATAAAGCACACTGAGTTGTTAGAAGAGGATAAAAAATGTAAGAAAGACAAATATATAATCAGTAAAACAGGTTACTCATGTGAAGACCTAAAAGGAATGTAAATCCACCAGTGTTTTAGTACTGCACATGAAAAAAAAAAGTCTTCCTGCTAAAAAAAAATATTATTTTTTAAATTACATGGATGTGCTTACAAGACTTTCTGCATACTGATCCTGCTATTTGTTCAGAATTAGCCTTTCAGATCAGAAGCCTTTCAGATCTTTTAATACAGTCTAAGCTTAGTGCACATGACCACATTCCTCACTTTTCTGTTGCAGATTAGCATTCAGTTCTTACAAAGCACTCAAACAGCCAAGGTAAACTATGTATCTTTCAGATTTCTTTTTTGCTCTTTACCAAACTTGAAAGATACATTTGGATAAATTCCTGTCTTTGTGAAAGGCCTCTGAAGCACATACCATACTGACATACATAGGTTTGCACTTCCCAAAATGCCTGTGAACAAATGTTTTTCAGTATTCCCAAGTCCGATTCAGCCTAAAGCTCACAGTTTCCTGGGGATCTGTAGCATGCATGCACTAACATTTTGACAGGAGCAAAAGTTTACTAGAATTTATCATTGTGAAATTTCAGTCTTGTTATAGAAAATACACTCAGCTAGATAAAAATATTTTACACCTTTCATTTGAACAGAAACCAACAGAAAGCATAAAGCCAGTTTACAAATTGTGCCAATTTGGCTAGCAGTTAGATGTTTTCCCTTCAGTTCTAAGGGTAATTTGTTTAATACAGTTTAAAAATGCAGGTCTGAATGTTACATTTAACTTTTAAGAGCACTGCATGGTTATCAGCGGATCTGAATAACTCTAGGAACAACTGCTTCCTGAAAATGCAGGAGGAATAAATAAACTTTATAATTTGTTTAAAGTTCCCTGGAGTGTTAGATATCACCAAAAAAAAAAAAAATCCCACAGAGTAGAAACTCAGCAGTGGCAAAAATTTTCAATTCTAATCAATAAGCAAAAAATATTACACTGTACAATCTTCTGTCATTACCACAGGAATGAAAGAGTACAAAGAAGCTTCCTTTTACGAGAAAAATGTTTACTAGTCTTTCAAAGACTGGAAATCTGGCATGGGAGAGAGACATATGTCAGAAGAAAATAAAAGGTTAGAATAGTAATAAATATTTAAATGCAAATACGGGTTCTGAAAGTTTATCCCTGTGCATTTGAATCAGTTTTCAGGGCTCCCCTGTGCCTTTGGACTTCTTGTTGGGCATCTCTTGGTTCATAGTTTCTAAGATCTAAATTGCTTTAATCTCTGTGATTGAATAATGATGAACTGCAGAGCCCAGAATTATGTGGCAGAAGCCTTTCATCCACCCATCCAGTTTCTTTGCAAAATGCCTACTGTCACTGATCATAGTTTCTCTTAGCCCATTTGTTGAACAATAAAGTAAATTTCACAGTCCCCCAGCCATAATTTAAAAAGTACTCAGACAAATTAATGGAAGTCTATGTCCCATATCCCCATCTCTGTTAATGAACTGCCTTTCCCAGTTGTATCATAATTGCCAATTTGGCCACAATAAGCTTTAACTAGGACTCACAATACATTTTCTATAAACACACAATTGTACTTTATAAAACACAACACAGTAGGCAAAACATCCAGAGAGTAACAGAAAACCAAAGGACAAGTTGGCATAGTGGCCATCATTTATTTTGATTGCCTAAGGAAATTACCTTTGTGCTATCATGCTGCATGTATATGCCCACACAAGGGTGAATGGGGGAGGAATACTTGCATATCTGAACATGTCTAAAAGCCTTTATGAGTATGCATTCTCTTGCCCATACTCAATTGCAGCACAATGGGTTGTGCAGGAAGCGGTACTAACGGCAAAATTTCCTAGAGGTTTTATGCAAACATATAGCGGGATAACAGTCTCCGTTATTAATCCAACTGGCAATGAACACATCCACCAGGGATGTGAGCTTTTATTCTTGATAGATAATCTACCACCTCAAAGTAAAACAATGACAAATGACAACACTGCTTGCAGAATTACCAACTGCTGTGGAGGGACTGAGGTCCTACAGTGGAGGGCCCACAGAGCTATTTACATAAATGTAGCACATGCACTACCACAGTGGATTATCCCTTTTCATGAGAAAACATTTCACAATTCCCAATGCTATGTCAAAAGACATAACAAAACAATAACTTCTTATTAAGCAAAGCATGGCCCTAATGATGAGACAGTCTGCGTACCACTGCAGTTGTTGGCAAATGTGGAAGAGAAAGGCAATGGCACTAGAAATCTTTCCTAACTGGCATCTATTGTATGCAGAGATAGCAAAACGTAAGTTGTAAGTCGTTTAATGTCTCACATCAGCAATTAATACACCTGCTTCCTAATTCATCTTACAGAATGAGTCACTGACAAGGTGCTGTGGGACAGAGAGGACTGCGATGGGCAGTTCTCTCTCTTTTTTAAAGGGATAACTCTCTTAAACTGTTACTATTATGCTATTTACACAGTAATTTTTGTTAATTCTACATGCACAGGCCTCATACATTAGAGACCTTGCCAAAACATGAGTATTTCTTCATGAGGGTGAAGTCATCCTAGCCCCTATCTGGTTTCTTATCACAGCATCTGATTCTCATTAACAACCATTCCATTTGTGTAATCTAGTATCATTCCCTCAAAATCTTATACCTCAACAAAAAAAAAAAAAAAAAAAAGCTACAGATTTAAATAAGAGCAAAGCAGGAATTCAAGAGTTTTTGTCGCACGAGAAGGTATGATCTCAAAGTCCATGTGTTGGTCAATGCTAAAGCCAGGTACCTGTGTTACCATAAGCCTGTCTAGAGGAAGTCTACATCAAACATTAATAATCATTTTAACAGTGTTTTCTAGCTCGCTTCATACTAGGCTATCTTCCCACTTTCATTCAAATTACTTCTACATTTCAGTTTTATTTTAATTCTTTCCCATAACAGGAAAAATGTAACATCATATCAAATCCATATCCAGATTTGTCCATGGAATTATAGCAGTTTTGAAATTAAATACTAATGTAGGAAAAGGAATTTTTCTAAGTCAGAATTTGAGAGGCAGCATGGGTTACTTTCCCATCTGTTCAGCTGATTTTGCTTTTATTTATTTTTTTTTAAATACAAATGAAATTCAATTTATTTTAGGAATTTATAGCTTTCTAAAAATAGACCACTTCTTCCTTTTACAGTGCTATAGTAGAAAAAATAATACATTTATCTAGCAGTTGCTAAAATGAATGCTTGCAGAGAGATTCTTTCAAGTGCTTATTATCCTACGTGAATTCTAAGACTTCCAAATGTTCTTCTTTACAATGTATCAGTTAAGACAGACTGGAAAATGAGCAAATATGACTTCATAACAAATTTAATTGATGTCAAGAATAGATTTACCTAAAATCCATTTTCAATGTTCCTACAACAAATCAAATTATTTTCCAGGCTTGTGTAATGTTCTTTCAAAAACTAATAGATCAGAGAAAGCAGTGACCAAGTACATAGAAATTTTCCATGAGATCATGCAAAATATTCTGAGAAGCCAAAAATGCATGTAAATCAATATCTAGCACACTATATGCCTCCACTGTCTGCAACTACTGGAAGAAACCCTTTATGTAACCATTCATTAATGAAATCTGGAAGTATTCATCCATGTGACCACAAAGTATGAATTCAAACTAAATGAGATAAATGAACCAAAAGAAGTTTGTGCGACTTGCTCAAGTCTATGTGGTGATCACAGAATAAATCCAATTCAAAGTTCCAGTTCACTGTTGAGACCCTCTCTTTGTACACTTGACAAAGCTCAAATAAGTAGGTTTAAATTAACAGTTTTGAAATTTTCTTAAACTTCAGTAACAAAAAATATTACACAGATAAAAGTTTGGGGTAAAATTCCCCTACAATATAAGGCAATCTGAAAAAAATTGTTACAGACCAGTTTAACTATCAGTTGTTCACACAGCTTCTGGCCACCTTATAAACTGCACCCACTCCCCTCTTTAATTAAGACAAGTTAACCACTCCTTTCTTCCAGCAGTATGCTCGTTTGCTATGCTATGTTATTTCTGGACTACAAACTCTGAGGCAGAGAGTATGCAGTATAAGAAATTACGGAGATCTGTTTTCCAAGGAAGAAGGTAGGTCAGCTTTGCAGGCACCCAGCACAGCCCTCTCATTGGACTGCTCATTGCCCACACCAACATTTCATGATCGTTATGGTGACTCAGGCAAGATCCAGTACACACCAGGTTCCATGTCTTCTTTTTGGGTCTCTCTGCACTTCACAACTTCACAGTCTGGATTCAAGAGTAAGACTTCACTAATTTGCTGCATTTTCTAATTCGCTGTACATTCAAACTGATATGTATAATTTCTCTTGATCAAGGTGTTCATTCTTAAATCCTTTTCCTGTATTTTTAAACTGAACTTTGACACTTCAAACTTTCTGTTGCTGAATAAATGGAAACTGGTCTAAGTCCAAGGAACCTAACCTATCACTGCCACCACTGCCGTTCAATGATGACTCCTCCATAAACAAAACAAGGATGTTTCATCAAGCTGAAAGTAAATTTCCAGGTAGTCTGCCCTTGTCTGTTATGTACTGCCTAAAGGCAGGTGTCTAAAAACATTCACATCAAGCACCTTCAATTTCACTGAAGAAATGTATATTAAATAGTTTAAAACTAAATAGTCAAGTGTAGTTACTGAAACAAGAAATAGTATTTTCATGCCCTGTACCAGAATGCCTTAATACACAACAGTACACATTTAGCAGATTCTGGTTTTGGGTTAACACAGAAAAATGGGAAAAAAGGTAAAACTTCAGTTACCCAAAAAATTAGGCACTAAGATCTCAATGAATTATATAAAGCTATTCCTACAAAACTATTCAAAATGAACCACTGAAAAAAACTTCTCATTTAGACTGGAAATCATTTACAGATGGAAACCATCTCCAAGCACCCTAGTAGAAGATGACAACTGAACATTATAAAGTAGAGCATTTTTACTCCTGTATGGGACAGAAAAACATGTATTACGAAAATTCAGGCAATTCAGACAGTGGTGGGCCAATGAAAAGAACAAAAAACATCAGTAAGCTGCTAAATACAGTACCTAATTCTTGGCTTTACTAAATAAAACCCATGAAAACAAAAGAAAGCATCAGCTTGATGTGAGGGAGGAGGAATCGGCAGAGGCATGTAAAGAGATTTAACAGTCCGGGAAGATGATCCTCACTTGTAGTTCTGAATAGATTTGATAAGGGTATGGAGGCTGAGAAAGATTATCTGAAAAAGGGTCAATCCCTGTGCAAGTACAGGCCACTGTGCACACACTTCTTGTGGTGTAATGGAAACCACAAGAACATCCAGTCATGTAATGTGGCTGCTCTCATGATCAAAGATCCTTTTATTATAAATTTCCAAATTCAAGAGCTATCAAGACTGACAAGCACTACTTAGTATATCATATTTGACAAACATATGTAGACATTTACCTACTATAAACACATGTATACACACATATGTGTATGAAATATACACTGTCAAGTTATAAGCCTGTAAAGGATACAACAGTAATAGCATGGGGCGAATTCATAAGCTTGAAGCTCTAACTAGGGACCATCCTCAAAGGTGTCAAAATGAGCTGCTCTCAAACTACCCATTTGTTATTCCTTCAGGGGAAAACTGGATGAAAAGTAAAAATCAAGCCTCATGAAAATTTAAGAGAAATATATTCTCTGTATACATGTATCAGTAGCCATAAATGGAAACAAATGTTATACCTGAAGTTTTACAGACGAGTTGATAACAGTCTTTGTAACCCAAATCACTTCTATCATGATGACACATTTACCTCAAAAAGATGCCAGCTATGCTCAGTGCTGTACATATGAACAACATAGAAATGTTCCCCACTTACCATTTTTTCTTTGAATCACATACTTTTATATCACCGTATCATGCCATTATAGGATTATTACGACGAAGATCTCACAGGCTTCCAGAAAGTAAGTCTCAGAACTATGAATCTCATAGATAATCATGATCCATCACATGCTCTCCTGTAAGCTACCCTCCAAGAAGACAGCCATAAAGAATCTAGTGCATAGCGTTCTGTGTGCTGCCTGACTGCAAAGACAGGAGCTACTGGCTTGATGGGCCAGAACACGCAAGATGAGAGACAGAAAGAGACATCATGTCAGTAATAGCCATGTGGAGAAATGAGAAGAAATGACCAAGCTTTTTGAGGAAAAACACCCAGCCCAACAGTCGGTTTTACCAAAAGCAATCACCTGCAGCATGTTCACTGACTTGTAGCAAAAATATTATGTTCAAGCTTCTAATAGGAGCGCTCCAGCAAGGCCCCAGATACTCGGACAGAAGGGACCATCATATAAGTAATTTCACACTTCAGAAGACAGCCAGCTGATGAGAACTGAGCATGCAGTAGAAGAACATCCTCTCCATGGCAGAGGAAGATGCTGATTCAGTCACACATCATGACTGTCATGCTATTACAAAACACCTGCACTCTGGTTCCAAGCAACTGCATGCAGGTTGCTCTGGGAATCGGCAGTAAAATTGCCATGAGGATTACCCCAAGAACCACTTCTCTACACAGAAAACAGCACACAGTGTCTCCTTTCCAGCAGCTACACAACTGAGGAGCCTTCTGAGAAGAAGCATCCTTCACTTTAGATATCTGCAGCATGTAACACATCACATTATTTACATAAATCACTTCCTGGATTTTTTTTACTTCACATTATTTTAGAGTTTTAAACATCTTTCTGAAGATTTGATTTAAAGATTCCAGAGGAACCCCTATCCTGAATTGAAGGCTGCATAGATAGGTGCTATTGGTATATAGAGTTACTCCCAATCTAGAGCATCTTGTATGTGCACTCGATATGAAACGACCAAACAAATCTTCATCTCAAATGGGCCCCAGTACTGTGAAAACAATTGGCTTGGATCAGAGACCATAATTTTGATGTCTAGCATTACACTGTAGTACTTAAAAGAATGTTTTCAGGTTGTTTATCATAATTTCTAGATACAAGAGTGTCTAGATGGATGGATTTAGATGGATGATGTTAAGAAAGTCTTTCAAATAAAGGATGGTATTCATGCAATTAGACCTTTCTAAGCTAACAAAAAGCTTTGACAAGCATACAGATAGGTTTTGATCACAGGTTTTGGACACATAGCAGAACAGTTTATACACTCATAAATAGAGGTTACTACTATAGATGTGTATTTTTTAAAGATGAAGGACTAGCTTTCCCAGCAGTAGCATCTCCAGCTATTTACATGCCATACATGCAGAAAGTGACATTGAGCTGTAATTGCAAAACTTGAAAGTATTTCATCATTTTTGTGAGCTTTTGTGGAGAGGTTTTTTGAGCACTTTAAATGCCTGCGGAGAGAGATCTTATAGGAAGGAGGATGAAAGATACTGCTTGCCATCCAAGACAATTCTGTTGCCATAAAATGAGGAATATAAATTAATCTTGTATATTGCTTTGTAACTGAAGTAATATTGACACTTGATCCATGAAAGCAGCCTCCTTCTCATCTACTTTCTCTGAAGCAGAATTGGTGTTTAGAAAGCTCACAATCTTAATTTCACAGTTTTACAGTTGCCTCTAGAGCTGGTTTCAGCTATTTGTTCTCGCTCAACTTGCTGGAAAGGAAGGTGCCCAGAAAATTTTCCTAAGGAAATCAGAATCGTGAAATGAGGGTGATAACTCCACATACTCTTCACAGAATTCTGAACACTGTAGAGTCTATTACAAAAACAGGAATGTGTAGGAAGCCAAATTTATCACAGAATTCATCTCAAGACAGAAATACATGTAGGTACATGTATTGCAGGGCAAAAAGAAGTCTTAATTACACTACTTTTGTGTCTCTACTAAAATACAACAACATGAGGACCTCATCAATTTCCATGTTGCTTCTTGTACATTTAGAGGCCAATCTCAAGTATTCCAAAGAACCAGAGCAGCTCAACTGCATCCACAAATGGACTGCAAAAAGAAGTGATCCATCTAAGGATGCAATAGAATTCCTGCACATGAGTTCCTGCTTTAAATATGGGGAATTCATATGACTTTTAGAAAACAGTGACAGAGATACAGTCTTATCCAGACATTTCTCATATGGAAATGTTTCCGGCAGAACACAAGCAGCAAGTCTGTATTTCAAGGATGCATTTCTGAAGATTACTGAACAGTTGCAGTTTTGGAAAGCACGACTTTCCCCTCAGAACACGGACAGCAGTTCTCTCATCAAACATCTTTCTTTTGTCCTTTTTACAATTCTCTCAGCTTTGTCTAGAAATGCAGCTATTCACCTTCTCCTCTTTTCAAGGGTTATACATATGCTCTCTCTATCACAGCATAAGGAATGAAAAAGCAAACTCACTATTTTTACTGCCTTCTTTCATACAGTCTGTCTGGATCGGTATGACCCCAGCTACTGGTGATCTCAGGTTCAGAGTTCTGCAGCCATCAAAGAACTGTATAGAAGGGATAAGGCTGTATACACATAGTAGTCAGCACTAACATGCAGTACCTAGCAAACAAAAGTGTTATGTCATTTTATGCTCCTGAGTGTAAAACAAGATGCTAGATAATGTTCTTGTAATTGTTCAAAAGGGAACTGATCCCCAAATACCTTACATTTCCCAAAATGTTTTGGGCCTTTTTCCCCCACAAAAAAAGTCTTTCCTATACTTAGACAAATACTCTACAGTTAACTATAAAAGCAAAAATCAAATATCATTAAAAAAAAAAAATCGTGGACCAGTACCATAAACATAGACTATATAAAGAATTACATATTAATCTCAATAAAGATACATAGACACACAGATGCACAGCACAAAAAACTACAGTCAATCAATTGGATGCAAGATGTATTACATGAGGGGAACAATGCTTGAGATTAACCTTGAGTTTTTCAATTCAGAAAGAAGTATTGTAACATCATGAAGAGGTTAAGAAAAAAGGGAGTAAGACATACATGAATGGGCATGTTGGGCAGAAGCACAGTGAAAAACAGCAATATCAAATCACTGTTAGCAACTGGATTTCTCTGTTAATTACAGCGTGCCGTGAATGCTCTTTGGTCCATCCACCAAAAATCGGAAGGTTTAGGGTTTTTCTGAACTAACAAGAAAACTTCACAAACATAAATAGCATTGAGAACATGGAGAATAATGCAACAAATAGAATATTTAATTACTGATCAGTAAGATAAGCTCTCCCTTTGCAGGTTAAATAGGCTATTTAGTAGTGAAAAGGAAATCTGATGCATAAAACAGATTAATAAAGTGAAATTTAAGCAACTTCAATTAAGACATCTCAAGAAAACAGCCCAGACAACCTCACAACTGTGTAAGACAGTGAAAGGAAGCATGTGATGAACTATTACTACAGATGCTTGAGAATTAACTAGCTGAAAGACTAATGACATGGTGTAGAAAGAAATTATCTACTTGTGCATTCAATTATTCAGGAAGGTCCTTCCTTATCTCAATGAGCTAAAATAAGACAAGAGGTGATTATCACGAGATGCTGTCATGATTTCTATACACTTTGCTTGGAAGCATCTCTAGCACAGTTACGGCATACTTCCTCCAATAAAATTCCTTCACAAATGTCACTGTATTTGAAAGAGAAGTTGCTTCAGCTGAAAAAAAATAGATTCACTATTTTTGCACTTACATTAATGGAGTTGCTTAGTTTGTGGACAGGGAGCCCTGCCACTAACTGCACCGCTAGTAAGGCCCAATCATGGTCCACTCATAATGCGTTAACCCCTCTGGCTCCTCAGCACTGTAACCCCAGTTTGCTTTTACATTTCATTCCTCTAACTGATTTTGAAAAGACTACCTTTGCATTTTAGCATTTTTACCTTTTACATTTTACCTTTGCATTCTGTATTCACAAAGTTGTTTCATAGAACAGTAAAACACGTAACTCACGGAATGAAAATGAAGGCACTCCAAATGTTAAAACCCATAGAGACACAGGTCTGATGTTGATTTTTACTCAAGATCTATCTTCAGGGGAGAACTTTACACATGCATCAGTGTGTGTTTTGTTACACAAAGACAACTGCTCTGCATGGACCAAATCCTTATATTGTCACATAAATGTCTGCCATTTAATAAGCAATTAAGACAGTTGTGAGAAGAACTGTTTGTGAATTCTGCTGCATTCAGCAACATAGAGCTGTGATACCAACTGGTAATGGATACAGGCAGACAGCTGTGTGTGATGAAACCCAGAGCTGCAAGACAACCGTAGAGCCGATGATTTTCCCCTCCTTTTTCGCTTGAAAAAAATCTGATTAGCATAGATTAGTTCTCAAAGACTGTTTATAATATATATAAAATGACAGAGAGAGAGCAAAGAGTTCTCTTACAAACAAAATTTTAATGGCTTTACTTCTTTAGGGGTCAAAAGCAAGCCAAAGAAAATCAATGTCCATTTGTGTTGCTGAAGCTGAAACATACAGTTCATTATTCACAACTGTTAAAATAGTCAATCAAAACATCTTGCCATATAGAGAAACTAGAAAATGCTATCTTACATAATTTTGAATGAAGATATATTTAGAAATAGCAAAGCATTTCACAAACAATTCTTTAATTAAGAATCAGTGTTTCATAGTGAGGCAAATACTAACAGCTATTTTATGTATTTGAACAGATTTTTAAAAGATTCCCAAGATCTTAGTATTATACCTGTTGAAATCAGTGACATTTTTACACTAAATTCAATAAAAATAGCAGGAGTCTTTACACCAAGAAATAATCAGAGGGTATGATTACTATCACTCATGAAAGTCTGTCACCTGTACAAGATGATGAAGTTCCCTCTAACTTTTGACAGAAAGATGAAGAAAAATAAATTTCAGAAACAGTACTCATATTCTTACTTCCCTAGTTGTTTTTTTTAAAAATAAATTTAATACAAGAAGTGGAGAGGGGAAAGGCTTGTGTTTTGTTTTATCCAAACAGCCTTTGCTCACACTTAAATCTAGACCTATTTGAACAACTGGATCAAAAGAAATACAAAACTTAAAGAGTTATTTCTAACACGTTCAACACAAAACCCAATACAGTGTACACTATTCAAAAAAAACACACTGAGAATGAGCAAAAGATAAAAAAAAGCCAAACTTTAGAAAAATATGATGATTAAACTGCTCCTCCTCTGATAATGTCACCTCAGAAGCTCCAAGCAATGAACACTTCAGAAGTGCTTGATGTCATAAGCTTTAAAAGCACACCTTTGAAACAAATTCTCACTCGACCAAGAGAGGAACACTGAAATCCAACAGCAAGTAACAAATACTTCCTAGGAAAAAGTAAGGAATTCAACACCCTTGGGATGAGCTCCAGATGATAATGACCTGCAGAATAATCAATTGAGCCAACAATAAATCACACTCATGCCATGAGTTCTTTCATACACTCAGTATCCATCCCAGTACTAAAGCAGCAGAACTTTTTTACCTCAATCACATCTCACACAGGAATTTCAGTGGCTGTTGAAAAGCAATCTGTGAGCACCAGTGTGTGACTTCTGCTCTGCTCCAGGTCTTACTCCGCATCAGGAACATTCAGTTTCACCCTTAGGGTAAGACACTGTTCAGCCACGCTCAGCTCCTGTCAAAGGGGGACCCCCTGCTTTTCACCGTGGAACATACAGTAGAGCTTTCCATTAACCATCCATGCCTTATCTCTGAAGTGCCTGAGCGTCCAGTAGGATAATTTATCCACGGATAGGCCTCACGTGCAAAACTCCAATCCCACCTTTTAGAACATTTATATGTATGTAAGTCAAAACTACTGCTACTCTCACATTAGCATCACAGTGAAGAACTTTTATGGTTTTGTCCAACAATACTCAAAGTAAACTAGAAAATTAACAAAATTAATCTCATCCCAAACACTCTTCTTGATTAGTTTCATTACTTTAATAAATTGAAGGGAGCAAGTCCCCAGGAAACAATACAGCCCTTGGCTACTGCAAAACTAGACTCATCACACAACAAAGCATTTCACCTCTTTTGGACAATTCAAGTTTATTATTGAAGGTAAGGCTCATAGTTCCAAATGACAATGACAGCCACATCTTAAGTGTGCAGTGGATAAAAGCTTTGTTTGCATATCACATAGTTCCTCTTCTTCATAAGAAGTAGACACATCATCTACTATGATGATCAATCTCTCAAAATGGATAATAATTTCTCCCTCGGATAATTGAATATATGTGTGAACTTCAGTGGTTGTGTCTCCACTGCATTCCCTGGTGCTGATTATAGCTGTATCTCGAGGCATGATCTGGTTTTGTTTTGTTTTTTTTAATGTATGCTTTCTCAGGAGATCTGCAACAGGATTGCAGAAAACATAGGTAGGCCACAATGACAGTAAGGCTTTCTGACTCTTCCTGTTATGGTAGAGCAAACTCAGGGAAAATACAGAAGTTTTTCTGGGTAATCATGCTGAGCCAGTGTCACAGCTTACTGTCAAAGGTACAGGTTGGTGCAGCAGACTCAAACCAGATTCAACCAAACCACATTCTCCCCGGAAACCTGAACTGAACGTACAGCCATGAGAAGGACCAAGAAACACAATAAATTAAATCCATTTGATATTTCTTATCATTCACTACAACTCCTTACCTTTTTAACAATGCATGCAAGCAGACCTGGTGATGACAACTGGAAAAAAACACCAGCAGCTCAGGCACAAGGACCAGTGCTCAAATACAATCATTATCTGAGCACTTCAGAGGGAAGAACTGAGAGCAGCTCTTGTTTGTCTTAATATTCAATCTAAGATGAATAAATAAAAATTACACAGTCAGCTGGGTTCAGTTGACTGGAAAAATCATGCTTAACTGTGTGTGTTTTTAATTTTGCCTACAATTCTTTCTGTCAGTTCATGAAAGCCATGCCCAACAAGCCACTAAGTATGTCTGAGTAAACATGAAAAAATTAGGAAAGAAACATAATTTCTGAGTTTGCCCTGAAATTTTTGATTCAGGTCAAAATCTTCTTTAACTAAAGAGATTTGTACAGTATTAAAACAAAAATGCATACTCTAAAGTTGGACATACTGTACTTTGGAAATCTCAGACTCAAAAGACACAAGCCAAGTGGGATACGAAACATTAAAGAGGATACTAGAAGAGTCTTACAGTGAACTGTATGACAACCACTCCTGAACTCTTAAAATTAAGAACTACACACATTGTAAGATAAACTATAACTATGCAGGAAGGCTTTCTGACAAGTACCAACTAAAAGATAAAGAAAACATGTGATGATAAAGGGGTTTGATTAATAACTTAGAAGTGGATGTTTTATATTGTAGCTTTCAAGACCTCAAGTCTTACTTTCCTCTTTCTTTTCAAGTTTCTAACAGAAAAAGAAGCGCTAGTTTTTTTTCTATCAGTCCTTGCTAAAACTCGGTTCTTCAGCCAGATGAGTGAAAACCTGACTGTAAGTGAAAGTCTAGAGCATCATGTTCTTTAATTTAGTGATGGGGACCTTCATTAGATCATCTCATAGCTATGGGACAAGACACTGCAAAAGCCAAACGATACATCATTACATTATGTTTACATCCTCTCCAGGCAAAGAGAGAGAATAGCATCAGATTAGTTTGAAGGACTAAAAAGAAAACAAACAAGAGAGCTTTGCAACATGCATCAGAAGTGACAAAGCTAATACATTTTTTGAACTCTGTTTATTTATATAATCAGGTATAAGCACTTACTTATGTTAATTGTGGAAACCTCAAATGTAATACATAGCCCAAATGAATTCCACACCTGTGCATGTTTCAGTGTTTTGTGATCTCCCCTGCACATGCCTAGTGAAAGCCTGCCACTCTGCAACAGACGAGGGAATTACTACACTAAAACCATAGGCAGACTTTGCACAAAACTATACTTTTTTATATGAGACAGAATAAGCTGAGTATTTTAAGTAACAGGTTTTCATCCCACTGTCTAGCTACAGCTATTCTATTTGTGTTTCACAGTATCTTCAGAGAGTCAGAAACCTGAACCACGGAAACACTCTCTGTAAACTACACTGAAACAAATTACACTCCCCTCTGCCAACCTACCCTCAATAATCTCCATCCATCATTACAGGAAATGATTACTTTATCTTTTGGCTATAAACTTGAGTTAGCTAGATGTTCACCCTACTGACATCCCAACATTCTTTAATCATATCATGTCAATATGTATCTATGAAAAAATGTGCATTTCAGTGCATAAAAAGATCTCTTGCTCCTGACAAATCAAAGTGTACTAACCTGGGAAGCCTTGAGATTGCCACACACACCCACCAGATATTCGCAAGATATCTCACTGATTAGAAAATGACATATCCAAAACTTAACAGATATTTCATGCACACTGGCATTTCTGCAGGAACACGTTTCCAACGCTGCCACTTATAATTTCACCACCATTAGCAAGTTATTTCCTACACATATACCATGCCCTGCTGAAACTACCACTGTCGCTGGAACTGACTGAGCTCCTTGTGAAACATCAGAGCTCAGCTATAAATCTGTGTAAATGCTTTTAATCTGTGCTGCTTGCATGTTAGAACACAACATGCATCAAGGTCACTGTAACAGATTGCGGTTTTCAGGCTCACGGAGAAGACACTAAGGAAATCAATATGAGCAAACTTAATTAAACACTGTCTAAAGTTCTGCCTTCTCCCAAACCTGCCCAGAATTCACATCTCCATTCCCTGTGTTTCAGGGACAGGTGTTTCATAGATATGGGCAGGCAGGCAGCTTAGCTTATACTGCTACTGTTATCACTGCTGAAAGGTGAACAGAATTCATTCTTTGCAGTGTGACAGGTCTGCTCTGAGATCTCTGAGTTTTCAGCTGGAGATTACAGCCCCATGGGCCTCCTCCTTTGAAGTGGAGCTCCTCTGAGAGTAGAATTAGAGCCCTGACTGCAACCTGTCCTCCATGCATTGAAATAAATTACAGTCAACTTTTTGTTTCGTGGCAATGTCAAGTATAGCAATAAATATCCATAGGCTAAAAGTAAGCAAACAAACAAGGCTGGACAAACCATAACCTCACAGCAAGAGCATCTCAAAGAAAATCACCAGGCAGGGCACAAAAAAGTTAAAGACATAAAAATCAAAACTCTAGGTTCACTATCTGCATTTGCGAGTATGAAAGGCATCCTGCCTCTCTCTCACCAGAAGCCCTGATAGAAAGCAATTATGAGACTCCTACAATTTAGTTACAGCTCAGCACAAAGGCAAAGGCATTGGATATTAATGCCTCTAAGAAGGCATCATCTCTTAGAGTTGCAGAAGTGGGAAGCGCTGGGACACGGAGCTTCCCGTCCAGCGGTGCGCGGCAGCAGCGTACCAGCGGGATGCCCGCGGCGGACTCCGGTGGAGTTGGAGCGGGGCTCCCCTGCAATCCCGGCCACCAATCTCCCGCACCTCAAGCCCCGAGAACTGCCGCTGGCGCCGCCGACCATCGCGCCTCCAAACCGGGAGCGTGAGACCAGCAGCTGCAAAAAAAAAGTCACTCGAGACGAAGAGAACGCAGCGAAAAAGCCTCAGAAAAGGAGCGCTTACTTGCCTGTACAGCACCACCGGACAACCTCCTCGCAGCTGGTGAAACGCTGTGCCGCTCGTCCTCCTCCCACCGCTCCGCGCTAGTTCCAAAATAATTCCAGCGGGCGCCGGCACATCCCCGGGCTCAGCCGAGGAGCGCAGGGAGCCCGGCCGTCTCGCCCCCCC
>WBMV01001084.1:1308-18039 GCA_013396655.1 Campylorhamphus procurvoides | reverse complement strand
GCCCCGCCACCCCGCGACCCTCCCCGCCGGCGATATCTCGGGGCGGGCCGCCGGCTAACACGGCATCGCACCCCAGCCCCAACCCCAGCCGCTGGCTCGAACTCCGCCGCCGCGCCGAGCGGGGGGAGCGTGGGGCTCCCCGCGCCCTTCCCGNGTGAGCCGGGACCCCCGGGGCAGCGCAGCGCAGCGCGTCCCACCGCGGCGACCGGCCACCCCCGGCGGGCAGGGGCAGCGAGCGCCCGGGTTCGGCCCTGGAGCTGCCGGCCCGCCGGGCGGAGGCGGCGGTGTTACCCCGGGGGGCGGGAGCACCCGCAGCCCGCGGAGCTCTCCCCGGTGCTGGGGAGCTGCGGCTGTCCGCGCATCTCGTGCCCCGGCGGGAAAGTTATCTGCCCCCCTCCCGCCACATTGAGCCTCCGCTTCTGCTCGGCTGCCTCGGCTGCCGTTTCCCCCGGCTATGTGACTGGGTCTAGGCTGGCCGCTCGTCAGAGGGAACGTACATCGGCTCCCATGTAGGGAAGAAATTTGGTGCCTGTTCTATCACTTTGCCGGGCTGGCTTGGCGCGGCATCGCCGCTGCCTTCTCTCTGCGTGTCCCAGCCACCAACTCGGGGTACGGCTCTGGGGCCGCCACCCCGCGCCGGAGAACATCCAGCCCCGCTCTGCTGGGCTGTCTCCGGCAAGGAGGAAGCCCAAAGGGAGCAAAAGGGTGAGGGACAAATTCCCCTGTGCCTCCCTAAAGCCCTGCGTGGTCCTCGCCCTCTTGGTCCACACGTCTGTGCTTCCAACAGCGCACAGGGCGCCTCGCTGGAGATCCCCCGCAGCATTGCCCCCTCCCCGTCGGACAGCGCTGCAATGACACGGAATAACGCAGCTATGAGTCACTTACACACGCACACCCATATATATAATACTTATATATGTATATGTATGAACACACCTCCCATACGCACAGGCGGCCGCCGCGGGGGAGCTGCATCTCCTGCTGCCAGGCATCGACCTGCCCCCGCAAAGGCAGAGAGGCAGGAGGAGAATTAACGCAGGAGGAAAAAGAAGCAAGAGGGAGAGCAGGGGGAATCACCACCGGAGCCACATCTCAGCAACCTGCTCCCCGCGGCAAGTGCCGGGATCGTCCGCAGCGGGCGCTGCGTGAGCGGTGGGCAGGGGAATCCCGCGGGGGCCGCGGCCGCCAAGCGGAGTCTCCGCGCCTGCTGGTGTAGGGGAGAGCCAGCCCGTCGGGGGGCTTGTGCTAAACTGGAGGAACAGCCGTGGTCTCATCCGCATCCTCTGGGGCCTCTTCCAGCTCTTGGAAATGTTTTTCTTCCGTTAAGCTTGAGAATGTCGGGGCGGGTGGTCACAATTAAAGTCCGGTAAAAGGAGGTTGAGCTTTGCTTTTCTGTAGCCCCTCCCTTAGCCTTTTTCCTGTTAACTGGTTTAGGCTTCTTCTAATGAAAAGTGACTTTCACAGGCATCTTACAGTTAACGGCTCTTTTTCAATCAAGCTTTTGCAGATAAAAATACGAGCTTATGAGCTCCTTTTATAAATAATGTGCAGTGAGCCATTGAGGAGGGAAAGGATTTAAAAAGACAGCTTCATGCAAGTTAAATGCAAAGATAATAAAGTTGCTTTGAAGAATAGAGTTAACTGTTGAGTTGATAAGTGCATAAGAATATGCAGGGATAGGTTTTGTACCTAATTGAACAGATTTGTACTTCAGTTCTCATCTATAGATACAGATCTTTATTTTTCTTGATACTGTAGAGAGTTCTTGATAACTACAACCTAGCCAAGATAGCTGCTGTGTTGTGGTTCTACTGAAAGACTGAGTGATTTGAACTGTCAGTTTTCCTGACAAGATTGAAAAAATAAATTATTATGACTATCCATATAGTAGGACTGGGATAATTGAAATACATATCTGAAAATTGAAGTAAGTGAAGTGTAATGAACCAAAAACTAATCAAAGTCAAAGACAGAAGTGAAGTGGAACTGTAAACCTCTTTGCTCATGCTCTGCTGAGAAAGTCAACACAACACTAAAGAGCAGTTTTAAAACAAAGTGGAAACAAATAATATATTATGATCTTTAACTACTCTGTCTAGTTAAAGGGACAAACCTCCTCTGTTTTCTGTATTGAAGCTACCTTCACGTACCTCAAAGCAGGGTGTAGATTAATTGGTACATATTAAGTTCCTCCATCTGTAGAAAGATCTGACATCTATCATGAAGACCTCTTGATTCTTTCTTTGATGATGAAGTGTAGGATAACTCAAGCAAGAAAGTAAGTTTAATTTCACAAGAGGAAACTGTTACATTTTTAGTGCATGATTTTTCAAACTATTCCTACATTTATTAGAATATGAAAATACTATAAGCTTCATTGTCGGTTAGAATATGCTGGAGATGAACTCTACCAAACCAGGTGAAAAAAGTGTGTAGTATTTTTCATAATTATCAAACACACAATTGCGTGAAAGTGTGACTGCCAGTTTTACACATAATTAGAAGGTTACATTTGTGCTGTGGTTTTTTAGTTTGTTCTTTCAGGCAGCAGAACTACAACATAAGATTCTTACATATTCAGAAATCAGATATCAGATAAACTTACAATGTAGTCAAGAACATGATGCAACATTTAAAGTCAGAGTGGGTGAGCCAGAATTGTTTTTGTGTAATATGGGGAATGTTAACTAAGAAATGTCACATAATGAGCTGAGGGTAGATTGCCTCCTGGTTTAGATTCTGCAGTTTCAGCAGCCTGGCAGCGTTCAAGTCACCAACAAGGATGGAGTGACAGAGGAACAGGATTAAAAATGGAAGAAATAGAGACTAAACATGAAGATAAAATGGCATTGTTTAAAAAATATGAGAATGAAAGAAAGAATGTCACCCAACAAGCAAGCGAGTGACATCCTTTGTAAAATTGTATTGACTATCTATCTGCAAGAGGTCACTTGTCTTCTTTTCCCTTAGCAAACCAGCAACCAGTCTCTCTTTTCTTTTTTTTTTTCCCCCCATGGAAAGTATAGCTCACTTTGATTGTGGGCAGAGATTCTGACATTTGGCAGTTAAACACTGGGGCGTATGTCTGTCACACATAAGCCTCACTGTGAAAATGCTAGGAAATAAAGAGCAGATAACTAGGGCTTTAAAAAGTGCATGAGAAAAGAAAATACCAGTAGTACTGGAAGAATTGCATGCATATAGGAAAAATGCTAAGATGCTTTGGGAAGTATAGGGGAGAGCATTTTTATCCAGCATTACTGCAACATTGGATTTTCTTTTCATGTAGTAGCACCTATTACTTCTAGGAACACATCATGGCTGATGGGTTATTAATTGACCTTGTGAGAATAGAATTAATCTATTTCAATATCCACTTTTGGAAAAGACAGCAACCAGAGTAGCAAATGTAACACCCTCCAGGACTGTAAAGTGTCACACACTTTACAGTAAGTAGGTCAAAAGGTCATCTATAAACACATTGATACTTCCTATGTTGAGGTACAAAGGAGGAGCACATTCCCAATTTCTGATTACATTGTTTTGTTTTTAATTTCCATTCACAGCCTTGCAATAGTCCACACAAGCATGTCCAGAAAAGTCTATGAATATATTCCCTCATTTCCTCACAATAAGACTAAACTAAGCTCCATAAAAATACTCCATTTACCAGTTTCTGGCACCCTTATATAAAATAATGTGTCATTTGTCACCATGGCTTGTAATTTGAAAGTCTGACTGGGGAAATGACGGAGACCAAAATAGCCTTTTACACTCTGTAGGTGGCCAAAAAATCTGCAGCTATGTTCCATAATATTCCTTGTTGCCTTGTGATTTGTTTCTCAAGAGCTCTTGTCAGTATGTTTAAAACTCTCCCTCACATAGGCCCAAAGAGAGAGATGGGGGTTTGTTCAGTCTGGAACCAAATATGCTTACACATTAAAATCCCTCTTTTCACATGTAGCAATTCCATAAATTCTACATTGATTTTCACTTTGAAATTCTGGGTTTTTCAAATCATATCAAAGCTTAGAGAATTTAAACCCATATGCATTGAAACCAAACAGCAGAGAATCTCAGGCAAGTGAAACTGTGAATTTCATAGTTTTAATATTGTTCTTTAATCCCAAATTTTACATGCAGCCTGTAAATCATGTTATTATATACTGTTATTATTTATGGTAGTCTATAATTGGATTGCATCTCATTAATGGGTATTTTTAACTTGGAATTGTAACAAAGGATTTTAAGTACTTTCAAGGAAATTATCAGAGTTATCTGCCTTACTAATTAATTTATTAAAATCAATTATCATGAATTAAATGAGACAAGTAGAAAAATATAGGCTGTAAATAGTAGGAGCTACGAAAACTATCAGTTATCTTTTTGCATATTATTCTCAGCCAAAAATAAAATTATTTTTGCATTATCACAATTATCCTTGCTTCACCAAAAGAAGATAAATTTCTCCTATGTGCATTTAAAAATCAATTTTACACATTGCAAAGTTTGAAATTGCCTTTTTTTTCCCATTGGAAGAAAAATAACTGAAATAATAAAAGTATCGTGAAAATAACTAACACTCTGTAGGATTTATAAGTCTCCATAAGAAAACTAAAATATAAGAGATTAGTAAGGATGGGAAATAATTTATTTCTGTTACCTTCATAATTTTTGAAGTGGTAATCAGAAGATGAGATGGTATAATTCAAATATAGGATGTAATCTTCAGATAATTTAATTGTCTAAAGCATTTTTAAATATATGTAGATACAGCTATATTTATAAAATGATTTCTATGTTCTTAGCATTAAAGATCATTATTATATACTTGAGACAATTTTTGTGGATGGAATAAAAGTCACAGTTTTGCCCCAAAGTTGAAGCCACTCTGCAAAGTGTATCTTAGGTACACAATTACGCCCATTATAGATAATCCCTTGCAGATGGGTATTAGGACATGGTCTGCCCGGCACCCTCAGCCTGGCCCGAGAGTGTGTCTGTGGGAGGACGAAGAGAGCAAGGGCTATTTAATCAGTAAATGCTTTCAGATGGCTCGGTATTTTTGTCAGACTTGTAGCTTCCAGGGAGAAGGAATTAAAAGCAACTGCTTCGTGGCTGCCAAAGAAGTGGAGGGGTAGTTCTGCCTATGGATGAATGAGGCAAGCCTTCCCACCTGGAGCCTTCACAGCATCCCTCCAAATCTTCAATAGAAAGGACAGCTGCTTCAGCTCAGATTTGCTTCCTCAGTTCCCCAACAGCAATGTGGTGCTTCTGTGAATGAATTCAGTGTTTGCTGTAATGCAAAGAATGGCAGCTGTACTGCAGAGAAGTGTATGTAGGTGTCTCTTGGTGGAAGGAACATGCTAGGTATATGTATGCTGAACACTGCATGCTGATACTCAGTGCATATGAAAAAGTAATAACGTGGCCTACTTTGACTATCCTGTAAAAAGTATGTCATTTTCTGTCACAATGCATGAGGTTTGCATGCATGACCTACACCTAACCCTTGAGAAAACCGTCTGGGCTGTAGTAGCTGCACCAGTGGCTGATGTTTCTTGAAGAAGCTGACTCCAGCTCAGAACTATGTGATTCACTGCATAAATGAGCCAAATACTCCAGATCCTTAGCTGCTGAATAATCAGCATTGCTTTTTCATTAGTCTTGAAGTTTTGAGGGTTTTCCCACCTCCCTAGGTATGGAGTAGCAGCTCAACAGCTGTGAAATACTTCCCAATATCACTGTATTCATCTGCCACCACGCTTTGGTACCATCTGCTGAACATGAACATGGTTCCTACATAGCTTCCCATAGTCCAGTTTCCTAGAGCTCTGTGACTCTCATCTTTGTTCAGCCGCCATCTCCAATTGCATAGCCCTTTCTTCTCAGCAGAGCCTGTCCCTGCTTTTAAGCTTTCTTGGTTAGCTGTCTGTCAGAAAAGACATTGTTTCCCTTCTGAGTGTTTTTTCCATGGTTTCTAGAGACCAAAAGAGAGATGAAGGGCAGTAGTAGAAATGCAATTAAAAGCATGCTTTTGGTTTGGTTGTTGGGTTTTTTTAATAAGTAGACTACTTTTAGTCACAATAAACATGGTGTTACCTACTAAACTAACATCTGGTGATGTCTAACAAAACCTAATGTTGTCTGCAAATTCTCTGCTTTGGTCTGATACCAATGACCTAACCAGCAGACCTTTATATGGTTCCCTTATCTATTCCTTGGAAGGACCACACTTGGGGACTTCTGTAGTGCGATGTGCAGCTCTTCTGAGCAGGTTGCATCTGAGGGCTTTGTAGGATCTACACCTTCCTGGGGGGTGTCAGGGTGCTGTGAGACTCAATTGCTCCATGGGGACCACGCTGGTATAGTGACAAAGTCAGGTCCAAAGTCAAGCTGGGAAAACAACTCAGATCAGTAAGGCCTCTAGCCAGGCATGGCCATGTTTATGAGAGAACTGCCAGCAGGCCAGACTATAACATGTGCCTGTGTCCCACAGCAGAGACTGATGGCCCTGAGCAGAGCTGAAATGAGGTGCTGGTCCCTGGCAGAGGTGAATAGAGTAAGGACTGGAAGTGCCCTCAGGGTCCTTGTGGTTGATTCAAATAGAAAATATGGTTCACCTGTACTTCATGTCTTTACTTCTGCAGTAAACCTACTCCTGGACATTCCTATTGTGAAGGTTTGCTGTTCTCCATCTGCATGTGCCAGATCATCGCTCATTACAAAAACGTGAAGGTACCAAGCTGAAGCTCTGATACGGCATTTCCCAAGAGCTGTTGATTCCAGGGCAAAGCAAGCCTTCATGCAATTGCAGCACTGTTTTTCTCATAGATACAAAAAAACACCCACAGCATCTCATTCAGAAGTCATGAACAAGGTTGGGTTTTTTTAATTAGTATAAGAAATACTCACACAAAATGTTTCTCATTTTTACATAAGTAAAAATATTTTGACATGGTACTTTTGAAGTATTCCTTCTGAGAGGCAATAAGCAGCAATGAATTTGGATTATCCACCGTCTTTCACGGTAATAACCTCCCTTACAAGTATTGTTCCCTATAAATGTTACCTATTTTTAATATTTTTTTTCACAGAAGTAAAGCAAGGGATGGAATAAACATGATGAGTTTTTTCAAGTTATAGGTGAAATCTGCTAAAACTAAGAATGACATCTGCATCCTCTTAGTCCCATATCAGTTCTCTAGTCTTGCTGCCTGTGTTATCCTACCCTTTCCTGGAGGAAACTCCCCTGACCCAAGCATCTGTGGAAAAGCTGTAGTCACAGTTACAGACAGAAAAGAAACAAAAATTAATGTATTATATATAAATTTCACCAAACATTTGAGCAATTTTAAAATAAAAAGAGGAAAAACAACATAAACAAAAAAGTGGTCCAGAATTATAGCCTTAAAATCTTGATTCTGCATTTAATATTCCATTTTCTCTAGAAACAACATGTATTCTATTTTCTGCCCTTGGTGACATGGTAGTAGAGTTCAGGGGATCAACTTCCCTCTGAATTTCAATTGCTGACTTTTGCAGATTTTCCTGGTTTGTGCCTACTAGTTATTCATTATCTCAGAAAGGCACTTTTCTTTCTTTTGCTGCAAGTATTTGTGTAAAAATAATTAATTTATTCTCTTCTGTACATATGTAATTATTTTAGAAGACTCTGTTATCATAATGAAAGGTTGACTGAGAATAAACATAAGTACTATTTAAATAAACAAAATTAAATTATTTATTGCTTTCAGAAGTGTAAATTGGCTCTTAAGTATATTCTGAATCTGTTTATCCCCAAGTAATACCTCTCAAACATGATCTGGTATTATCTGCAAACGTGATGAAAATAGCCATAATTAAAGATGTACTCAAATATTAATTACAGCTTGCTCATGATGAAAACAAACCACTTGTCAGTATGCAATAGCTGAACACTGTAGTTTTTATAGGTTAATTAGCCTTCAACATGAGTCTCATTTAAAAAAAAAAAGAGTAGACATGCATCTCAAAACAATCTTATTTTACACTGCAGATTTTGCTTAGAGACTAAGTATAAATGGGTCACAGATCTATCTATTTAATAACAAACTTATTAAATCGTTGGCAAAACCCATCATGGGTAGGGTTGCATGGTTATGAAAAAAATATTAATTCCTGGCTTTATTTTCAAAGTGGCAGTAATCAATGACTCAGATTTTATGCCAACACCACTGTGAATGCTTTAAAGAAATGTTAACTCTGTCTCAGTTTTAAAAGAAAGTACCGAGTTAACATTTGTGGTTAACATTTGTTTTTCATTGTTGATACTAGCTTTAAAAGACACAAACATAGAACCCCAGATTTTGTATAAAAATTGACAAAAAGGTAGCAGTGTTCGATACATATGCAATACATGCATTTTAGAAATTAAATCCCTGTGAAATCTGTCAGTTCTACTGGACAAGAAATGAGGAGAATGTTCATTTTTACTTGCTAGGAAATGCTGTGTTGTTGATAACATTTCAAAATTTTCCAGAGAACTAAAAAATTTATAAAAGCTCCCTTAACATCAGTGAAAAACTTTATAATGTTTTCTTCTTTAATTCAGTATAGTGAAATTAAAAGTAATTCACAACCAGAGAAAAAAATGTATTTTCTCTTCTGATAATATCACTTTGTTTTCATGCTTACATCAAAACACAATTTTGTCAATCTGACTTGATGCCACTGTGGCTCACCACCAAAATGATAAATGCTAAATTGATGTATTGATGGGTGTTGATCTATATCAAAACTCCTCTGTGCCCTTTTATTAAACTGAAGGCTGGAACAACTTTGTGCAGCAGCTCCCATACAGAAGTTGATGTACAATTGCCAATAGCCAAATCATTTACTTTCAACACCTGAGCTGACTACTTCTTAGAGGTTTTACATTAGCATCGTGGCTGACAGAAAAGAGTGTTAACCTGAATCTGTTTCATGGACAAAGCGGCATTCTGACAAACTGAAATATTGAGAAAAATAAAAGAGTTGAAGCTGAAATATGGCAATTCTCATTATAAAGTTTATTTCTGCTAAAAAGAGAGAGGTTCAAGTAACAGACATGTTTGTAACATATCCTTTGTGTTATTTTTGGTACATCAGGAAAAAGACTCTGACTGGCTTTTATGGTTCTCTTATCTAAATTATGGTTTTTGCTTTTGGCTTCCTTTGGTCATGAAATGGTTTAATGCTCCCAGATCACAGAGGAGAATCACTTAGGAGATACTCCAGAGTCTCTTGTGCTTAAGTACGCTATTATATCTACAACCCAGGCGTGAAGATCCTGTGAAGAGACTCTGAAGACTGACACTGGGATTTAAAAAGGATCTTAGAAACCTCTTACATGTCTGGCAAACTCAGATTTATTCCCATCGACCCTCCTGAACCTGATATTCTAGTAATAGAATATTGGCAATAGTCCAAGATCTTTCATGAAACTGTGTTCCCCCAAGCCTCCTTAATATCACCAACTCTTAGATAATGGAGCCTAACATCTCAAGACACCCTGAGATCTTTTAATCCAGAGCTATTCCTATGTTATGGGCTTCACTAAGCTGCATGCTGCTAAAATAGTAACAGCTCAGTCCTGTCTTCTCTCTGATTTCCTTTGATATCATAGTCAGTGAATCTCTCCTGTCCACTGTTGCTCATTTGGAGTATGCAAACATGAATATTTATTTGCACAATCTACCCAGCTACATCTGAGATTCCAAGAAGTAAAGAGCAATAGTACAGTAGAGCATTCTTCACAAAACTGGGATGATGGTAATTTTTTTTAATAGCAGATGGTGAGGATCATGGGATGCTGTGCGTATGCATGCACATACACAGTACGAGTCCCTGGAAATCAGCAATCTGGGCTCTACTGTTCTAAATACAGCAAAATATGGCAGTTGTAAAAGAACTCTGAAGTTCTGATTGCTAAATTGTTAGTGTTGTTCTCACTGTGTCTTCAATTCACATGTAAATAATAAATAAAACCATTACTTACAAGAATTTACAAAACATGAAGCATTAATATCTAATGATATTTGATGAACAGACTGTGTTTCAATGATCACTGCATTACTGGCAATTTATGCCATCTATGTATTGTAAATCTATGCACAGATATCTTTCAAAATATCAAAATACCACGTGGAAAAAATGAAGTTGGAAATGTTGAGTGTGGAATTGTGATAAAAAGCTTGTCTAAAAAAACCATAAAACTCAAAACTATTAGACTGATGGCTCTTATGGGCACATTCTTTACCAACAATGGCAATCATGCTTGCAGACTCTGGTGGGCAGCCCCCAGCAACTCTGAAGAATATACTTTATTGCATAATCTCAGGATTGAGACCTCTCTAAGTATTAGCAAAAACAAAAAACAAACAAAAAATCAAAACTACTTATTCTTTTAAAACTTCCAATTATAACTTTATTAAATGTTTCTAACAACTTGTTTATATTTATAAAATGGCTTTTAAAAGCAATGTCTGCATATTGTGTGTAACACAGAGGTAGTTCCATATAGGTGTGTTTTGGATAAGAATTAATTCTTTCAGAGTACACAATGGACATTCATTTGGGATTATCACTCAATATTATTACTGTGAGTTCATACATTAATCTCACTAGACCCATCAAAGAAAAAAGTTTGAAAATGTAAAATTCATACAGTTTCTCTAAGTCACTGCTATGAAAGACTTTATCAATTAGAAATTTTTTTTTTACAGAAAAGTCAATTAGGTTTATTAGAGAGTTCCCTATAGTAAAAGCAGTACTAAAAGAAATGCTCTGTGTGCTTTTAGTGTAAGCACTTAAGACTAAGTAAGGAAAAGAAACTGCTCCGTGACTATTGAGAAACTGCTTCATTACTTTTCTTTTTTCACATGCTAAAAATTAAGAGAGAAGTTCATATTTGTTTCTATGATTTTGACAAAGACTGCTAGAGACAATGGAAATTATTGTCCACTTATACATAATTGTCTGATGGTCTGAATGAAGGAAGTATTAGTTTACTGATCTATTTAGTTTGGGAGATGGAAAACCTGGTCCCCTATTACCAAGAAGAGTGGCTTAACAGGAAACCCTCACTTATACCATTTCTCTGATTACCAAGCAACAGGCTTCCTCCTGTTTCAAGATCACATTTTGTAGTCAAAATGAGCATTTCAAAAGAATTTCAATTAGCAGAAATATCCACTTGTTCCAAAGTGGATAAAAACAAATCCCCAAACCTCAGAGGTTGCTGTGAAACAGAATTGTTGTCAGCTCTGCTATTACCCACAGAGGGCTTTGGATCAGACCCATTATCCCTTTAATCTCTTTGTGTATCTCCCATGAGCAGAGGACAAAAATGAAAATGGAAAGCCCTGTGCATCAATGACCTAGATGAGACTACTGAGTTATTAGCTAGAACAGTAAATTATCACTGCCCAAGTTCTCCTTCTGCCAATGAGTGCCAATAGGAAAAGAAAATATAAAAGGAAAATAAGTGCGGGACAGAAAGTGAATATCTATATTCTAATAGAAAAATGTACCAAAAAAGTATGTAACATTTTATCTCTATTTACTGGCAAATCATGGAAAACTGGAAGCACCACTGCTACCTCCTAGTTCCCTATGTTATTTGCTAAAAATCTACTGAAAACAATGTAAAGCACAGCAAAATGTTAGTTAAGTGGACTTTGGAACTGCTTATGAAAGGCATGAAAACCCTTCCTCTTTCAGAATAGGATGACATTGGTTATTTTCTAGCCAAGTTGATAGCGATTCCTGTAATTTAAAGGCCTTGCTCATTGACTTCTGTGTGGATAACACTGATAAGTATCTGTGGGGGTATAACAGATAGATTCTTTCACTCTTAAGAATCTAAAAACCATTTGTACATCTTAGCTATAGACACATACATAAACTAAGTCAGCTGTGATGGCGAATGTTGGACTACCTGTTAATTTTTTGCACATAGTGTAACCACTGCAGTAACTCCTTGTACTTAGAAGATGAGGTACTCATCTCATGAGCACTGGAAAGTATAGCAAGTAATGGTTTCCTTTTATTGATGATCTTTGTGCATTTATTAATTTGGTATTTGATGGGCAGAGAAAAAGGAATGCAAATGGCTATAGTAGAAAACTGAAAAATGGCTACTACCATTGTGATAGTAACTGTCACAGCTGCCTTGTTATTCCATTTCAAAACCTCTAAGATAGTAATAGTGTCAGTGTTCATCCCTTGGATAAAGGAATTGTATGGGCAGAATATCCTAGAATTATATTTTCATGTTCTGTTTAATACACACTGTAAATGTTCTTTGTTTTTTATCTACTTGCTTCAAAATATTAACAAAATTAAAGTTGTCCTGCTGTTTTGCCTAAAAGAGTAATTTTAATTCAGATGTCAGCAGTGATACCTGTTGTCCAACAAATGAGAAAAAAAGCCAGTATGTTCCAAGTCTTTTTAAAAAGAATTTGAATACGATTGAAGCTTCTCTGTAGATAAGGATTCTGTGTTTTGGAAAGTACAAAAAAAAAAAGAATGAAACAAATGATTCAGTATCTGTAGAAGATGCAATAGGAGCAATGAATAAATAATATCACCAGGAGACAAATGTGGTTTTTTTGATTATGCATTTTGTCTACAGCTTTAAGCAATATGTCTGCTATCAGAACACATTCTTTTTCTAATGAGTAATATTGATCTCTATCATTATAAAAGCCAGTCAAGTCTCACACACAGACATAGAGATAGCCATACATATGGGTGCAGCTCTATGCATAGTGTTCATGCACATACACGCAAAAACATCTATGTATTACATATTAACCCTACACATGTATAAAACCTTTTTGGTCCTTGAAAAAAAAATAAAAATATTCAATGTACCACTCTTAGAAGATGTCTGAATTATCCTGAAGTTATACTGACAGAAAATGAGATGAACCAAATCCCTTGACTTTTACTGCCTTTTGTTTTAACCTTGTAAAACGGATGTTGCATTTACAAGGTTTTACTGGTTCTATTTTTTTAAAGAAAGAAAAATGTCTCTGCAGCCCTGCTGTCAGAGCACTGTAGCAAGTGCACTTAGGCTGTGTCTAAACAGAACAGCAGATGAGCATCCTTGCATGCCTGGGGTCCCAGATCTCTGACACCCTGATCAGAGATGGGTGATGCTGCTCCCCCTGGCCTGATCACCCACCCACTTTTTCTTATCCATGGAGATGAGGACGTAGAGGAGCGAAAGAAGAAGATTAAGGTGTTCGTGCACTTCTGGGTCTGACTGATATTACATGAGGTCCTGCTTAATATCTGACTGATATTACATGAGATGGTATTTGGAAATACCATCTACAAATGCCTACTGGAGTCAGTGGGAATTTTTGAAGTAAATATCTGTCTTGAATTCATCATATCATAGTAGAGGTTATAGAAAGAAAATTTTTAACTGAGAGAAAGTATACTTACACTAAACCACATGCAGTCCTATTGCCTTAGGCTCCGAGAATCATCAGAGTGGTTTAAGACCAAGAGCTGTATTTGTTATGTCATATATATTCAATTTTATATTATTTCAGTAGGTCTTTTGATTTTGACTGTTTGCAACATGCTCAAGATTGGAATTGGAAAAAAACCAACAAGCAGAAACTTGAAATATATGTCATACTCAGATAATACATTTCAGTTTCATCAGATTACAAATTTCAAATGGAAGTTAGTTCCATTTAAAAGGTTTTCCTTACTAACAGTATGTTAATTTTTAAACAGCAAACAGAGTGGGTGATAGACTCATTGCTGAATGACAATTAGTAATCAATCTAATTTCAAATCCCAGTGTTGTTCAGAATAGTCTGTAATGTTGCTTAATGTATTAAAAATTGCCAAAAATAATTTATTTTCATTGTTTCCAGGATCCAGTAATATATATGTTATTTTGGTCAAAATTTATACAATTTTATAAAATTTATTCTGTCTAGATAGATAATTAAAACTCAAAAGTCAAGATAAATCCCAACTGATGCAACATTTTTTCTAGATTTAGGCCATATCATTATAAACAGTATTTGCTATATTTAATGTCTTTTTTGACCTGATTTTATAATTGTCATACTGGGCTCTCAAGCTATCACACTACTACCTCATTCCATTTTGTTAAGGAATCAAATAATCAAATCCAGATGAGGTCTTTTTATTAGTTTATTAGTTATGCAAAATCTGCAACTGCTGTGACCATTCATGTTCAATAATTTAAAAAAATAAATTATGATTTTCTATTTCAGGACAAGTCTCTGAACAATTTCAAATGGAACACTGTTAAAAAGAGAACACAATCTGATTGATTAAAACTTCTCCAGTGACATAGAGCAGCTTGGCTGAGCACAGCTAATGACTTTATTAATGCAACATATGCACTATTTTAATTTCAAATGCACTAGTTTAATTTCAGGGAAGCCTTTTGTAGTAAGTAGCAGTCCCTAAATACTTATCCGTAAGGCTGCTTACGGCAGGCTGGCTAAATTGCATGAGGATAGTCTGTGTCTCAGTGCATAGAAATACCCCCTTTAATAGTACAACCAATTAAAATAGTGTATGACAGCTGTGAAAATTGTTAATAATTAGAATCCAGCAAATAGTGCTGTATCTTGATTCTGATCCCTGTACAGAGTATTTCAGATTAAAGGTAAAGGGAGAAGAAGGAAGATTTGATTTGAACCTGTTGCCTCTGGGAAAACAGTAGTGGAAGTAAGAACATGAATGGTATGTTTTTTCCCCTGGAAACTTGTCAATAGTTGTATTACAGCCAAAACTAGACCTGTCAGATACATGAATCATTAAGAATTCAACTTCAAGACAGGAAGTTAAGTTTTTCTGCAGATGCTGAATAGCCAACACATGCTGAAAGAAGAGTAGGTAACATCAGTATAAGCTAATAAGTTTCTTTTCAACAAGGATAGAAGAATACCAGCTACCAAGTGGAGCGAAGTGGATGGAAAAATATAATTGTCTTTGGTTTGAAAAGGTATGCTGTCGGAGGCGGGCTTAGGAGCAATGCGAGACGATCCAATGTGAATTAACTGTAAAAGCTCTCTTTATTGAAGAAGTCTCTACAATTATAGTATTCCTGACAATACGTGCATTAACATTACTGGTGCTTAGACAGATAAACAATCACTAATTGGCTAATGCTATAGTGCTGCGGTATCCATGACCTCATCCAGCCTGCTTCCAGTTCTCACAGGCCTGTAAAGTTGTTTATCTTACAGGCACACAGCTGCCAGCCTTGGTCAACACTCCCTTTGCTTTCCCACAGAGCCAGCAGGTTCCCATAGTATGCCTTCACATAGAATTTTTCTCCTTTGGATTTTCATTAAGACCTATCAAAAGCTTAAAGAGACAATCATACAAGTCTATGTCAACAGAAAATTTTAAATACATGTCCCACCATTTCTGAGCCATGGTTATTTACATGATAAAGGTAAAAACAACAACCAAAATTTGTAGGATTTGGAACTATAATGTCTGTGTTGTTTCTAGTAAAAAGGACAAACTGCTATCAATTTCAGTCTCGTTTAAGGTACCAAATGGTTCACATTCAAAACAGAATATATTTATCTCACAGTTACTCTGGCATGAATTAAACCCAAAAATACATATATAAAGTTAGATTAAATATACATAAGTGCCTACAATGTGAAAAACCATTGCTTACAGCAATCCATCTTGCCAATATCTTTTTAACATTTTGCACAATATACATAGCTAGAAAATCCTATCAGAAGTTGGGAGTAAGACCAGTAAGAACTTTAATACCTAGAGAGAAAAAAAAACCAAAACCAAAAGAATCCCATTAAAATTGTATGAGATAACTTTATTTCTCAAAAATGGCAAGGAGATTAGGTGGACAATAATCACTTGACAGTAAAACCAAGATCACTTTCAACTGCAGTTGCATTTCACATGTCTAACTTTGAAAGCAAAAAGCAGAGTCTACTACCTCAGCAGTAGCCTCTGTTAACAATGGACTAACTATTATCTATACAAGATTTGAATATCTGTTTTCTCAGCTAGAAATGACATTATTATTCCCTAGACCATAGAAGTCCACCTCCCATTTCTTTGTCCTAGGCTCATATTAGGAAGGGAACAAAAATAAACATACTATTATACTATTAAACATAACCATTAATTTTACAGTGATTTTTAAACAAAGTTCTTGGGCATTCTCCTTGGAAGGGCAGGCAAATATAATTAAGGCTTAGCAGAAAAGACTTCTTCTGTTGTTGGAGGTGGGCTTATGGAGCAGTGAGACGATCCAATATGGATTAACTACAAAGCTCCCTTTATTAATGGCGTTTCTACAATTATAGTATTCTCTAAGTGTACGTGCATTAACATTACTGGTGCTCAGATACATAAACAATCACTCATTGGCTACAGCTACAGACTACTGTCTCCGTGCAGCTTGTCTTCAGCTGCACCTGCATTCGCACAGTCCTGCGAGCTGTTTATCTTTACGAGCACACAGAATCTGGCCAAGACCACACTCCTCCTGCTCTGTGAAGAAATCCACAGGCCTGTTAATTTCCCTACAATTCCCCCTTTTTGTATTTGTGTTAAAAAGATGGCTCAGACAGTCCATTGCAGGGCCCTTTGCAACAGGCTGACTAACATGGCATCATTAATAACACAACTACAACAATTACTAAAATTACCAGGTCCTGT
>WBMV01001083.1:10567-82148 GCA_013396655.1 Campylorhamphus procurvoides | reverse complement strand
CAGTCTCTGATGTCATCCAGGACACAACGTGGAGTACCTCATGCTTGTCGCTGCAGATAAGAAAATTCACCCTGCCCCAGCATCTGATCTAGGGTAACATCACGAGCGGGATCACCGATGCGCAAAGTTTGATATCTCTGGTACTGTTTTTCTACAAGTCGCCTAAAGGCACTTTCCCAAAAAGCCAACTGAGTCAAAGTAAGGGTCAGTTCAGCTATTGTTCGGCAGTCTGAGGGAGTCATAGTCTCATGTGAACTTTTAAGACCCTGGCGCGAGGTTTTGGAACTGTTGGTGAAAGAAAGAAAAACATCTAACACCGCAGTAAAAATCCTTCAGTGAAATAGACTGTGGGATCAAGTACACTCTCAGCAAGTTTACAGCTGAGACTATGTTGAATGGTGCCAGTGGATAAACTAGAGGAAAGGGATGCCATCCGTGGGAACCTCAATAGTCTCGAGGAGTGGGCCTATGTGAATCTCATGAAGTTCAGATGATTCTACATGAAATCAGTCTGTGTTCTAGAAGGACGGACTCTATTTAGAGAAACCTTGACAGGCTGGAAGAATGTGTTAATCCTTTCTTGAATGAATATACAGGAAAGCTGGAATTCCAAAAGACAATGATATTATATGGGTTAAGGACCAACAGGTTTGGAATTAACTTTGCATTAAACGGCCCTGATGGTCCTGACAGACAAAAAAAAAAAAACCACAAACCAAACCAAACCAAACCAACAAAAATAACCCAAAAACAAACAAACAAAACCAAACAAAAAACCCCACCAAAAGGCACACAACTCAAAAGTAGACTCTTGGGGAAATGAAGGCCAGTGAAACAGAAAACTATATTAGTAACAGCATAAACATTGAGTTCAGGAATTGATTCCTACCATTTGTTTGTCAGTTGTAAGCCTGCATCTGAAATACAATATCCAGTATTTCAGCACAGGAAAGACAATGAGATATTTGATTAAAATCAGTAAAGACTCCACAGGATGATTAGGAAACATGACTTTCAAGAAGCTCTGTAGCAGCAGAATTTCTTCAGCCTGAAGAAAAGACTAAAGACAAGCCTAATTGCAGCCTTCATCCACCAAATAGAAGGCTATATATCAAACAGACCCAGACTGTTCTCACAGGTGCAAAGTGAAAGGATGAGAGGAATATAGTTGCAACAAAAGTATTCCAATTACATATTAAGTATTTGAGTTTTTTCCCCTCTGTGAGGGGCCAAATGTCTCAATTCTCATCCTTGGAGATATTTGAAACTCAGCTGGGTAGGTATCCGTTAGGTATTGAACTTTCAGGTTAGATCAGAATTCACATCTGCTTTTTTTTTTTTCTTTTTAATATGTTTCTCTGTTATCAGAAATTTAAATAAAAAATCCTAAATGTAATTATATAATTTTTACACAAATGATAAAGAATTACCTTGGCTCAAATATTTAAAACACTCAGTTAGGCAACCTACTACTCAAATGATGTTATTTCTTTGTGCTTAAATATGCAGAACCTTTTACAACTGAAATGTGCCTATTAGGACATCAAAACTATTGCATTAAAGATCATACTTTCACTTACACAAATAAGTTTTAAGGCATACTTAACATGAGTTCACATTTTTTTCAGCTATGCTTTTTTAACACCAGCTTATATGATTTAATTCCAACTGTTTAAGGGCTAAATTATGTGAATTTCTAAATATATATTTTTTTTATTCTTCATGTTTCAAACAGAATGCTGTATTTTTTTTTTCCATTTATTTCAATAGGCACTACACTGAGGCTACAGAAGCCTCATAAATGATTATCATCAAATTCATGAAATTCATTAGAAACTCGTTGATCTTTCAACATCAAGGACCATTAACACTCATGAACTGCAGTGATTACAGCACATAATTTTCTGTAGTCAATCCTTTAGACATTCAAATTTTTTTTGTAAAGCTGCTAACAGCTAGCTAAAATTGTTTTGCTTATGTCAAATCAGACTTAAACTACACTTATAAAAGGTATCATACAGCTTTTCCGACACTAAATATCAGACCCTCAGATGCCATGTTGCCATCAACACAGTAAACTAATTCATATGTATATGTGTATATGAATATGATGATTGTGGTTAGCTTTAGATGATATCTGCTTTAATCTTAAAAACTATCTTAGTGAAGTAAATAAAAATGTTCATTGTTCTTCACTAGTGTTACATCTGATATCAGATCAATAGCTGAGAAGATGGATTTAATTTTATCAGAATCCCCAAAGTAATATTCTTCTCAGTCATTAGAGTTTTATTCCACTTGTGAAATACTTGTTATCTGCATAATAACAAATCAACCAGTCTCAGGATGAGGGCAGCCAGAATATTTCAGTAGGTTTCTTTTGTAGTTTCTTGGCAATACTGACATATATGTCTAAAGAGTTTGCTCTTGTCTGTGGGATGAATCAGTGAAGCAAATTCTAAGTTGTTAGGTTGGTGTATATCTTATACACACACACACACACACGTATATATAAATATATATATATGAGTGTGTGTCTATGCTGGTTTAAAGGTAAACAGGGGGAGAAATAGACCTGACTCAAGACATTACAAGTGAGAGATAAAATTTACTTGAAAAGATTATGATAGAGAGAAAAAAATTGTTTTAACCCACAAAAAAACCCAGAGGTATAACCCAGCACCCTGGGGCACAAAGAGAATGGTGTTAATTAGCTCCTGTTCTGAGCACCATGTGGTCTTCCTGAGTACAAAATAAAAGGGAAGGAAAACCTCTTGGTGAGGATGATGCTCCCACTCTTATCGAGAGTGGCAGTCACAGTCTTCTTAAGATTCCTGTTGAGGTTTTGGTCCTTCTCTGGATCCAGAGAGTGGTACCAGAAGTACCAAAATTCAAAGATTATATATACTCAGGTTTAGGTGGGAATGCCCAGTGCCTCCCTCAGGGTGAGTTTCACAGTGGGTGATTACCTCTGTCATGGGATATTTTTGGAATCTTTGACAGCCCATTAGCAGACATGATCCCTCAGGTTGGGGGTGAAGGTACTGATGCCTCCCCCTAGGGAAGTTATTACAGCTGAGTCATTGGTGTGAAGACAGAAACACTCCCCTGTCTCATAGGGTTCTCTAACACTCAGTTTGTAGCCTGAGGGGTCAGGTGTGCCCTGGTCAGCTGCTACAAATGATCCATTTTTAACAGTTCATGAGAAATGATGCAGAGGGTGTAGAATACACAGTTTTGGTTACACCCACATAGTGATAAACTGGTCCCAGACATTGTAACTAGGACAGTATGTATTAAATATATAAATGGTAATGAACATGTGTTTTCTAAATGGACAAAAAATTTCAGGAGACAAGGTAAACAGAAGCAGAATGTTTGTTGTGAATATATGCAAACTGAAATGAAAAAAATATTCTGAACATTTGACGTTTAGGCAGAAAGTTTCCAGTGAAGAGAAGAAAACATATTTAAAAATAATGTGCTTTTATTTTACTTTAATAGGATCAGTGAGTGAGATTGGAAGAAAGTGAATTGCTTTCCAATCTTCACTACAGCACTATGAGAACAGTGGTGTTTTCTGCTTAATAAACTTCAAGAGCTCATCTTGTACTCCATCCAGCTGTACTGAATGGTTATATGGTGTCATGGCTCCTCGGTTTTATTTCTACTTTGCCTAACAATTCAACATAGGATAGTGAAATTAAAAAAAAAGATCCACAAGTAGATTAGACATGGTAGCACCCTGATGAAGAATCTGACTATATAGGCCATAAGCTCTTAAAAAGAGTGAAAAAATTTCATAGTTACAAGAAATTGACCTCTCATCCAATCCTACTAGTAAACGGACTGTTAATACCCACTTTTAACAGTAGAGAGAAAGAATCACTACTTCAGTAGTCCAAATGATTGCCTTGACACAGGTATCAGAATAAACTGTTGCTAAATCATATTGCTACTTTCATAAGGCCACAAGTATGTTTTGTCTCTTTATTAACTTTCTCTTGACAGTGTACTTTTCCAACAATAGACTCCTGTTTTCAAAAAAATATGAAGTTTTGAATCTCACTTAATGTGTGCAGTTTAGCTCCCACGTTCTACTAAACCACTGGTTAATATGTATTTTTTTTTCTCCTGTTATTGCTGATATTTACAATATCCAAAAGAAAAAAAAATCCAATGCTTCTTAAAAATTATGTGTACCATAAATTATTTGTTTAACTAACTAAGTTTCCTACATTCTTAAGCTTTTAATTGTTAGGGACTATGAAACTATATGTGGCAGAACAATGTTTGTATCTGTACTGAGTTACTTGTATACTTAATTCTTGGTGTCTTTCAGAAGAATTAAGGCAAAGGACAAATGTTTAACCAGGCAAGGATTTGTTTTATTCTGTGATGAATGACATACTCTACTGATTGAATGTTAATTTACCTTTTATAAGCATGGTCTGTTTTCTACTCTTGATCTAAATTAGACAGAAACTTCTTTGTTTCATAGCGAGAGAGGTCAACTGTTGGAATGGGTTGATTTGAAAGGTAATAGAAATGTTATCCTTTGAGATATTCAAGGCTCATGGCTATAACCCTGAGAACTTCATCAAACTTTGAGACTGTTTCCAACTTCAATTTTGGCTCTATTTTAAGCATGTGTAACTGAATGACCTCTAAAAGTCTTTTACAACCAAAATAATTCTAAGATTCTATAAATTCAGTAGTCTTAAATATCTTCCAATGGGAGATCACCCATGTGTGATCAGACATAACAGGTATTGACAGTTTTAGTGGTTACCTTTCTTCATCTCTCTTATCTTGCCAGAATCTGTTTTAAAGAAACTCCATAGAAAACCATGGTTACACAAAACCACATGCTACTCTTGAAAAACAGCAAAATAAAAACCATAAGGATCAAATTTTAGAAGTCACTGCAAAATATTGCATCTGGTCAAAATTTGAAGAAGACTAACATTGTTGAAATTGAATAGATCATTCACTTTATCAGAATAATGCAAGAGGAGTAGAAAACAAATTTCTATTAAAAATGAGCACCAAAGAATACATTAGCTGTTTGTAGGCAACACAGTAGAATATTTTGATAGTACAGGCAAAAGATCTGAAATGTTTTTTGCCGTATCCTAGATGCTTTAGAAAAATTATTATTTTAGTGGGGTGATGAGATAAAGTAAAATAAAATAAAATATTTGTTGTAAACTTAAAAGTTACAGAGTTCTCATATATCAAATATGATTGCAATCTATGGACTGAAAATGAAAAACGAAAAATATTTGAATTTCAGTTAATATAAAACAGTACTAAAATTAGAAAGACCAAATAAAATATTTTTAGACAATCTATTTATATTTTAAAAAAGAAAATTAAAGACTAAATAGTTCTTACAGCAATCATGGTTGAATAATCAATTGAGTCTGAAATATGAGCATGGAAGAAATAGTATCGCATCTGCCATGATTCAGGAAAATAATAATTTTCCTGAGTGGAACATCAGAAATTACATTTGCACAAGAAATTTTTTCCATACTTTTAGACTTATTACAGAAAAAAATAATGAATTATTAACTATCTTTTAAGATGTCTGTGGTAATTTTTCTTCCTGAAATTTCAGCTATGTGTTTCAGAATGAGAAACAAGTGTGCATTTCAGGGATACCATGTAGTTGCATGGAAGTCTATTCATTCAATGGAGAAAATGCTGCATTGAGCATAAAATTTCTGTCCTCTCCTCTTTCTTCATTATGTGAGGTTTCTTTTATACACTTGCATTCGTGTATTCCCGTGGAAATATTGTTGTAATTAAACACATGGAAGTGCTGCTTCTGATCATAGGTCTGAACTCTGAACTTTTAAGTTAACCATTGCTTTTTGCTGTTATCATTTAAAATAACTTCAGTGTGGTCCTGGGTTTGGGTTTGTATGGGTTTTTGAATGTAGAGTACACAAACTTTAAAAGGGCTGATTTTTTCTGTTATTTGTATCTCATACAATTCTTTTTTCACTGACAGCTTCATTTATAAACTTGCCAGAAACTGATGAGAATCATTGAATACATGATTCTACTTTGTTAAATCCTAACAAAGATTATGTGGTTTGACACTAATCTTTGACTTTCTACTTCTACTTTTATCTAAATCCATCTTGATTTCTAATTAGTCTCTGGGATTGTAGAACTTGTGCTTGGGCTTAAGGACATATCTAAAGAACAGTTAAGGGTTTTCCTGTGCTTCATTGTTCATAAAAGGAATAAACAGCTAATCATAATTAAGATTTGTTATAATATCCATGATCAATGTCACTGTCAACAACTAACACGTGTTCTCATATTTCATTTAACTGAATTACAAAATATCTACTTGTGACAGAAAATATAAAACTGAAACCAAAGGCTCTTTTTCTTTGTGTGCTTATTTCCTTGAGAACAAGTATACTGAGGTCAAGTAAAAGGAACTCCCTTGCAGCTAACAAGACATTACTGCACAGAAATTATTCTGAAGGGAACCCTTGCTCTGAGTGTGGCCATTTGTGCATAGGCTTTGCATTTTATATAATTATGATTATTATGCTATCAATTTACCATTGAATACAAATTAAATGATGCAGCAAATGACTGGTGAATAGGTGAAGAAATAACAGTCTTTCTTCTCTGCAATGGAGTAATGCATTTAATAAAGAAATTATTTTCTTACTTAGGTTTAATGAGAAATAACTCTTTGCATATATTTCATTTTAATTATTTTGAAACTATGTTAATTGAAGCAACAGTTAGGCTGCTTCCTGAGAGCAGTTAAGATCCCGGGAACTGACCATGTGTTCACATTGGAGAGAAGGTTCATTCTTATGCAGGCTTTCCATCCCTAGTTTCCAGGTAAACCAGACTATGAGACCAGATAGAGTTCACCACAGCCCATCTTTCTGTCATACACTGAGATTTGCAAGTCTCATCCTGAACAGGAGGTGCTTCAGATGTCACTTGACCAATTTTCAGAGTCCAGCCCAGTCAAAACCAGAAAGTTTATTATGGCTCTGCAAAGTAAAGAAAAACATGTTAATGGAGGAAAGTTCACTATTATTTCTGATACACTCCATATTTAAAAAAAAATACAAATGTTAACAGCAATAACACAAAAAGTTATTTATAAACTTTTATATTTCAGAGATGATAATACTTATTTAGAAATAACTGACTACACATGTTCCAAATAGTTTCAGCTACCCAGAGATCATAGTTAGTTCTGGCATTCTTCGGCTTCCCAGATCGTGGGATACAAGAAATTATATTCTCTTTCTATTTGTTATTAAGGAGAAGATCCAGAATTTTTTTTTCTGATTGTCATGAAAAAGCTTGTCCTGTAATGTCTACACTGCAACACAGGTGTTTTGATCATATTTCTAGTACTGTAAGATCTTATCTCCTTGGAGAACAAGAAATATGAATCGCAGCATAAGCTCCTGTATGGAATATATCCAGAATTGCTTTCTTCTGTCAGGTGCCCATGAATGTAAGACAGTGTGTTATGCATTGAAGTTGTTATACTATATGCATTTCCCACTTTATCAGTTTTTCTTGTCAGTGGGAAATTAATTTTACAGCTCTTATTTGGAAAGTTATCAAATTAGTTATTCCAGGTATCAGGACATTATCAAAGTACTGCCTGTTGTACATTAAAAAGCTGAGAAATTATAGTACTTGGAGTGTTAATTTATAATCAGGTTGTCAAGAACTGCTACTCAGGATTCTAACACAAAGTTCTTGAAGCATTTTAAGACAAATAACAGCTTTGTCTTCACTGGATGCAACTCATCACTGTACAGTCATACCAAATAACTTCAGAACAGCACCTATGTGCAGTACTGACATGGCTGTACAATCTGTTTGTTCTTTTGTTCTCTTGCAAAACATACCATCCTGAAAGACCTCAACAGGCTCAAGGAGTGGGCCCACAGGAACTTAATGAGGTTTAACAATGTCAAATACAAGATGCTGCAATAATATGTAACAATACAGTCTGAGGAGTGAATCAATGAAGAGCAACCTTGTTGAAAAGGACTTGGGGGTGCTGGTGGATGAGAGGCTGGACATGACTTGGCTATATGCACTTGCAGCCCAGAAAGCCAATTGTATCCATCAACAGAAGTGTGGCCAATAGGCTGAGTGAAGCGATTCTTCCCCTCTACTTCACTCTGCTGAGAACCCACCTGGGGCACTTGATTCAGCTTTGGGGTCCTCAACAGTGATCTATTGGAGTGGGTCCAGAGGAGGGCAACAAAGGAAATTAGAGGCATGGAGCACTTGCTTTACGAGGCAAGGCTGAGAGATTTGAAGGTTGTTCATCCTGGAGAAAAGCGGGCTCCAGGGTGACCTTATTGAAGCTTTCCAGTACCAAAACTGGAAAGAAACTGTTTAAAGTGCATGTAGTGAATGGCTTTAGACTGAATGAGGATAGATTTAGATTAGATATTAGAAAGATATTCTTTACTTTCTTTAGAAAAAAAAAATTAAAAAGAAGGTGGAGAGGCACTGGAATACATTGCACAGAGAAGTTGTGGATGCCCCATCCCTGGAAGTATCCAAGGACAGGTTGGATGGGATTCTGAGCAATCTGATCTAGTTGAAGAGGTTTCTGCCAATGGTGTGAAGTAGTAACTAGATGATCTTTAAAGTCCCCTCTAACCCAAACCATTCTATGATCTTAAAGTTAGTTACGAAACCATGACACCAAAAGTAACGACAATCTTAAAAATCTGGAAAATATTTTCCATAGACAGAGACCTACCACCCAGAAGAAGAACACTGTATAGGTAGTTTTAGCAGCTGTAAATTCTCATTTCCAAATCCCCATTACTAAGGCAGTTCCTTTCTCTAATTGACAGGATTATAGTTGTAGAGTTAAAGGTGCGGCAAATGAGGGATAGATAGGTTAAATGAGAAAGCAAATGTAACCAGACAGAATGAACATGGGAGTGTTAGGAATACCAAAGAAAAAGCAGTGCTGAAAGAAAAGATTCTGACTCTCTTTCTGAGATAAACTGGTCAACGTTTTTTATCTGTTCCTCTGAATATATAAGCATTTTTTTTGCCTGTTTTTGTATGAGCAGCACTTATACCCACTCTCTTATGTATGAAATTCTTATTGATGGAGACTGAAGCATTTTCTATTGATATTATAGTTGTCACTCTCTGAGTTTATATAATCCCACCATTTGAAATGGTAGAATCAAGAATTTTTAAAAAAAGCATATACATAGGACAGCCAAAGTGGACAATTTGTTCTGGTGATGAAGGCTTTGTTTATTGACTATATGAAATCATGAAGACTTAATGGGTGTGTGCCATATGATAATAGCAGTATTGCCTTATTTTAACAATAAGAAACATATTATTAGTGAGAAATTCCTCTCACAATTGGTCTAAGAAGCTATCTGGTTAATGGACCTTCTTGGAATGAAGTGTGTAAAAACAAGAAAACTGCAAAATCCACAATTTACTCATCTCCTAGTCCTGAGATTTTTTTTTTAATGTCTAGCCATACCTATATTAATTTTTTAAAAATAATTTTGTTTGAGATGGATTAGATATGTTTTATACCATTTATGATCTGGAGAAAAATACAAACAAATACACAAACAAACAAACAGAAACAAACTTCCAAACAGATTAGTTTCTTTAACCTTAGCACTTTCTTGTCCAAACCCGTTGCTAGGTGTTATATGTGTTGTTAACTCTAGACAGTTACGGCACTGTATGTCCCTCTTGGATTTGTTCTTCTAGTCCTCCTGTACAGATCGATAGTCTTAGAATTAAAATACATTGATTTTCTTCTCTTTATTGAACATCCTATATTTCATAATGCTAGACTTCAACATGATGTTGTTGACATAATAATGCAATTTTTTTTAAATTTTATTTTTATTAATTCATACAATACTTTAAGAATTGATTAGTAAAGGATGGAAATGAAAATGCAGACTCATAATTACAAAAATGGGAATAGCTTAGCAGATAGCTATAGTTCTGCCATGAGCATTTATTTTTTTCTTGTGTATGTAGGCCAATTCTCCCAGGCAGCCAAATATAAACTATGTCTATCACTATATCAAAGTGGAGTTCTCTTCTGCATGACAGAATGACTAATACAGCAGCTCTGAACAAGAAAATTTAATTTGATTCATTTCTTTCCATGTCTTAGGGTTGCTTTAGCTATAATGCTACAAATAGGTTTACTGGTTTAACAGTGTTCCACTTGTTAAAATCCACACAGTTGTAGATCCAAATCTCACATAAGAAGTTGAACGTTAATAAAAGAAGCAAATTAAGTATGTTTATATGAGTTTGTGTGTTTGCAGCAAAAACACTTAAACCAATTAGATTATTCACATTGTCTTGCAGCATCAGAACTCTTCCTATCAGAATATTTGTGACATTTTATTTGCTGCTTTAATAAATAAAATTCTGCACCATCTTCGAGGAGACTACAAAGGAAAATTTAAAATGGTGAGTAGGAAGCAGATCTGCCAGTGTCATTAATTTCATCTAAAAATGTGGGTTTATGCACAGTGGTCAGGTGTCATGATAGTTAGTCATGCCTTTATAAAAATGGGGGACCAAATTCTTCTTCTGCAGTAATATATATTTCCAAAAAGACATTTTGCTAACATGCTGATAATATTAAAGGTAAAAAAGTAACCAGGTTTATTCTGTGGTGAGAAAATACTCCCCTTGGCTAAGAGACAATTCAGCCTTAGAGATACTTTTTTCCTTTAAAATGGAAGATGGTTAGAATATATTCAAGCTCTTTGGCCTCAAAGAAAAGCAGTATAAATTGCCCTGAACCCCCAGGCCAGTGTACACTCTCAGTAGATATATCTAGTTTATTTTGAGAATTCTGCTGTTATTCAACATATGTGAAATTTTATCCACTTCAGTCTAATAAATAATTTAGGAAACTATTTCTTCATTTTTTACATTTGACATCCAAAACAAAATTTAAACTTTATTACAACATGGTGCCTTTTGTTTTGTGCATAGAGTACAGGTAGAATAGAAAAGGGAAACTGATCCCTAAGTCTAGCCCCCCAAAATTTTATTATAAAGTAACAGACTGTGGTGTTGTTTTTTTGTTTGTTTGGTTGGGTTTTTTGTTTTGGTTGCTTTGGTTTGTTTTTTAATTCGCTTGTGGTTTTTTATCTTTTTTCTTCTCTATGTTTTAATAAAGGTAATAGCAAAATACATAAAGAACTGTGGGGTTTTTTGGGTGGTTTTTTTTTGTGGTTTTTTTTTTTTTTTGGTACTGGAACAATAGAAACCTAAAACCACTTAGGTTTGACAAAACAGTTTTAAAAAGAGTAAAAAAAATTCTGATTTGCTTTTCCCCACAGTTTTCAAGCTTATCAGGGTAAGCATCAATGCTTGCAATAACATTACAAATGTGTGTTTATATATACACTCACAGACAAGGTAAGGATGATAAGAAAGTGCAAACACTGGTGATTTTGCCTGAAAATGCCTTGACTTTCCTTGACTACAAGTAGAAATCTGTACTGCTGTTTTGTCTGTCTTTTCTTTACCTGTTACAACTTGTACCTGTAGGCAAGGGTAGCTCAGGTTTCTGTTAGTAGATCCATTGGAGTGGAATAGAGTGAACTGACACGGAATGAGCAGTGTTTCTAAGATATAGATACAGATATACACACACACATACATATCAATATAAAAGCATAAAAATAACTCTTAAGAAAATGTATGAAGAAGAGAAAGAAAGAGAAAGAAAAGAATAGAAAGATATTACCACCAGTGGATCCAGCAATGAGACTTAATTGTTGCAATTTCAGTGTCCATTGGCCAAAGTGATGGTCACAGCTTTGATCCATTGAGGGTGGGGGAAGCCTGTGAAACAGAGTTCAGTGGGTTAAGGTTCAGGTGGGAATATGCAGGTACCTCCCGTAAGGGTGGAGTTTTACGCTGATTGATGCAACACTATGAATCATGTGCAGTCCTCCGGTGGAAAGCCCCAGAAAAGAGTCAGTGCACTTCAAGGGTCTTTGTAGCCTTATGACACTGATGCCTTAAAGGAGCACAGTGAAAAAATCCAGGCATTCAGTAAGGAGATAAATAAGCAAGAGTTTTAATGAGCCAAACACCGGATCCAGGAATACATTCACATGAGAATTCTCTATCTTACAACTAAGTTACAGATTTTTATAATAGTGTCCATCCAATCCCATTTTGCTATTTCCCCCAGTCCTGCCCCTAAAACACCCTCTCCACCCCCCCTCAGGAATTAGGTCTGGGGTCTCAGGACCCTCTCTTCATCTTCGTTATCTTCTTCACAGCACGTCAGGTCCTTGGAGGCCTTCCAAAGCTTCAGATTTGGAAGTCCTTCTGTCCCTGTCTTTATCTTGTGGTACAGGCTTCATGGTGCTTTTCTGCAATTCTACCTTGAAATAGAGACTAAACAGCTTAAGGAATTCTAAGGGTTGATATAGGATGGGGGTCAGGGTGTATAAACATTCACCTACTAAAGTTATATTACTAATACATTAGATCTACAATAATTTCTACCATCTATAAAATTAAAAAATCAAAAATCAAAGAGACTCTGCAGCATCAACACCTTCTAAGACATGACAGCTGTCTCTCATGTCAGCATCAGCATAGTTGAACTGATTATGCCCCATCATTAACTATTAACATTCAGTCTCTCACACCATCCTCCCCACCATACTACAGTTTATTTATTTCTTTTAAATTTACTTCAATATTTGTTTTAAATGTCATGAATTCTTTTCCATCTCTTCTGAAAATAAAATGAGAGATGACAGTCATGCTGGAAGGAACTGATAAGGTCATAATTATTTTCTTTGCTTTTTCAGTGACATATATTGTACTTTGTAGCTAAGGAAAGCTTGTAACTTAATGAGGCTCGTTATTAATAGAACTGTCTGGTTCTGATACAATTGAAAATTTTTCCCATCTTTGTTATTCTTATATGTTAGCCTTATATGTTGCACATGTAATAGTATAAAACAGAAAAGACAGGAAAAGTATAAGCAACAACAACAAAAAAAAAGGGATATCAGAACAACCTTAAAACAACATTAAAGCAATATTGTGCCATATCAGAAATAGAAACGGAGCTGCTGTCAGAGATTATATTCCTTGTCATTAATACTGACAATTTTCATGCTTCTTAAATAGCAAGTGCTGTTATCATGTCAAATCGCTATATAGAGTGTAAACTGTGTTATTCTAGAATTGCAGTTCAGGGGTTTTTTCAAACCAGTTTACAAAAACTTACTTTTAAAATAAGTATTAGATTTTTTTTTTACTTCTTTTAGAGCACAGATAATAGATATTCTAACTAAGAAATAACTATTGGCTGGTTTTTTTTTCCAAGTAATATTCAGATAATTTTGCCATGTGTTTTTGTTTTCACATACAGCCTCCCTTGGAGCTCATGTCCACTGAATGCTCTCTAATGAGAGACAAGAGGTAGTCAAACACTGATGCATAGGACAGGTAGATAGTTTATGATCACTTCATTAAAATTCAAAAATAGCAAAGAAGAATCAGGATTTGCTGAAGAAATTTTAATTTTGAGCTGTGTTTCAAATTGAAGATCTAGTCTTCACTCACAGTGATTTTTCCTAAACTAACTTCAGTAGTGTTCTACAGCACCAGCTGCTAGAAAAATAATCTTTGCATCCCTTCAGAAATGCAGCAGTCACGGAATATTTTCAAAAAGAAGTTTTATCTCTGATCAACAAAAATAACTCAATGTCACATATGAATAATCTTTAAAACAACATTTTAATAAGAGACTTTACTGAATGTCATGGAAAAGAACAAATGAAGTAGATGAAGATCTATTGCAAGGACTTGCATGCATGTGATTAGAAAGATGACAGAGAAAATACGAAGAATTAAGGAATCTAAACAACTTAGAAGGAGAGAAGATGAATGAATGGACAAAGATCAATAATGTCAAATGCATCTGAGCTGTCAGGCACCAGCAAAGAATTGATTGATCCAGAGCCTGAACTAATTAAAGTGTCATTGGTCACCTATAGCCCTCCAGTTCAAATACTGTGCAGATTTCCAAAACAAGCCTTGATCTTTGAAAGCAATAAATAGATGGTAGTGTGATTCAATTAGATTAGTATCCATCTGTCTGAAATATTTTTTTTTTTGTGAAGGTAGGCTTACATCAAGATTTCAGCTTTGTTGCTAATCACTATTCATTGCTTTCAATTCTATTCACACCACTGAAGTTCTATCAACAACAAAAAACACCTATCAAAATAAGCTATCTTAACACTTAGAAATTTATAATTCTTGCCATTTTTTCTCAGTGTACACTCTTGACATATACTTTTCAGAACATTTTTATGTAACTAGTCTATATAATGGTATATTGTATTGCTCAATTTACATTTAAATTAATTACTTGTTACTGTACTGTTTTCTTAAGAATTGCCTTTCATTTCTTTTCATAGGTATGTTATTTTTCCTAATTGTCAGATTCTTTTTCTGTCTCATAACATTCTTACTGACATGAGTTAAAGAGGTAATACTAATTTCCTTGCCTCGCCTCGCTTTGCCACTTTCCCTTCCCCTTATCAGTAAGTTGAGCTACACTTTTGCTTTTCAGATCATTCCAGGAAGTGTTATCAAGGTCATACTTTGCTTGAAAATTAATTTCAAATTAAATGGTTTGTAGGCATTTAAGTCCCTTCATTTTTTTAAAGTTCTGTTAATGACCAGAGGTCCTGGAAGACTTATTTATCCTTTAATTTTAAGGATGATAATGCTTGCTTTAAATAAATAAACAAGTATTCTAATGCTTAAATACAAAATCACAATTTAGCAATTTTCCTTATTTTTACTTTTTAGATAGTAAATCTGTCAAATTTAGATGGCAAAATTTAGATGGTAAATCTGTCAAATTCATAGTGAGTCCTTTGTTTGCAACTGAAACTTCACAGAGACTGAGGGACTCTTATGCTTCATTTAATGGTTTGCAGTGAAAGACACGTGCCTGAACATAAAGGCTGTTTTTACAGAATCCTTGGTAGATGAGGTGTTTCTTTAAAAGTTTAAAGTATTTAATTTTTCCTTGACTCTTTATGTTTTGGTTTTGTGTGTATGTGTGTTCTTTCTTTAGTTTTGGGTTTGGTTGTTTATTTTGTTATATTCCTGACTACTCTTATTTCAGATAAATCACAGGACTATAACAGATGTTTTGCTCACATAATCCTTCAAGCAGCATAAATACTCAAGTATATCTCATTTTAATGTGAAGGCCAACAATTGCTACACTTTAAAGCCAAACATCTGACTCTCATGAAGAAATTAATAAAACACCTTGAGTTTTAACTGAAGTTTAAAAGAAAAAGAATCAATGTTAAACTGTTAGTATATGTCAAATTTACTATGTTGATAGGTGTTATTTCACTGGTTTTTTTATATTCACTTATATCTATCTTGTGTCTTTTTATTTTTAATTAATGATCCATTAGACATAATCTGACATAATCTGTTAGAAGAAGAAAATATCTGTTTAAATCTTAAATTGGTAGCATGTAATTATTATTCACAGTTGCAATGTCCTAATTCCTCACAAAAGTTAACTGCAAAATATATATGATTGTTTACTTTAAGCACCCACCTTTGTCTTATAATACTAATTACCTGCTTAATTATGGTAGAAAAATTGAGAGGATTTAGGGTTTTTTTTTTCTCCATTTATTTTTTAATATAAGCTAGAAATTACTGTAGTGTACTTACAGTGCAGCCATTCTGTTTTAGTCAGGAATTAAAAAAAAAAAAACCTGGATATTTCTGACTAGGGTCTTGAGCATCGTTCAAGAGTACACTTCAGTCTTCTGTATACACTCAGTATTCAGAACACAAGGATCTGCTCTGAAACATCTATGAAACTCATGAATAAAAGGAAAACTGGAATTGTTCTTTGACTGATATTGTTGTATGTGACACCTATTTTTCAGATAATGGCTCTTACTCAAGATTTCAGAGAGAGAGAAAGGTTTAGTCTATTTAATATCATTACTAGTTTTAGTTATATTTGATTTATGGAGCACTTTCACACTCAAGGCACTTTGCAGTATTCAACAATCTGAACCTGGTCTAGTGGAAACTGTCCCTGTCCACAGCAAGAGGGCTGGAACTAGATGATCTTTAAGGTCTTTTGCAACCCAAACCATTATATCATTCTATATGATTCTATAATTCTACCAAAGATAGTAAGACTTGAAAAATACCAGTATACCCTTTTCGGGATTGAGGCGCCAATGTGTATGTTTAAGTGTAACAAGACTTTTGGCTTGATTTGGATTTGAACCCACTTGTATGGTTTGAGTCATCTGACACATGTGCCCAAAGAAGTAAGAAAAAAAAAAAAGTTGTTCTTAAAGTATAAAATCGATATCATAGCTCATTTACTGCATGAGGAAGGGAGCCTAGATGTAGATGTCTGTGTACATGTTAACAGCTAAATGAAAAGAATCCCACACAAACCCATAGTCAATGAGCTCCAATATCACTGTCCAATTTCCTTGTTCAGTGTTCTTTCTTTTCTGAATCTTATAAATTTAATTTTGCATCTAGAGGCTTTTGTTTTGTTTTGTTTTGCTTAACTAAGTTTCTTAGACATTTGAGTCCCTCATAATACTAGTTATGTGTATTTATTTGGAGTTTGCTTTCTAAGCAGTTATACCTACAGCACAAAATATGATTGAGGCACTATTGTACCATGTATAAGTTACATGAGTAAAATTTATTGTTTCAAAGATTCTATTCTAAGATATTAAGTGGCATGCACTGTCTGAAGGTTTTGTCCTAAAAACTCAAATCACTTGAATTACTAAAACTTATTTCCAAGATAAAAAATATGTGTTACATTTGAACACAGTAAAGATTTATCTTGATGTTTAAAATCCTTTAAAATAGAATGCCTATAATGAAAAGCATGAAAAGTGTGATAAGAAATAAACTGAATCATCAGTTCAGAGATACACTGATAGAGTTTCAAAATGCTTCTAGAACCAGAGCAATAAATATGGTTTGTTACATTATCTCTCAGAAGAGGGAAGATTTAAATGTGACATACAGAATTTTAAATGAAAATTGATTACATATTCTGCATATTTATAAAAACCATGGCAGTTAGCATGTGTTTGAGAGTACAGCAATAAAGAAAATCAATTTTTATACCTTTTTTTCAGCAGAGACTTTAATTACTACAGGAAGGATTATCTGTTCCAAAAAAATTTGCCCACCAAATGTTTGGAGAGTCTTTGTTTCTTCATACCTTCAGATAGCCTAAAGAAAGAATGCTGACATGTTTTCCCAGGAGACACTTTTAACATTGGAGGAAATGAGGATCTTGGTAAAATTTAAAAGTGATCACATACAATCAAGGTAAAGCATTCTGCAAAACACCAACTCAGAACATGCCAACCCACACAGGAGAATCCATCCCACTGGTTTTAAGTTACGCAAAAGAATTTAAGAGTAAAGAAGGAAAAGAGATTAAGAGAAGAAAGAAGGAGTCAAGAAAGATATTAGAATAAGAGCAAAAAATAGCTACTCCCAAAAGTCTTACATGGTGGTGTAGCCAATCAGAAACCAGGTGAGAGGCCCCAGGGGGATGGTGAGGGCAGGCTTCCAGGTTGTCCTTTTGACTGACAGCTACTCCATGTGAGCTCTGTGAGCCCTGCCATGTGAATTCCATATGACCTTCCCCCACACATATATGAACTGGTTCCGACCCAATAATAAAATAAAACTTTTACTGATCCAGTGTCTCACAATGTATGAAATACATTTTTTTTAATTAGTCTTTAATTAGCTCCTTTCCTAGTCTGGAAGACAGTCATGTGAGATAAACTGTCCTTGAAGGATCTGCAGTCTTTTATTCACTCCTAAAAGAAGATAATTGCTTTAATTAGAGCCACTGGGATGCCCATCTCCCAGCACAAAAATATGTGACAGTGAAAATGAGGATTTGATTTGTTTGCCTAAACTTAGTTGCCTAATGCTAGGTAATATACCTTAGGGTATCTCACATGTTTTATAGCCAGAAAAGCAGAAATTCCATTTAGGTCACATTCATGTCTGTTAATTATGGATGTCTTGGATATGACAGGTAGCTCAGCTGCTAATATATTTGGATAGCTTGGAAGTATCATGAGCAACAAGAAAAAAATGCAGAATTCCTGTTATGCTGGTACAAAGTCTAAATAAAACACCCAAACTATCACATCTTCACTGTTTCTCTATATTTACTTGAAAGCAAGTTACATGAAAGTATTCTAGAATTTGTTATTCCATGTTTAAGAACCTCCATTACACCAATGAAAAGTTACCAATTTATATGAAACTAAATTAAGAAATACATGTAAAATATATATGTACTATCTGTAAAGGGATTTTTGAACACTTTTGTCACCATTATATGTTCTCTTTATGAATGAACAGAAATTTGTTGCTTATCTAAAAATACCACCTTAGAATAAAAGTGAGATGTGCATTTTGTTCATTGAGCTGCAACTATTAAATGGACAGCCATTTGCAGAAAATAGGCCTCTTCCGATCACTTACCACAAAGGCATGTTTAAAAGTTGCCCAGGATACAAAAGAAATGAGTTTCCTTGAATGTTCTTGACCTCTCTTTCTCCTTCCCTTTTTTATTGTACTGTGTCTGTTAGACTTTCTGTGCTGAAGAATGACAATGATACATCTGAAGCCAAATAACAAGCCTGACAGTAGGGAAGAAATGGACACAGAGGCAAAATCACTTTTGTAAATATACTTGAACTTTTTGGCATAAAAGATCCTTCCTGTTGTTTGACAAATTTCATTTTGTCCCTTTCTGTCTTTTTGTGTTCAACTTTCTCTTTGTAATGTTAACACTGGAAATTTTTGAAATGCATTACGACATAAAAGTAAATTGAAAGCACTAAACCATTGGTGTGTTACAAAACTCTTGTCTGTACTCTAAGAAGAAATTGATGTTCAAAGAATGATAATGGGATTTAAGTTAGCTTGAAACTAATGAACAATAGCTTCAATGCCTTCATCTGATAAAATGTTTTAAGGGAAAGGGTGGAATTTAGAAAGGGATTAATAAACTTGTTATCAGAACCAGAAAGAAAAAGGAATGTAGGCATTTCAATTTTGATCTTGAAAACCCATTCAACTGCTGTTTCAAAATCTGACATAGGATTGGAAGTCTCTGTTCTTCCCCTCTTTTTCTTTTTCAATCTTATTGTTCTTAGGCAAGTGGAAGATCTATTCTGGCTCATATATAGAAATGTGTTGTTTAATTAGAAGCAGTAAATCAGTGTTTTTCTTGTGCCTGTGCCTTGCTGAACCATCACAGACTAAAGGAGAGATGAATCTTATTTAACACTGGTCATCCAACAGATAGTATCTAATTTAATCTTGTTGTCAATAGTGATTTGTCCCATCCTAAGTAAGATGTCAGACATAATCAGAATGAACCTTTCCAGGGTCTGACTTTTTTCACAAACTGTAGAGAGGAAATTAACTTAGACTGGATACTAAAGACAAATTATAAGACTTGGATCAAAATGAACACCACTACAGCTGAAAGGTATCTTATGTACTTTGAAGTCTTCCATCTAAAGTTTTTGATTTGTACTTAATTATGCTACACTCCATAAAAGTAATGTGTTGCCTACAAAGATACCACTTGCTTGGTTTTTTTTTGTTTTGTTTGGTTGTTTGTTTTTTTTCCTGAAGTCATAGGTGATACTATCCATCTTTAATAAACCTTCCCCATGATTCCATAGAGTATGAAAGTTCATCACCTTTTTACCGAATGTAATTAAAAAAATTAAAAACAAAGCCCCCAACCAATGAATCAACTAAACAAAGCAAAACAACAACAACAACAACAAAAATCCCAAATCTTCTACCTTTACGGAGGTTAGCTGAGCATCTTCCTACAAGCTACTTGGCAAAGGCCAAGATTAATGAAAGAAAATCCCTCTGGGAAATAGGAAGTACAAAAGGAGATGTATAAAATGAAATGAAAAATATATATGGGCAATATTTTAGAAGGTGCGACTTTTTATCTCAACATTATTACTCTTTTTTATTAAATCTAATTACTTATTAATATAAAATACCTAAAACGTAGCACAAAACTATCTGAGCCCCCAACAGTATGGATACTACTTTTTCTCTTATTTTCTACTATAACATCTTTACATTAAAAAGAAATTTAAAAAGTTTAATGCCTCAAGCAGTGAGCTAGAATGACTGGGTTTTTTAATGTTGTTAGAAACAATTGTTTGAAATTATCCTCCTTTTTCCTCATCAATGTCTTTTTGTGTACTAATGCACACTAAAACGTTTGTGTTACTCTGTATTAGGGTATTTCAACAGGAACTTAAGTCTGTTTTCTATTTAATTTTAGGCACTTAAGGTGCAATCTACACGAAAAGCTTAATTATCGTACTTTCTTTGAATAGACAGTAAGAAAGACAGTTTTGGTTCATGTCACTCAAATACTTAAAATGCTCACTGTGGACCTGTCAACTGCACAGAGAGGTGACTAGGCTCTAGGTGCTAAATGTGATGAATCCTGGACTGGCAAATATTGCATGAAGTCATATTATGAGCAATGCTATTAAACACAGAGCTTTTACTGTCTGGAAGATTGTGAACACACACACACATGCACAAATGTACTGGGAAAAGTACTATTTAATATCTGCATTCGTGACATAGATGATGGGATTGAGGGTAATCTCAGCACCCTGCTGAGTGGTGCAATTGACATGTCTGAGGAATAGGATGTCATCCAGAGGGACTGGACATCCCATGGGAACCTCTTGAGATTCAACAAGGCCAAGTGCAAGGTCCTGCAGCTGGGCCAGGGCAAAATGTAGTATTAATACAGTCTGGGTGTTACTGTATTGAGAGTAGCCTGGCAAAGAAAGACAGGTGGATGAAAAACTGGATGTGACCAGCAATGTGGGCTCACAGCCAAAGAGCTAACTATATCCTGGGTTGCATCAAAAGAACAGCAGGATAAGGGAAGTAATTCTGTCCCTCTATTCTGATCTGGAAAAACTCCACTTGGAGTGTTGCACCCAGCCCTTGAGTTCTCAGCGTAGGAAAGATGTAGACATGAACATCTGCTGATGTTACTCTGGCAGTAATATGTCTAGAAAACAGTAAAAATCACTTTTCTTCATATGCAATTTTGCCAATGTTTTTAACTGAAAAAAAATATAATGAAAAGTATGCATCTTTGTCTAATTTGTACTGTTTGTGTAGGAGAACTGTTTATACAAGCATAAATCATATCTGTCTCAAGGTCAATAGTAGATCAGGTATTAGCTCTGCATATGTGAATAACATTGGATGAAAAGAAATATGAGTTGCAATTTCAAAATATGTCTTTTATAACCTTGGTACTCTGATACCCAGAGTCTCAGTAAATAGGATTTATTGATCTTGGGATAAATTGTGATGAGTGAAAAACAAAGCAGGAGAGGACTAATTCAGGTCTAATGAGACTGAACATCAAGCTATTCAGGAATGGAAATACAAAGATAAATGATAAGCAAAGCTGCCAGGAATAGCAAAATGGTCTTGTAATCTTCAGCAATTTTTTCTGATTAGTTTGAATTAGGTAAATTTCTCTCAACATTTTCTGTACTAATTTAGTGCAGCACTGCTTTTAATTTTCTGACAAAGTCCTTGTTTTTGATATTAAAATTATATTTTTATTACTGAAATTTTGATAAAGAATTCAGAATAATATAGCATTTTAGTAAAATGTATGGAATTTGAATAACCTGCCCAAAATCCATTTGGATTTTTTTCTTTTTTTTTAGAAATAGGTTATTTTTAAACAATATGATTGATATTCAAACTGCTTACATATATACCTCAGCTATATATTTTGTTCCTTCCTTTACATGTGTGAATAAAAGATTAGAAGTCATACTGAAGTCCTTGAAGAGCCTACTAAGTCTCTGCATAACATCTGTACTACTGTTTCAGTTTAAAAATAAATAAACAAACAGACAAACAACATGTCTGTCAAGGAAGATGAGGAAATTTTCCTCGACTATAAAGAGGACCTCCCTCTCCTCGAGCCACCGCAACCTTTGACATTTAGAGGCGAACAGCAGGGGGCTGATAACCGGCAGGGGATGCTGTCGGGCTCTGGCAGCAGCAGCTCCAGCGGGTCTGCGGGCACCGGCGGGGGCCGTGTCGGTCCAATACGAACTCGGAGCTTCTCTCAGGTATTGCAGGCCGCTCCCGGCATGGGAAGAGAAAAAGGGGAAGGGAGTAGTCCTCCCCTCGGGGATGCCCGTGAACTCACACTGCTGGTGGCTTACTTTGACACAGGCAGCCCAAGAGGTCAGCAAAGGGAAAAGCTGGGACCCTCTGTCCGCAGAGAGCACAGGTGGAGATGTCGATAGGACACTACTGCCTTCAGAATTTAAGTGCTGGAGAATTTTATCATGTCATTATATGGTATACCTAATCAAACCCTTTAACTTATACATTTATTTTCATTTCCACCAATTCTAGCTATGATTGTTGCATAATGACTATAAAATTCATTATGTTTCTCTATTAAATTGCTAAGATGTTGGAAATCTTTGCTGTTAACTGTAATTACACTTATTCACTGCACGCTCTAGAAATGTTAATATATTTGCGAGATTTTTTTTTCTCTTAAAATAAGTGGTAAAGGCACTGCAAATTTGATGCAACATATTGATTCTGTCAAATTAACATGCACTACTGAGTGCAGAAAGTTAATGATTGTCATATTTGAACTCCTTTGAAAAGATAATGATGTTTACAATTTCATCTACAGCAGAAAACCTGTAGGGTATTTGCTATCTGACCCCAGTGCTTCAAGTTCTGGCTGAAATATATACACCACTAAAATCAGGGTCATGGGTATCAGAATTTTATTTCATTCCTTTGATGTTTCTGCTGTCTAGATGATTCAGGTGGATTTAACTACATCCTTCCATTTTTTCCCAGGGGGGAAAAAAAAAAAAAAGAACATCTACAGCATTTCCCGAATTCTTCAAAATGTCATCATTTGCTAATAGCAACCTTGCTTCAGCTTTCTTATTAGGAACACAATAAGTATATACTCAAAAGCCAGGTACCTGGATATCATGATACTACAGGCATAAATCAGTTTAGTCTATTGAGCTTACTGGGAGTTTCTTGTACAGAATCTCTCTCATTACATGTGATGTGCTTACAAATAGTTATAACTTTTACATTTCCTTTTAGGATTTCACATTTTAGTGTTATTGCTTTTCAGAAATGCTTATTTTGGGTTACCTTTCTGTGTAGTAAGTAGAAAGAATATGCTCAATCTCCTAGAAGTCATTAACACATCAATAATACAATACCTACAAAAATTACCAAAACATAAATACAGTACATGAATCAAGTAGGCATAGAAGATCTCTGAGAGCATTTGCATTTCAAAACTAAATCACTTTATTACTTAATAATGTTTTAAATTTTTTCTCTTTTATACAATACCTAATCATAACTCTTTTTTTCTTCAGGGAGGACCCCTGCTTTTCTACATTCATTCATTAATTTCTTCATAATGTAAAGATTATTGCAAGTCACATAAGCAGAAACCAGAGCCTAAGATATGTTAAGAGTTTTAAGGTGCATCCAACAGAATCTTATCAAACCATATAGCATTTACAAATAAAGCAATTTGGATCCTATGCTACTTTTTCTCGATATCATCACTTACCACAGAGTTTGTCACTTATTTCCCTACTTAAAATGGAGCTACCTTGTAGTCTAATGATTTCAAGGAAGGAGAAAAAAGAAAGAAAGTAAAGATTATTGAAATGGAAAAAAAACAAAACAATTTTCTTAAATACAAGTCACTTTTATTTTATTCAGTGTCTACCTATCAGTGACATTGTAATGGAAGTTGATGTTTCAGTTTTACTATGTATGAATTTCATATGAGTGAACCGTTTTAATCAGTCTATTTCACAAAGATCTTTCAAAAAAGATCAGTAGTTAAAATTTATAATATTATTTTATTCAGTGGGCAAATTATTACAGTTCTAAGGAACAGACAGACCCCTCAATATGTTTTCTGTAAATAATAATGATTTCTCTATCTTTCATATTTCTTTTTTTTTTGTGAAGTTTCATACAATGCATTGAAATAAAAAGGCATAGAAAAACCTATCATTACATATTTATTAAATAATTTAGTGCAATTTAGAGCTAGTGTAATCAATATCTAGACGTGTTTTAATGCAAAGTAAGTATTAACTCAAAACCCAGAAATATTTAATTTCAGATTGCAATTAAAAATAGTGCTTAACTTGTACAAAAAATCTTCTTCTTGTGGTTGACTTTCCAATCAAGAAATAAATGTTGCCATGCATAAAACTTAGATACTGTGACTTTAAAAAGAAAATTATATAGCAAATTTTATTTTCATTCAATTTTACAACTAAAATTAATTTTGGAGAAATGTAATGCCATTATATTGCAGTTGGCATACAAAATGACAAGTATTAGTGACAAGTATCACTAATACTAGTATATACATGCTAATACTAGTATTAGTATGTATCACTAATACTAGTGTATACATATTAGTGTTATAAACACAAATTAGATGCCCAGCTCTGATATTTTTGCTTTATCCTTACACTGAATTCCATTCTGAGGCGCCTATCAGTAAGAACTCTTAGAAATAGCTTATGTAATTTTAAAAAGGGTGAAACATCCAAACGAGATGTCTCAACATGTGCATTTTGTTCATTATTTGTCCCTTCCTTACATATTCTGCCCTTGGATTCTTTTACTGTCGTTTCTATTTCCAGCAAGTCAATAGGATAGATACCCAGAATTCAAAAAGCTAATATAACCGTTTCTTCAAGCAAGGTCATTCCTGAGGATAAAATATCACACAGTGCAATTTGCTTAACTGTATCAAATGTCAAACCATAGTTTATACATAGTTTAAAGTTGGAAAACTTTCTGTGGAAAACTTTCTTCAAAAAACTGAATGTGTGCACACATGTATAGATCCTATACACACCTGATATCTTTATCAATGCTCTTGTGAATTTAAAAAGAATAGCCACATAATTGAAAAGTAAAAAAAACAGTTCATATCTGGCAAAACCAAGGTATTGCACCCACTGGGATTAAAGAATTACTTCTATCCCTCATTTTCTGTACAATAAATGTAATATTTAGAGTACTTTAACACAGCCTAAAATTTGTGGACAAGCAAAGTTAAGTATGTGCAGTAGCTTCACCTTGTAATAGGGAGGCTATTACAATGGTATTCTCGTAAGTCAGTCTTAAGATTCAACACAAGTTTTGCTGTGTTTTATTTAATTATATGTTTGGTTTACTTTGATTCTTTTTTTTTTCTTTATCTGGAATGCTTCTGAGTGGTTAAGGTTGTGACACTTGCTTTCAAAATAATGTTGATTTTATTTTGCTTCTTCACTGATGAGAAAAAAAACTAAATTATACTGGCTTTTCTTAATGTTTCTTGTCCATACACTTCTTCTAAAAGAACTCACAAAACAGGAGGAAAGTCAAACCAGGTGGTGCTAATGATTTGAGAAGACAGTTCAGATCTAGAAAATTGATTTTGTAGAACAATGGTGTATATAGCTGTCTGAGTTTAAAGACAAATGCTGGGGCAGAGACTTCAATAAATGAGCTCCCTCCTCTTTTATTAAACCTCTCCCTTTTTCTCCTTTTTCCACCCACAGAGATAGACGAAATGTGGGGAGATATAAGTTAGAAAATAACAGTTTGCTGACAAGATATATATCAACAACAACAACAATAGAAATAGAATGGTTCAAACTAGCAACACAGATAACCTCTGGTACCTCCCCTGCCACCCACACCCCACCCCTTCAAAATTGCAGGGACAAAGAGCAAAACCTAGGAAAAAACTATTTGTCTACAAACAGTTATACTAGTAAATTACCCACTCTACATCACCCCGTCACAGTCAGATCCTGACTGTAACAGCAGTGTTGGTGTAGAGGCTCTTTGTTCCCTGCCTCGCAGCTGTCTTTGTCCCTGCTAGGCTTGGCTGGTGTTCAGGCTCTAGCAGCTGCCAAGCATTGGAGTGGCAGAATCGACTGACTGTGTGGACAGGCTCTCTCCCTTTTACTGCATTGGTGACATGGTCCTGGCTGCGAAAGTGGCAGCAAAGCCACCATTCCTTCTTGCGAGGACTACCAGCAGCTTGCAACAGTCTTGGAGCAGCTTTGATCCTCTCCATGGGCAACAGCATCCACAGGTGGCAGTGGCATGGGATGGTCCTTTGTGGCTCCCAGGAGGCAGACGGCTGCAGGGACTGTGAACTGCACAGTATGTGCAGGTTAGTTGCACTTTTGTTTTCTCTCCAGCTGTGGTGGAGTGGGAACAGCCACAGGCAGCTTTGACCCTTGGCTCCACTCCAATTTAGTTCCTGCAGAAACAGTGCCACATGTGCCTGACAGCAGCTAGCAAAAAACCTCTAGCAATTGCACTAGCCCTGGAGCAGCTTCCTGGGGGCACCAACTACAGCTGGTGAGTCGAGGTGCAGCAGCAGCTTCCCAGTAGCTCTGACTCTCTCACACACCCAACAGCAGCTACAGCTTGCTGGTTTTGGTAACAGTTTTGACCTCTCATAGTCTCCAAGAAAGCAGGGCAGTAGCTTCCACTGCTCTGTGTCCACCCAACCCAAAAACATGGTCAAACATGGAAAGAGTTCCATTTCCTCCACAGCAGCTTCTTCCTTTTTTTCCACACCATGCCCTGACTCCAGCAAATGGGGTAGTTTGTTCTTAATGAAACAGTTCCTCCAAAACAGTGTTGGAAAAAAGGGATAAAACCCAAAACCTACTTTACTTTTGCTTATTTTACTTTTACTCACTTTACTTTTACTTACTAATAGCTTAAAAACTCTATTTTAGCTATCTGTGACTAAGAAAGAAATCTTGAGCTGTTACGGTCATGTCCTTTATTTTTTTTTTTAATTTACTGAGATTTACTATTTGGATAAAAAAATGTTTTTCTTACATTTCAAATTCTAGAATGTTTAAGGACAGAATGTAGATGAGAGATAGATTGTAAATGATGTTATTCACTTTGGTGTTACTTAGAACCCGTTGCACTTAGGATTCCTTTTCTTTCTGCCCTCTACAGAAAATTGCATGAAGCCACACTGTGATGCATCTAAAGGCAAATAATTGGGTCACTGTTCTAGTCATGACACAAGTTTACATACTTCTGATACAGGGGACAAAACTGAATGTACTACCTGATCTTAGTCAGTTTTTATTGAATTACAGAATAAAACTGAATTTCCTTCTTTTTTATGGACTTTAAAACCCAAAGGGCCCAGGGGACTAAAATAAAATCTTAAATAAATGCTATTTAGTCACACTACAATTGATAAGTATACATAAACTTTAATCGATAGATACATGCTAAATATTAAAGTTGCTGCTATTATTGCATAAATAAAGAAATAATAAAAATCAATGCCTCAGAGTGTAAAGGAACCACAAAGTTCCAGGAAATGCACATCCTGCTTACCTGGGTCCACTTTGCTGGTCCAAACTGGATTTAGAGTGACTGTGATGCTGACTGGTATGTATGAAGTCTATGTCTTGCAGAAATAGGGTTTGGAATCTCTATCCGCCAACTACACACATTCTACATATTAAACAAATTTTAAACTTTTTGTCACTGATCGATGTGGTTCTGTTCTTGCATCCACCCTGAATAAATCATAGAATAATTTAGGTTGGAAAAGACCCCTGAGGGTCTTTGTTTTCCAAAGACAAAACACTGTCAAGTCCACCACTAAACCATGTGTCTAAACATCCCATTTACACATCTTTTAAGTACCTCCTGTGCTGTGACTCCACCACTTCTATGGACAACCAGTTCTAATGCTTGGCAACTCTTGTCTGATATCTAATCTAAATCTCTGATATCTCTGATATCTAATGTAAATCTTCCCTAGTACAGCCTGAGGCCAATTTCTCTTGCCTTATAGGTTGTTACTTGGGTGAAGATACCAATCCTCATCTCACTACAATTTCCTTTTAGAGAACAATAATGTCCACCCTGAGCCACCTTTCTTCATGTTAGACAGCCCCAGCTCTCTCAGACACTCCTTATAAGACTTATGTTCTAGACCCTTCACAAGTTTTGTTGCTGTGCTCTGGATATGCTTCAGAACTTCAATGACTTTCTTGTAGTGAGAGTCCCAAAACTGAAATCAGGATTTGAGGTGCAGTCTCAACACCTTGAGTGCCATGTACAGAGGGACAATCACTGCCCTAGTCCTGCTGGCCATGTTATTTCTGATGTAAGCAATTCCTTGTATCAGAAATCCTCCTTCCTCAGAAACACCTGGTGTCTATTGCTGGATATAGCACATTAACAGACCTGGATTCATATTGCAGTTTATATTCAATTTATGTTTTCCTTTATTTTTGTATTATTATTTTTTTGTTCAGATGCAATATTCTTGATTTTGTTTTGCAGCAGTGAAATCAGTTAGTAGTTGAATAATAAACATTAAAACAGAAATTAATTTAAAAATCAGAAGCAACAGCACACTCTAAAAGCATAATAAAATTAGTATGTTTTTATTTTATGAAACAACCTCTAAATTTAGTATTACTTTTTGATAACCTGCAACAGGTTTTTTCTCTGTCAAAAAGAGTGCCATTTTGAGACATTAACTAGATACCTGTTATCTTGTTTAGCACTTTCTTGTCTGTCACCATAAATACAATAACATAACTGTAGCAAAGATTGGAAGGAAGATTGCATTGTCTCAGAAATATTGCTTTTTCATACCTGGGGAATACTTCATCAATTAACAGAAGTTCATGGATCATTATGTTGCCTGAGGAATAATCTATTTTCCCGAATGAATTATGCATTATCATGTCTGCCATATTACTACTACAGCTTTGCTGTACATTCATTAGGATTTGTAAGATTAAACAACAATTAGAATTTCAAATCAAACATTTTAAGACAGTACACTTGAATAATCTTAATTTTCATATCAGAAATAAACTGATAATGAATGTCATTAAATACATCTCACTACAAATTAATGCCATTGTAGAGAACTGAACACGTGAAAAATTTGAGGTGACATTTTCATTATCTGTTAGTTAATGTGTTTCCTCCAATCCAAACTAAAACGATGTTATAATGTGTGATTTGCAGTCACTGGTAAGCAGACAAATGTGTTGTATGCATGGAGGTAAATGTTCAGCAGTTATGCAAATCTCAACCTCCCCCTTCCTTTAGTAAAGGTGGGATTTTGTTATTTAGTTCATGAATCTAATTACTCCTTTTTTTTCAGTATTCAGAAAAAAACCCTTGTAATTCAAGAATCTAAATTATTACTCATAGTTCTGTTGTGTCAAACTCTATCAGAAATTTGCCTAGTTTTTGGAAGGCATTATGTACCACACTGTTAATTTTATCAGTTTTGCTTTATCTGTATTATCGCCACCTTACGACTGACCATATATGTTAAAGTTTTTAACTGCTTTTTTTTAAAAACTATTTAATTTGTCTTCATATATGTTTTGTAAAAACAAAATTGCTGTTTCAAATTTATTTCTATAAAATACAGTGATGACCAGGCACTTAAGTAGTAAACTATACTCAAATGACTAGTTAAGTTTGAAGAAGACTGTCAGAGTGTGAGCCCAAAGACACTAACATCTGAACATAAGTACAAGTACATCCAAACTAACAGTTTCACCTGTGTGTGTTGCCTGGGAATTTGTTGGCTACAACAAAACATATCAGTGTGTGCAGCGATTTAATAGTATGGATAATTCATCAATGCTTAAGTGCCAAAGTCTAAGTTTTTTCCCTTTTAGGGTACTAATACAGTGCAGTATATTTTTTGTTAGCATAGTGTAAGGAAAGTATTCTAAAAAAAAAATAAAAATTGTCCTTTCTGTTTATTTACTATCATAACATTTAAATAAAGGAAAAAAAATGCTGTGTTTGGATCAATATGAATATAATTAGAGAGGATTTTCCTGATAGTTGTAATGCCCCAGTCTGCTCAGTGGGCTTAGGTGAAGGTAGTTGGATTTACTCTGGGCAGCACATGGGAGAAACAACAAAATTCTCATGAGGTTCAAACGCAATTTTTACTTGCAAACTTTAGAACATTCCAATGGAACAAGGAACTTGGCAAAGTTTAGCTTAGCAAGCTAAACACATCCAGACAAAACAAGCACTAAAAAAAAAAACAACATTGGCAGGAATTTTCCTTGGTCCAGCTTACAATATATATTTTGATGAGAAGAAGATAGGAGAAAAAAAGAAAGAAGGAAGAAAGGTAGATAGTCTAGGGTCCAGCATGGTCTCAGCTGCTTTTAAATCCAGGGTAGTGGAGCAAGCCATTGTGGCACACATTACTCCATACTCTTATCTTTTCCTGTCTGCTAGGGCCCTCCAGGTGAACTTAGACTAAGTTCAGCACCAAAGTCTCATGCTCTGTTTTACTCAGAGCCAGAAAGTTCCTGGTGGTCCCATGCAGTCAACCACCCCCACGCCCACAGTGTGGGCCTGCAGCTGACTTTTCAAACACTCATGTGCTACTCAGCACAGTGTGAGAAGGCTCAAGGGGATGGGAGGAGCAGTGCACTTTACCTACACAGAGCTCACCCTATTCCCCCACTGCTACCCATCTGTTTGTTTTGATCCAGCCAACAATTCCTCTGTATCCTACAATAGTAATTTAAAAGAGAAAATAAAGCAGTACTTTTGTTGCAGTATAGAAAAAAAATATGTTAAAGCTAGAAATATATATTAAAAAAAATATTATAAAATAAAAACCCCCAGAAAACTACAGCCAAAAAAAAAGGAGGAAAATAGCTTTTTCTTTCATTCTTTACTGCTGAATAATCATCAACTCACATCTCCTATGGGAGTGGTAGGTTATATGCAATTATAAAGTCCTTAAGAATGTGTCAATATTTATGTAAGAATTTTATCAGATCTGTCTTCCATGTACCCTTGCACTCTTCTTTCCTGTATTGATGAGTGAAAAAGCAAACATGCCTGTATTGGATGATCTTGGGGATGATCTTGGTCAAAAGAGACAGCTTCTGGCAGCATCTGGAGAGGGATTTTGCAGGTCTACAGCAGTGGAAAAAGCTGGAAGGAGGAAAGAGGAAGAAATATCAGAAAGGAAACAGAAAAACTCTTAAGTAGTGTTTAGGTGGAGATAATGGCTGACCAGGTCTCTGGCTCTAGCTGTGAACAGCCATCACAGCTATGGTTTGGGATTTTTTTACAGCAAAAGATAGAAACTTAAGTTTTTTGCCTAAAATGGAAGAAAAGAACTTTCCAGACAATATTAATAGATATAAAATAGAGACTAGGTCCTTAAATGAAAGAGCTTTCAGGTGCAACAAGATACATAGATGCAAACCCTATCATCATCATGGCTAGGCTTCTCAAACGAAGATTTGCAAGGGCTCTACCCATGCTTGCTACAAGCACGCTGGTGACTAAAAAGGCCAGCGTGTCCTTAGAAATTCATAACACTAATTAATTATCATATCTAATGGTTTCATTCAACTTAAGAATCATCTGTCCCCAGAACCTCTCCAGGTCTGCCTCTTTGGAGCTTCTCTAAGGGTTTTGGACCTTCTATCTTGCTTTGACTGCAAGATATCTTCCAGGTGCTTGTGTCCCAAATAAGATGCCCTTGCTAAAATCTCTTTCCTTGGAAAGAATGTTAAACTGAACTTCAAGAATGTGGCACAAACCATGAGAAAGGGGTTTAGAAGCTGTCAGCTGCTACCTTCAGTGTGAGAAATTATACAGCTATATTAACATTTACAATATCATAAGGCATCAGTTGATTAATGTACAACCAGCACAGACCTGAATATCAACCTACTTTCTATTTAAAGGATAAACTGGATAAGTATTAAAGTGATAGTGGGGGTGGGGTGTGGGGTGGGGTGTTGGCAGCGAAGATGGTGGGGTTTTACTTGTCTGTTGTGGTGATGGAGAATAATTTTCTTTCATCTAATTAAAATAAATATTGATATTGTTAGAAATCATTATGTTCAGGTTGTGATGAGAGAAAAGTGTCAGAAGAAAAAGGGATTTCATGAGTTTTCAAGTTAGTTGCAGCGTAGAATAAAAGCACTCTCAAAGAATCATTCTTCTCCTATTTCATATATTCCCAAATTCTAGTACCACAGCAAGCAGCCAAGGAGTAAACAATGAGAGAGAGAGAAACTGTAACTAGAATATTAGTTCAACAACCGGATTCTTCTTGTCCAACTCTTTAAGCAGGCAAATTTTGCAGTTCTTACTTTTCAAATTCTCCAGCCTACACTCCATCTCTATCTCTTATTTTGAGTTTAGACAATGAGTGAAGGAATTGAAGTAAAAATATGATAAGAAATTACTAGGTGTTTCTAAAATCCCAACAGGCTGAAGGCTACCATGGTTCATAATATCTCTGATTGTATTGTAAGATGACATTGGATTGACTTCCCTATAAGCTGAGAAGAGATATAACACGAGATCCTTGACTCATGATAAACCTAAAACTAAAATCAAAAGCAAATGTTTCCTGAAGGAATTAAAAAGCCTTTTTTTTTTTTTTTTTCATTTACAGAGGTTGGATGGTAGCAAAGTCTCTGATAATATTGACAGCTGTAATTTTTATGTTTAATTCTATGTTTCTGGTCATATTTTCCACTTTTCAAGTTACTACCAAGGACAGATAACAGCATACTATTTTGCTTTGACCAAGAAGTGACTTTTGAATAGGCTTTTAAAAGCCTATTAATTTGTATCAACAACTAAACTGCTCATACTAGCAAAATATTTTGATCAACATTTGATTGTGCCACATGAGATTATTGAAAAAAGCTGAATGAGGGCCATTAAAAGATATGTTATTTTTTACTTTTATATCCTGCATCCTACTGTGATTGTTACCCATCTACGGAATTTCCAGTATTTACATTGTATGTACATGATTCAGGAAAATACTGAAGAAATGTAGAACGGTTTACTTCAAATGGTATAGCAATTACAAACCCAAGTGCATTATATAATAGGACAAATCTTACCTCCATTTTTAGTGCACACAGACTAGAAATACAGGTGGTATTTAAACTTAATGCACATATCCATTTGTTTCAATTGTCATACCATAAAGATTGTGCACTCATAAGAGATCTGTGAGCTAGTAAAGGGTTTAATTTGATCTTTTAGCATGTAATGAAAATACAGTCCTTAGGGATTCAGACATAACTGAAGTTCATTTCCAATGTTAGCGAATTCAATCTGTGTGCAATTTTCTTTATTTTTATGAGAAACAATTGTAAGATGCATAAATAGAAAGTAAGAGGAGAACAATAAACTATTTTATTAATTCTCTCTTTTCTATATTTAAACATCAGTGCTGACTAAAGTTTATGAAATAAAAATAAACATGTTGCACAGTTGCCCTTCAATGCCTTAACAATGAATTTACTTTAAAATGTATTTTAATGAGGAAAAACATCCAGACTCTTTCAAATATATTCGGAACATTATCCTTGCAATACAATTGAAAAAAGCACTTGAACTTGAACACATAAGCTTCTGATGAATGGCTTAATTTTAATAATTGTTAAGAGTGAAATGAAACTGTTATGAAAACTATGTGACTTGAATGTGTTCTGTAAAAGTTTGTTTCTGTTAATTTACTTTGTGCCAGAATGCCATAAGATAAAAGGAAATAAATAAAAAACCAAAACAAAATCAAAACAACCAACCAACCAAACCAAACCAAACCAACAAAAAATCCCCAAAACAAACAAACAAACAAAAAAAAGCAAACCAAAACACCAAGCCAGAGTGGTGGGGTGAAAGGGGGTAATACATTGCTATATTTTCAGGTAAATATCTTAGGGCTTATCTGCACTTCCATTGACCCACACAGCTCTTTGCACATGAACTATACCAATAACATCCTTTTCAGAAAGATAAGAAAACAGGAGAACCAGAACTAACATATTTTTTTTTAAGAGAGAAAAAAAGGAAGTATACTAGAGCAAAGTAGATACAAATAATATGAAAGGGAAGGGCTTGGTAGAAAATTGCACTTTGTTGCCATTAATTAATTCAATCGGCACTGCTGCTCAGCCATAAGATTGGATTCTTTCATATAATCTGGGAGTTACTTGCAGGAAATTTGGTGACACATACTGTTTCTAAAGAATGTAAGCACAGATTATGTTATCACTTATGAGAGACTTTCCATATATGTCACATGGTTTTCTAAAAAAAAAAAGAGGGGAGAAGAAATACACATTCTCCAAACCTCTTCCATGTAGTCATGTGATTTTGCACTTGGATTTAAACTTAGAGTTGGTTCATTAAGTGTATGTATTCAAGGAAACATTTGTTTAACAATCTTCTACATCTTGATCTGAGTAACATCTGGAAAGGCCCACAATTTATCTTCCCAAAGAAAAAGTTTTCAACATTTCATGATTTACTGAAAAAGAAGTAATTTTTGTGAAACTGAAAGGGGGGGAATCAGACCTCGGTCATTAAGCATGGGGTGACACACTGTCTTCAGATATCTGAGAATGTATTCTCAAAGGTCTGCCTTATCAAGACTAAGAAGATGATGACCACATTTCAATGAGTTTACATAAAATCACAACTCTGGGTTTCAATTATCCCCTGAGGTGAGAAGGGTCATCAAAGTACTTTACAAGAGACAAAATCATTCAGTCCTTGCTTTCTGTCAGATACAACAGTCTAATCTGAAAATGAAGGAAGCTGTGGAAGTAGAGGCTGTTATGGTCAAGATCGCTTTAGAGGCAACTGGACAAATTAAAATATCCTATACACAGGTTTCTGTGTGTGTTTGAACTTTGGTAAGTATGACAAAAAGGATTTCTAGACAGAAACAATGCAGTTTTCTATATCTCAAAAGATCTCTTATAATTATTGGAGAGAACTCAGCTATTCTAACATAAATTTAATTTGATTTCTTGTAGACTATGAGCTTAAATAATTTTATAGTAAGGAAAAGTTAAATAAATAACCCTGGGACTGTGGAAGAACAGGAAGTAGTTTTAAACTCCAGTTTTTAATTCATAGAAATGCCTGACTACATTCCTGAAATCCATATCCACGCTCATGTGAAACACAAGTTACAAAGACTTAATCTCCACCATATGTATTACTTCATGTTTCAAATTGTATCTGAGCACCATTATGTCTCTAATTTGCTTTGACCATCTACTTAGGCCAGTATTTATGCTCTTCTTTTTTTTCTCCTAGTGCCCTTGCAGCTACAGCCACTCCACAGAGGCAGAGAGACTATTTAAACTAGAATTATTGCTAAAGAAAGGCACAAATCTGGTTGAACATGTCCCTGCTCATTGCAGGGTGGTTGGACCAGGTGATCTTTAAACATATCTTCCCATCATTCTATGGTTCTATGAAAAGTCACTGGCTCAAAACCAGCCAGATTGCTGTATGAATACTAACCAGATATGATGCAATTTCACTTCCAAACAGAATGAAGTCAGCCATGTTAGATGTTGTTTTGTTTTGGTTTTTTTTTTTCCATATATTTTGTTTTAGCTCAGCAATCTCTCTAGGAATTTAAATGGGGATCCACCTCTTAATTCCAGATACTTAGAATGCACATGTACATCTGAGTTATGTACTGCAGGCTATCATTATAGTCACTTAACTGTTACTGTCAAGGGATACGTATGGATACATTTAGGGAGTGATTTTTTTAATCCTAAAGTAGCTACCTGAAAAAGGATACATTAATTGTTCCTCAGAAATACTTTTTTGTTTGTTTGTTTTATTGCTCATAGGGTAAGACTAGGATGACTAGTTCAGCATATATAATTCTAAATTAGTGGAGAAAAGTTGACACATTTACACAATCAGTGTTTTTGGAACTTTTACAGACTGCTGACTGAGTTATGTAGGACAGAAAATGTGTAGTCGACATGAGGGGATGAGTAACTAAAAAACCCTGTGAAAGTAAGGAATGGAAACCAGATAATTACTTTGAATTACTTTTTAAATGATTGCAGGGAACTTTGTATTTAGTTTTGCCAAGTTTCTTTTTTTTTTCCGCCCCCCAACTAATCAATAAGGTGTTAATTCCGACTGTATTTTGCATAATTACAGGAAGACTTAGCTTCAGCTACTTGCTATCATAAATTATTTTAACTTTGTGTTTGCAGTGTTTTGTGGGTTTTTTCCCCCTTTTCTTTTTTTTTTTCTTTTCTGAAGAAGCATAAATATTTGGAACATAGAGTCTTCAAGCAAGTCCATGCGAATGATTTTACACTGTCTTTACATCCAATATGCAGCTGTTTCTTCATACTGACTGGTGAAGGGCCAGTGGCTTTCCAGGACTAACACGGGGATTCCACATTTGTGGTTTCAAGAATTGAACAGAAGGCAATGGTGTCACAGTCCTGTGAGCACAGACAAGTCATTAAAAAATAGAGAGCTGGCACCCAGAGCTGGTCCCACTGCCTCAGCCAGAGATCACCAGTGCAGACCCAGCCTTAGGCATCAGACACCTCTCTTGGGATTGGGCTGGGCTGAGGCTGGGCTGGGACAGGGGTCTGCACTTGGGTGCCAGGTAGTAAGGCCCATGGCCAGGTGGAGAAGGGCTGTGAGCAGCGGGAGACAGGCTGTGCTGTGCCATCACTGGGACAGAGTTCGATGGATCCATAGGGAAGGAGATGGGACTCCTCATGGGACTCATGGGTCAGGCCACTGAGGCCTTTTTTCTGCCTTCAGTTCCTTGACACTGAAGGTTCAGGCCTAGTTTCTGTTTTGTACTCTGTGTTTCAGAGATGTACACAAAGAAAGTGGAAATATACTCATATTATGAAGTCACTGTTGACTAAACCAAAGAATCAGCAATGGTGACATTTGATAAGCTATAAAAAAGGGGAAAGATGCAAATATTATGGCTGCATTCCTTTGAACAGTCTCCAAAAATCCAGCACTTCATTGTAAATTAACAAAGCCACAACGAATAGGAAAACAAGATGACTGTTAAGCTGAAAAACTTTTGTAAAGACCATCTGCAGTACCATCACAGAACCATTTGATAACATGTAAAACAAACAGTGTTCTTGCAGTCATAGAAACTGCTGATATAATGCTAACATGAGCACAGCAGTGAATCACAGCGAATTATAAAAAGGAAAAATAAAGCTCTATATGAAGATTCCACTAACTTGCAAATAAGGGACAGCCATGAAACTCCAAAGCACATTTCAGAAATGGAGGAAAACTCATCTCATCAATAGAAAAAAGAAGGTATTATCAGAAATACACTAGATCTTACTATTGTTATAAAATAAACTACTGAGATTATCTGTAAAAGTTGCTCCTATTAGGGGTCCTTAAGGCCTAACTTTTACCAGGTTGACAGCTTCAAAGAGAACAGGTCAGAGCCCACAACAAACACCTCTTGTGTGCCTACTTATCTGTTATGGTCAGTGTGGCCACTCCCTCCAGGCAGAACCACTGACCGCTCACTGTCCCCTTAGCCAAAGTGAGGGGTGCCATAGCCAAACACAGGGTCCAGGGTGTGTAGTGTGGGTGAGTCACTAGGCAGGCCTTCCTTGAAGGATGGCCCAGCCATGTGGCTCCCATGGCTACACCAGCTGCAGCCTGTGTGCTCTCAGCAGGGCTTGTAGCCCTTCCCCTACACACACATGCACACAGACACAGAGGACTTCCCCCAAAAAGTGGTCTGACCCAGTAATAACTAGTGTGTAACAGCTGCAAAATTTACAATACTTTTCTAAATTACTTTAGTTATTCATACTGCTTTGCTGCCTAAAATCAAGGAAAATAACTTTTGAGACATTGTTAATATAGGCAGAGAGCAGTTCTTTAATGAAAGCTTTCAGGGGTATGAAATATATCTGCATATACATGGTATAGGGTTCTTACAAAATAATAACTACTTAATTATCATATCTAGTGGATTTATCCAACTTGAGAGCCTTTTACCCCTGGTACCACCCTCAGAACTGCCCCGTTGAAGCGTCTCCAAGGGTTCTGATCCTTCTATCTTATTTGGCCTTGTTATTCCAGTCCAGGTGCATGTGTCCCAAACACTATGTCCTTGATGTAATCTTGTCTGTAGTAAAGACAGTTAAACAGAACTCAGGAATTTGGCACAAACAGTGAGAAACTGTTAGAAACTGTTAGCTGCTACCTCGAGTGTGAGAAACAGTACAGCTATATAAAAAATCTACAAATATGTAAAAATCCTAAGGCATCACTTGAGTAAAGTTCAAAACAGGACTCAGTCACATAAACTGAAATTTAAACAAAAAATAGGAATTTAAGTCCAAAATACATGTTTTAAAGACTTCTATCCTCTACTAATAGGGGAAACACATAAATTCTGTAGTCATCTTAAGAAGAATTGCTTTTTTTTTTTAATTACTTAAATAATAAAAAACTCCTCTACATGGATGGAATCACCTTACTTTGGATAGAGGTGAGTAGCTGGACATCCTACTCATCTTAGTTATGTGGGGAACTGAAATCTGTTTTTCTCACTGTCAGCAATGGGTCATTCTCACAGTACAGCTGTGAGAATGTTTGCACAAGGATATTATGAAAGAAACCATTTCTCATAAATAATTAGAGAAAAGGCTGTTTCTGCTTCTTTTTTAATCCTATAGGTTTTCTAACTAGGGCAAAGGCTTTTTTGTCTTCACTAAAGGCTATCTGTGTATATTCTCCTTTTGCTTCTCACTAGAAAATTCCAGTAACATTTTTAGAAAAAAAAAAAAACCTGGTCTAGAAAGACACCTGCCAATTTTCAGAATGGGCAGAGCTGGGGAGAACTGGAGATAGTGCTGCTGCAGCATTACTTTTTTGGGGAATGATGGTCCAGCAAGCTGCAGTGGATTCCTTGATCATGATCAGGTGGGAGGTAGTCACAGATGAGGTTTGACACAGAGTCAATAAGGCCTGTTACTGCCCTCCAGGCATTTCTTCCCAGTGCAGTGTGTGTTCCCAGCTTGGGGAGATCTGGTGTCATAAAGGATCTGCTGTGAATTCAGGTAATTGCCACGGACTGTCAGTGGGCTTTCTCAGGCCCCAAAGAGGCAGCTCTAGTATAGCTGCCTGGGAAAGGAACAAGGTATAGAAGACTTTGAGGTATGGGGTCATGGCAACCCTGTTGGGGGGAGTTAAAGGTTGCAACAAACTTCGATGGGATCCAAAGACAGAGCAGCAATGGAAGGGTGAGAACTAGGGCTAGGTGGGTGTTAACACTACAGGGAGACCACAGTCAAGGGAGAAGTGGAGATTATGAAACAGTAAAGGTAAATTCCCTGGTTTTATAACCAAATGCAACACCTGTGAGTGAGATAATGATTTTTCAAAGTATTTTCATGCCTCTCATGGAAGTTTGGATTATTTTCTAATAACACTCCATCATAAATGGTTCAGCTCTGTGAGGACTGGAAGAGTTAATCATGTTACAAGACATGACAAAAGTTTCAGAAAGAAAAATATAATTAATCCTGAAAAAGAAAGTATGAGGTTATTTTGTTTGTTTTTTTAGGGTTTGCTTGTTTGCTTTATGGGATGTTCTTTGATTTTTTTTAAAGTAACAACAGAACATGTTGCTGTATATACTTGTCCTAGCCAGAAGTCATCAACCTGTTTATCTCCAGACTTCCAGTATTTAATTTTAGGTCATCTGAAGTCTTCAGCACCTCATCAGAATGGAGATTTGCTAAAACTTTCTTCAAAGGATGCTGTAAGAATAAATTATTACAAATTGGAAAGCACCATGACAGAAGCTATAAATACCTGAATAAGCAGAACCTTGCACAGTTTTATAATTATTGGAATCAAATAGGTTCACCTGGCGATAAAAGAAAAGGTGAAATGAACTAATAATATTTTGTAAAGAAAAATTTCAGAGGAAAGAGTATAGTCCATAAAAGCCAATATAATCAATACCATAGTTATTTTATCATCCTTCACAGACACTTGCAAGGATGTTTGTCGATCATCACATATATATTAACGTTTTTGAAAATTGTTTCATTCCTAAAATTTCACAAGATATTCTACAAGTTCTCCTTTTTTTTGTTGAACTACCAAACCCTGACTTTTTTTGATGAATTAAGTCAAAGCAGGCAAAGTTGACTTTTTGACATATGATAGAATTTTGACATATGTTAAAATGATGCATGAAGTTACAGCTGTGTAACACTCCGGCCCCAGAGCTGTGGGCTCAGCTGGGAGTTCTTTAATGCCTTGAAAGAATGTCAAGACAATAAGCCATGGACTTGTTCCTGAGGGGTTTCTTTATTAATTTAGGGGAGAAAACAAGGGACCTTGACAAAGGTTCAAAAATGGCACTACATAAGCTGAACAAAATGTTCCATCACAGTACCAACTCAGCACATACTAATCAACACCAGCCAAGTCAATATTCAGTCCATTCGCAACACAAATCAAATCCAATTCCTCCAGCTCAAAACCACTCCCAAAGCATCAAGAAAGATGTTTCTTCATCAACAAAGAGGGGAATAGAGAACAAGAAGAGATAGAAGGAGAAAGAAGGAGATATATCTACCACTGAGACTTGGTGGAAGACCAGCTTCTCACACATCCAGATGACAGGGCTGTGACACGTGGCAAACGTGCCTTTGGTTTTATCTGCTCTGGTCTCTATGGCCAAACCCCCCCCAACTGGGGCCTCTGACTCCCACAGGCCAGGTGAGGGGCTGTGTTCCCACTGTCCTTGCCAATCTGAGCTGAGTCAGGTGCTCCAGGAGCTGTGGGGTATTGTAGTTTCCCCGGGCTATTTGTGACTGGCAACCATTCCAGGGCTTTCCATGTGGGCTCCAGGGGCTGCCATGAGGGACACAGTGTCATCCCACTGCTATGAGGTTTGACCAATCCCTTCCCCCTCCACACACACCCAGGCAACCCCACAAGGTGGTTCTGACCCAGTAATCACTGATCTGGTATGTAATGGGCTGCCCCTCATTTCCTTCCTCTGGAAGGTACACTCAACATACCTGCAGTGTAAATCCCAGAGAGCAGCTGATTCCATGTTCTGCTGTGTGGGGAATAAGGCCTGTGAAGTATTTCATGCTGATAGATGTGCAGCTTGACAAGAGGAAAAATAAACAAGGTAGTTGCTCCTTGTGACGTTAAAGAGTCAAAACAAAATAAAGGACAGCAAAAAATAAAACCTACCACGAGAAAAATAAAAAACAAATTAATTTGTATTGTCTTACTTGTGAAGGTTACAGTGAGCTCCTTTAAATTTAAACTCAGGTCTTGCAGTACTTTGTGTATAGTCTGGAAAAACTGTTTTGCATTACTTAGAACCACTGAAATGTAAAGCATGTTTATCCAGATGTTGTATTTCCATATGCCATACAGTTGAACACACTTTAAATGCCAGAAGTTAGACCTTGGCATAAGACTTGTTCTGTTCTTTTAGAGTTCTCATTTCTGCTCTTCCAAGTCTGTTAAAATGATTGTGTAGCTCTTCATACCCAAGAAAGTCAATGAATTTAAAATACAATCCTCTTTTCTGCCTGCCTCTTAAATGCCACACATCTGTTTAACTATGACAACAGAGTGGACATTTCCAGAATAAATACAGTTGTTCACACAAGGATATCTATATTTCCAGAAAGCGAGTTTTTCTTTGGAGATTTGCAAGGATTAAAAGTGTCTGTACAAATAATATTTCCTACCAAAATAAAGATTACATTCTATATAGTCAAATCAGGATTTGCATTTTGCAAAACTATTGTCTCTTTCTTGTTTCTAGTTACTTCTAAACAAAAGCAAGTAACTCTTCAGTGAACAAGCACTAGGGAATTGCTATCAAGGTCAGAATGAACCTTGTATGCAAGAACTCCTACTTGCATACATAAGCCACCTTCGACATTGTGATTCAGGATCATCAAATCAGCATATTTGGGAAGTGAGCAATGTTTCATACATTTGAACTACATGTTTTTGAAGAAAAGTTTTAGGAGGCAGTCACATTGTTTATCTAATTTTCTAGCTGATCTTCTGTCATCAAAAATAGTGCATGCATTCTGGGAGGTCATAACAGAAAAAGAAAGGAAAAGGGAGGGGGTTTTAGTTTTGTGTGGGATAGAGTTAATTTTCTTCACAGTGTTTTAGTTTTATAATAAAACCTGTTGATAAACACTGGGATGTTTTAGCTATTGTTGAACAGCACATATATAGTTGTCTTAGTTCAAGAGAGAACTAAGATATTATGCTGGTCAAGAAATAATCCCTCTCTTTTAAATTTAGGAAAACAGAACTTTAATTAGGGAAAAATGTATATATATAAAGAAAAGGATAACAGTTCTTAACCACAACACACACACACATATATATATATATATCCAGAAAAGAACCAAACAACAACAGTCTTCAACAAACCCCTCCACCCCTCAAATAACAAGGCAAAACAGTCAAAAAGGTCTTTTTTTTGGCTATTCCCAAAAAGGGGAATGCAATTATATCCACGGACAGTAGGTGGCGCTGTGGCACCTCCGCTGCTCGCTCTCCCTCTCAGGGGTTGCAGTTTATATTTAAGGGCAGCAGGTGGCGATGTCGCGCCCAGCCGGCTGGGGTCTCCCCTCAGGCAGTTCCCAGGCTAGCTCCCGTGAGAGGAGAAGTGGAAAAGCAAGGCAGCAACAGTCCTGTCTTCGCAGAAGCAGGGAAACTGGGGCTTTCTCCCACCTCTTTTCCTTATGGCAAGCTTTGTAGTAGTTATGATCACTCACGGATGAACGCAGTCGAGTTGGGAAAGGAAGAAAAGGAACACAAATCCAGTATCCAGTGATGTTGGGATCTCAGTGTCTGTGTTCCCGTCCTCCTGGCTCTGACAACAGACTGAGCTCCCTGACCTGCGCAGAAAGCCAGAGACACCAACCCTCCTTCCCCCTCTCTTCCCTGCTGGGGGAAGATCCCAACAAAAGACCTGGCCACAGTAGATAATATCAGCCTATGCATGTATTTTGTCTCTTTTGTTAAACATCTTTACCAACGCTGGGGCGTTGGCTCCAAGGTATTTGGAAGGAATTCCAGCTTGGGTTTAAAACTGCAACAATAGTCAAGACCTTTTCTGCCTCTCATGACACCCCACCAGTGAGGAGGCTGGGGATGCACAAGAAGTTGGGAGGGACACAGCTCAGACAGCTTATCTCAACTGACTAAAGGGATATTCCATATCATGTGGCATCATGCTCAGCAGTAAAACTAGGGAGAATGTTGGCATAGGGCCCCACTGCTTGCTGACTGGCTGGTTGATTGGTGGTGAGCATTTGTTTTCATTTACATCATTTGTTTCTCTGTAATTTTATTTCTCTCATTCATTTTCATTTTCACTGCAATATATTTTTTTTTTTAACAAACTTTATTTTTTTTTCTTTCAACCCATTAGTTTTCTCTTTTACTCTTTTTACTCTTCTGATTCTCTCCTTAGTTCTGCTGTGAGGGAGTTAGTGAGTGACAGAAGTGCTTAGTTGCGAGCTGGGGTTAAACCATGATAAAGGAGAAAGTAAATAAAGGAAAGAATTAATTCAAATAACATTTCAGTTATGTTAAAGAAATGCATGATCCGTAAGTGGAATAAAAAGATTCTTGCAGGAACAAAAATTTCTATATAATTTTGGTGTTAATTATTTTGGATAATGATGTAACCTGCTTTGAGTTCCATAAAACATCTAGGAAGAACATTTAATGAGTTTTGTTTATGCATTAGTATCTCCATATGTTTTCTTAAGTAATTTAATATAAAGCCTAAAATTAAGTATGAGAGACATTCCAAAGCCTGCGAAAGTATAGGACACACAATTGTTTTTCACTGAAAGTCACCAAAAGATAAATGAGCAGTTCCCTAATCACAGTAAAAAATAAATGGACAAAATATGAACAAGATCTAATCTATATCCTTTGGTATCTAGAAAGAAAGACTGATGGGTTGTGCAAAATTCATGTGTGCAGTATAACTGATAAGATCTTAGTGTAAATTGCATATTGAGTCTCAGTGTTGCTACCATAAGATCTCAGTTAAGTCTTTTTTGCATTCTCTCCCCTTACATATGTAACCAGTCTCCCAAATTTCTGTTTTCCATAGGAATGGAGGCAATCCTTTCTCCCAGTTGCGACCCCCCCTCACCTTTAGTTGTTCTACAACCTGCTGGATTGAACATTGAGTTTTGCTGCACACATCAGCAGGGCAATAACAAACACATACTGACTTTTGCATGCCATAGCATTTTTTCTCTATACTAGATTGCTTAGAGCCCCATGCATCCTTGGATGTTTTCAGGGGATGGGCATCCACAACCTGTATAGGCAACCTGTTCCAGTGTCTCAAAACCTTCACAGTAAATAATTTCTTCCTTGTTCAATCTAAATCTACCCTCTTTCAGTTTATAACCACTGCTCCCAGTCCTGTCACTTCAGACCGTGGAAAAGCATCTTTGTCTTTCTTACAAACCTTCTTTAAATATTGAAATGCCACAAAAAGGTCTGTCTGGAGCCTTCTCTTATCTGGGCTGAACATCCCTTTATTTCTCAGCCTCTCTTCCTAGGAGAGGTATTCCATTACTCTGAGAATTTTCATGGCCACTATCTGGATTCTGGCTCTCTCTGATCTAGCAGTATTGGGCATACACTTAGATTCTTGTCTTGAGCATGGACTCTGAGATTTACTGTCACAGGAATATAAAAAAATATAGGTTGAAAGAAGTCCTTGGATACCATTCAGTTCAATGTCCTGCTCAAAACACAGTTAGTAGCATAGGCTGATATAATCATTCAGGATTTGGCCAAGTCATATTTTAGTATTGTGAGAGTAAGAGATTTCATTGCTCTGCTGGGTGAAATATGCCAGTGTTCTGGAAGTATTGGGTCTTGTGACATGAGTGTAAGGCATTTGGAATGAATGACCCAGCTACTTAGCCTACGTATTATGTTTTTAGAGCTGTCATGCTAATTGAAATTTTTCATCAGCTTACTTTCAATTGGTACCCAGTGTTTTGGAAAAATGAAGGGACACTGGTTCCATATCCAACCATTTGAGAAAAAAAAATCTCTTTCAAGAAACATTCTTGAAGTAACTTTCAGAATTTTAACTTTTGATGGAAAAGAGCTTCTATAATTTGTTCTATAAGCCTTAACTTCTATCACAATGTGAGGCATTGAAGATATAATTAATTCAATATTGCAATTCCACTCAATCATAATTCTTTCAGTAATATCATTTGCTTCATACTTAAATGTTATCCACACCTGTTCTGGAAGGAGAGAAGAGTCACAGGAAAAAACAGTGACTGTAGATTCTATTATTAATTACTATATGGAAATAATGACAAGCAATTTATTTCTGATAAAGACTTCATAACGTAACTTGGGTTAAAATAAGCTGTATGCTACAGTTACAATGAGAATGGAGAAATTTTTAAAGTATCCTGCAAACCATACTAAACAACTGACCTTATAATGTCTCCATATTCTAGCTAGAGAGAAAAAAGCCTCCCAAAACAAAACAAAACAAAAAAACAAAAAACAAACAAACAAAAAACAAAACCAAATTTCAGTTAATTGAAGTATTTGAGGTGAATTTAAATACATAAAAAACCAAAGCTCTGGGTTTGTCTTTTCCCAAGAATGCACTAATTTACAAAACAAAGCTTATTCATGTCACATAGCTCTTTACAAGATGATCCTTCCTGAACATTTTTTAAACCTCCATTCAACTGTGAAGTTGTGCACGTTATTGACTTTCAAAACAACATGATTTCATTGTAATCTTGGAATCTCATTTGAGATTTGAGCAGTTTGATTTCTCAACACTAGTATTTATGAATTTCATGTGAAATAATAATTTTAACCACTGCAGATCATACATACTCTTTACAGTGTTGAACATAAAATTAGATTGTTGTTTTTATGAACACTACTCTGGTTATCTTATCCTGAGGCCTTATCCACAGCTAACAAAACCCAAAAGGAAATTACTTTTTGTTTGTTAATATCGTATATCTACTCCTAGATATCACAGATGCCTTTCTAGTGACTTCTTTTAAAACAGTTAATCAAGTTTTCAACCAGGTATGCTATTAAGAAGAATTTCATTCTGTGTGCAAAACCGCAAGTGCTTCAAATCCCAGTAACGACCCCTATTTCAATAGGGATTGAAGTAGCTAAAATCAATATGTTTTGTCTTACAAAATGAGTAGATTAAATGCTTTCAATTACCTATTTTAAATCCTAAATCTATGAATTCATGAGATAACAATTAGTAGAAAGAAGCTGTGGTTACCTCACATTAAAACTTTTCTCAAATTTCAATGATGGACTATGAGAACATAGTGTAAAACCCTAACAGATTAGGTTTCTTGTTAGTCCCATATTTTATTTCTCTTTGATGTTCCATTTGGCATCCACATTTTGACTTCCAAGTAAATGAATATCCTTGGAAAATGTAAGTGAGCATAGAGGTAAAACATTTTCCATTTATTTTCACTTTTTTTTTTTTGAGCATTCTTCTCATTTATTAATTCTTTTCTTCAGAAAGCAATTAAACTCTTCAGCTTATTGAAAAACGGGACATTGAGACAAGGGTGTAACATTTATAGAAAGACTTACTGATGCTGACTTTTGGATTAGCAGTTACTGGAATCGATATGCTCACTAAACTCTCCTGGAAGCAATGGAGAAACTGTTTAGCAGACAACAACCTCAGACAGAAATAACAAGAGTAAAAAAAAGGTAAAAATAATTATTAAAAAATATCAAAGGCATTTCTCATTGGTGACAAAACAACAGAAGAAATAGTCCTTTTGTTGGTGGTTTGTTTTGTTTTTTTTTTTTAAAGGGAAGGGTAAAGGGAGAAGAGAGGATTATATTTCTGAACCTTGGTATATTGAATAGAGTGTGTGATTAATACACAAGTCATGTTAGCAAGTGGTATATAGGAATTGTCTTATCTATAATAAATTAAGTAATGTTAATTTTGAAAGGTTAATCCAATAACAAACTGTGGTTTTGCCATGGGAAGCTTTTATTTTGATTCTTCAAAGCTTAAAATATGGTAAAGACGTCCAATCATAACTCACGAACCCTTTCCAAAGCCAACTTTTCCCTTCTTTAGAAATCTAGTCATTAAACAGCAAAAGTATATCATCACAAATTCATAGACCAACTCAATTATTTTCTGTAATGACAACAGATTGTGGGGTTCCTCACTCCCCCCTGCAATGTAGTGCAGGAGTAGAATAACTATTTCTAAAAAAAAAAAAAAAATTAAAAAAAACCCAACAAAACAAAACAAAAATAAAAACCTGTGAAAATGACAGTATGGGGTAGGGATGCCAAGACTCAAATATATGTCTGTATTAGTGATACAAATACCAAAGTCACTTTTTCAAGCTGTATCAAAGGTACAAGTGTAATCTACTTTCAGTTATGTTAATGAACATTGTGACAAATGAAGGTGAATTCTCCTACGAGTCTAAAATGCTATCCTCTCCCAAACCACCGGTAATGATAAAAGACTGAATATCAGGCCAGTGGACTGGACTGCTGGATCTTGTAACCTGTGGGAGAGGATATGTTTGTGTTTCCGACAGGTCACCGACTGCGATGGATTCCCTCTTAATGCGTGAGACCCTATACTGCCTCCTTGTTAGAACAAGAAGAACATTTGTCAGATCTATCAAATGATGTGTCAGGGGCCAAAGTAACATGTGATTGCCACTAAATCCTTAATTCGCAAGCACAAGCACAACAAAATGAAGTTTTAAATCTGTTTGCATGGGCATATGAAAGGGGCGGCTGCCTGCGAGGGTGCAGATATGTGTGAATGCATGAATCTGTGAGAGTGTGATACCCTACCTTGTTTTTGCAACCATTCTACCTGGTTTACACATTTGCTCTCCTTTGGAGGTCTGATACATTCCACCTCAATTACACATTTACCTTCAGATAGAAGTTAAAACACACAGACCCTGGACTAACCAAAGTTACTTGTTGACAAAAATAACTCTTAAAAGTAATTACTCAAAAGTAATTCATAAAACTGATTACTTTCAATAAAGGTTGTTTAGTGGTTAGTTTCAATAAAGGTTTTTTTAGGAATAGGCCTTAAGTTAAACAACTATTCACAATGAGATCATTTTGTATTAAGAACAGTTTGGGTTCTGGTTCATGGAGTTTTAGCACAGTTTCTACCTTGTTATTTAATAAAAATGGGGGATGTGTAGGAAAAGGGTTGATTCTTTGCAGGATGGTTGCCGCTTGGGAGGATGGGAACTGTAGCTTGCACCATGCCCACGAGAAGAGGTCACCAACCATGCATGCTCCCTGGATGGGCTGGGGACTGAATAGGTGAGGAGTGTTCCTTATTTCATGCTGATGTGACCGTCTCTGTAACCCATCTCCGTTAATGTGACTGTCTCGTTAATGTAGCCGCCTGTGCTAAAGTAACAACCTCCGCTTACGTAACTACTTCTGTTAACATAACTGCCTCCAGGAAAGGGTATAAATACTCATGGCAGCATTAAGGGATTCTTCATTGTACCTCAGTTGTGAAGGGTCCATGAAATCACTGCCACAAAACCCAGTTTTCTCTTCATCACTTCCTTTTCACCAGGAGAAATTTAGGTTTGCACAGCACTGAATTCCTGGAACACTGTTAAAAAGATTCCCAAGACTTTTAAGTTTGGAGTTTTACATTTAAGGCAGTTTAAGACTTCAGTAAAGAACCTAAGCAACAGGACTTCTATTGCACATATAATTTTCTTAATATTGTTCTTCATTACTTCACCACATTTTGACAGAAGATCATAACCTTATCACTTGCTCCTTAAGTACTAAATATTATACAATAAATTATATTGAATTATAGCTAGAAAGGAAAATGACCTTTCCAGAATATTGATAGTCTATCATTTGCTGCCCAACAAATACTGTGGATCTGTCAGCAAAATTTGGCCAAGAGCAGAAATCTATTTTATTTCATCTGCATTGAAATATTTGAGGTTGGACTAGATGATCCCTTCCAATCCTAACAGTTCTGTGATTCTGTGACTTGTTTCTTGTGTTAGATACTGGATAGTGAAGATCAGATTGTACTTTGATCAAGGAGAAGTAGCTAAACATAGGGACAGTGGAACTACCTTCTATAATCTTCCAGGTAGTACAAGTTAAATAACTTTCTGCACGGTTAAATCACCTTCTACTAAGAGCCAGTGTCTGTATGGAAAAAGCTGAGTCTTCAACCCAGGCCAGCCCTATTCAAAAAAGTTGATGCAATTACACTTTTAATTTATCAAAACGTCACCCAAAACTTGGAAAAGTTCAATAGTTTAATTATGTTCCTGCTATTTTACTGTGGTGATTTTTTATCCATTAATTTATGAGTCACTGGCAACTTCACTGCAATGAATATAATTATTTAATTATGTAAAATTACATTGAAAGTAGTATACATAATATGCAAACTATTTAAAACACAAAGCTAATAAAATTCTCACTGGACTGAAAAATATGAACTTGATACTGCTGTAATTAAGGGGGGAAATAATCACTTGTGGCGCACTTATTTATGATATACAAATACGTAAACACAGCAACTTGAATAGTTCATGTATCTTAAAGGTGAGATTCAAATTGTGCTGAATGGACACCATGAAATTATTTAACCATTTAGAATGAAAACTACTGAATCTGACCTGAAGAATTTAGATTGTAGAATAGTTTTGTAGACAAACAATTGTGGTTACTGCTCACAATGTATTCTTGTGGCATTTTCTGCTAACTGAAGATAAGAAAATGAGCATCACTTTTGATGCAGTACCAGCACTTACATGAATGCAATTCCTAGCTAAGATGCTCTGGCTGGAAAGTGGGAAAGTTCTTTGTAAAAAAATTAATAAGTGAACATTGCCCAATTACCAGTTAGAGGTAGCCATCCTCAGGTTCAATCAAACCTGTAAAGTACTATATAACACACCATATAAGACTGCAAATCCTTAGATGGCCTAACAATGAACTCCTGGTTTGCAATTCTTTTTACATCACTACAGAAAAATTCCACCAGTTTGACATTGAAGAATAGAATACATAATAGGTTGTAGAGGCCAAAGTGGGAAAAAAAAGAACAACCCAAAACCAAACAACACAAACAAAACAAGAGAATCTTTAGACAGCTCATAAAAGCATGAAACTCCAAAAGAGGATATTGTTAAAAATCTGTCTCAGGGTAAAAATCTGCCTTATATATTTTCCATTTTGAGTTCAACCTACACATATTCTTGGAAGACATTCCAGTTATATTAGTTTTCAGGAATAATAACTCATCATTAAAAAAAACAAACAAAAAACCAAAAAAATCCCAACATTGTAGCAAATTAAAACACCACTGTAAAGTTTAAGCTGTCATTTTCACTATAGCATGTGCATTGCCCTGTAATAAAAATTCCAAAGTTCATTGGTGCTGGACTTCTGATTTATTTTCACCTTCTATTCAGTTAATAATCCATAAACTTGATCCATTACATACCTGTGTCCTCAGGCCACTTCAATGAGTGTTAAAACATTTCCAAATGAACTTTCACACACAATAGACCTAAGGCTGAATTTAGGTGCTGAACTCCTGTTTCATTCAGTGCTACATCTTTTTCAGGATCTATGAACTGAAGTTCTTCATTAAAAGAAAGTAAAGATATAATGATTTCTTTAGCTTTTATTGCCTAAGTACACTTTCTTTTTAACTTTTAGCAGTAATTTTGATTTGTGAGTCTGTATTTGCCAAATAGAGATTATTTTTGCAGCTGAGAACATGTTGACTCTAAGTCACACAGAAGACATTCAACTAAAATATTTCCACTAAACCAAAAAGTTAGTGAATGAAAGGCAATTGTATAGCCCTGTCCTGGAGACATGGAGGGTTATGGTGGACTGCAGTAGTAGAGAGAGGTAGTAATGGGTTCTGACTACAAGTTAAAGAAAGATGAATCATGTGCAAATTAAATCCGTCAAAATTCAGATTTACATACCTGTGATACCTCTGTTTTCCTAGTTCTTGTCATGAATTCTAACTTAAGGTCCTGCTCACTATGGCAGTTTGTTAACAATAAGTGATTTAGATTTCTTAAAGGATGACCATCAAATCAATTTTATTAAATCAATTTTAATATGATGCCAAAGTGTGATTTGACAGAAGTTAACTGTATTACCTACTATATGGAAGAAACATACAAAGGAAATCAGGTTAGAATTGAGATTGAATTATTGACACAGATAATGGAGATGAAAAAGGGTAAAGGACATATTCCTTTTGAGTCATGAGACTCCACCGCTTTCTAAACTCCTTATGGAGCTTAGGTGTGGCTAGGTCCAATCTTAGTCTTGGACCCGGACAATGGTTTATGTGTAATGGAAGACATACAAAGAGTAAAAAAGGCCTCCTGGTGAGTCAATGAGGTTCAGAGCAGAATCCCTTTTATTTCTAAACTGATGGAGCTAAGGTGCAGTTAATCTTAGGTCCCAGTCTCAGTCTCAGACTGGGACAGCAGCCTATGTCTATTGGAATTATCTATACAAAATTTATAATAATATTGAGTATCAATTTCTTTAGTATTAATTCAGCATACCATCAGTCACTTACTGGAGAACTGTTGCAAACAAGAAGCTTCTCTGCTTTGGATAAGAAAGATTTCTTAGTCTCAGTTAAGGAAACTCAAACATTTAGAGGTGTATTTGCTCAAGGAAAAAATTACCTGGTGTGCAATCCAGCAGCAAGTCAGGAATGTGCACAGAAGGATCCACTCAGAAATTGGGCTCATCTGAAGATCTGCCATTTATAAAGGGTTTCTCTGCCCCAAAGAGCAACCCTGAGAAGTGTCCCAGCTCAAGATCTCAGCCCCATTGTCTAGAAGGGAAACCTCAATATCTATATGTAAAACAAATTATCATGTTTTCCTTAATCTTTTTAGCTGAGTTTTTAAAACCACTATCATGAGTCTGGACGCTTAAATTAAATTAAAATGGGAATAAAGTAGCCACCAGAATATAACTACAGAAAATAACATAAAAGACAGATTAAACTAGGATACTGGTATTTAAAAGCAGAGAATGCTCTGGGTTATGGTTTACACAGCTGACTTTGAAATCTCTTGTGGTCTGCAGATATTTTGCTGTTTGATACAACTCTGTTTTCCAAGCTCACTGCCACAGGCAAGTAACTTTGAAAAATAGAGTAAAAAGCTTCCTCTCAAACTTGTAAATATAAAAAGAGTAATATGTCATAATATGAAGCTATTTCTTTAAGCCAGAGGCCCTGGAGTTCTAAACCATGTGATAGCATAAGCACATTTTCACTACCTCCAATATGCTCTTTCTAGAGTTATCGGAGCACCACTAAATATTACCTAAAAAGAAAAAAAAATCAAAAAACCCCCCAGATCAAAATACAAACAAACAAGAAAATCCCCACAGCCCAGCTTCAGATCTGGCTTCAAATCTCAGAAAGAAAAATCAGTTACAGCTAAAGACTCAGTTCTTTTTCTCTTTCTTCATTGCTGGTGCACTTGAAACAAACTACTGACATGATGATGTTTCCTGCAGAGCCATTAGATTTTTTTTTTTTTTGCATCTAATTCACTGCAACACAAATATAAAAGCACATAAGATTAGAGAAACTGGTTAGGGATGCAAGTGGTCATGAAGGAAACTAGACCCAACTCAAAATAAGAAATGGAAAGAAAAAGTGTGGAGCTGGTCACTTATGGGAAGAATAGCATTTTAGCCACATCCCTGTGGCAGAGTCACCACGTATGTAAACAGTTCCTTACCATTTGGGTTCTGGAAAGCAATTCACTATAGCTTGTGCTACAGCCCAGTTCAGAAGCTCCAAGCTTTACCAGATGTTGCACTTTAATTTTAGACTTCAAGAGATTTTGACCACATGAACTCTTGTAGAGCCTTTGGTTCTTGGATACCTTCAGTTCACACCCAGAGAAAAACTTGCACATTTTTCCCTAAGAGATTTCTTTTAATATAGTGAGAAAATAGGTGTTTTGGCAAACAAGATTTACAGAGATAACATGCCACTTCTCAAAAGAATCACAGTGGGCTACTAGAACTGGCAGACATTGCTATTGAGTAGGGAAACTTTGTTACACTCAGCAAACATGAACCCCATAAAACTCAACTGAAATATGGAAAATAGGTTTAAGCAACCCACAAGGGGAAGAAAAAAGTAAAGGAAGAGTGGTGTGAGTGAGCTACTAGGCGGGCCTTATTGACTAACAGCTCAGCTACATGGCTTCCCTGCCACAGGCCCTAGGCCATGCTGGCTGCAGACTTTACGTGAGCTCTACTGCCATGAGGCTGCAGATCATGTGTCTGCAGGCCTAGCCAAGCTCTTCCCCATACACACACTCACAGAGAAGGCGGTTGATTCAATCCATCAATCAGTGAGATATAAATCAGGTCTCCAACATCTTTTAATTGCACTTCAAGTATTTTGATATTCTCAAACAACTAGACACTTTTCATAAGGCTTTTTTTATACATCTGCACAGCTTTTGATTTTATAGAGCTGTACTGAGACATTAATCTCTATAGATACTTAGAATTTTTAAATGTGTTTTTTTCTTTTTTTTTCCCCATTAAATTAAACAAATCATAGTACATTTTGCATGGGCATATACCTAGGTTTATCTGTGTGTTTGTATACACATATATGCACATCACTGGCTAATATGAAAACTAGAATTAAGGTGTCAGATTGTGAAACAGAAAGTCAAGCTTGGCTGTTAAAGCTAGTCACCTAGTCCAAATAGAATACATTGAGAACTTCTAAATTAATTGACTAAGCTTCTCTAATAGTGTTCTATTCTCAGTCCTGGAGGTTTCCTGCTGCAGAAGGAGACTCTACAGCTCCTACAGAACAATTTTCCCCCTCTCAAATGTGTTTTCTTCTGATCACTTCTTTCTCAGATTCTACTTGCTAACAAAGCACAGCTCAGAAGTGAACCGAGGGGAGAGACAAAGCAGTCGAGAAAAGCCGAAAGAATCTTGCTGAGCAGAGTCTAAAGGTGGGTTAGAAGGAATTACCATGCTAGGAGTTGCTAGTCCTGTTTTCAAATAGTAACTGCTGTTCAAAAAGGAAAAAAAATCCTCCTGCTATTTTTGTACTTAAACCCAATATTAACCAGTCCATATGTCCCTTGACTTTCCCCCAGAGAACTGATTCTCAAGAAAGAATGGAACTACCCTGCTGTCTTGGTTTGAACCCAGACAGCAACCAAGCACCACACAGCCATTTGCTCATTCACCTACCAGTGGAATCAGAGAGAGAATTGAAAAAGTAAATTATAAATTAAATAAATATTTTTTTTTAAAAATAACAATAAAACCCACGAGAAAACTCATGGATTGAGATAAAGACAGTGTAACAGGGAAAACAAAAGCTGTGCATATAATCAGAGCAAAATATGAAACTTATTCACTGCTTCCCAAGGGCAGGCAAGTATTCACCCATATCCAGGAAAGCAGGGCCCCATCAAGTGTAATGGTGACTTGGGAAGACAAGCACCATCATTCTGAATGTTCCCTCTTTCTTCCTTCTTGCCCCCACTTTATATACTGAGCATGATGCCATATGGTATGGAGTATCACTTTGGTCAGTTGGGATTCCTGGCTGTATCTCATCCAAATTCCCATGCACTCCCAACCCTATGCCGGCATGGTAATACAAAAAGCAAAAAAGGCCTTAGCTCTGTGTAAGCCCTGTGCTGCAGCCAAAACCAGCACACCTGTTCAAAGAGCACTACAGAGAGTATAGTGACCAAATTGAGAAGCTGTACTGAGAGTTTAAACATTTGGAAGGAAAACAATTGAGAAGTTTTTGAGAAAGCTTTCTGTACACAGAGACTGTATAGACAGAAACTGACTGTATAGACAGAGACCGTAGGGGATTCAAAGCATCACTCATACATACTCAGTGAGTACTGACTATCCTGAATACTTATGGAACTGGGTTGCTAATCGGAAAAAGGTGCATGCAAAGAAAATATGTATCATAATGGATATATTAGGACAGGAGTTGGGAGGTTAGATAGATAAGCAGCCACTCATGCACTCTGTATATTTTTTTAAAACATGACTTTGTAATGTTAGTACTACAATACCTTGTTTTCTATACGTGTTGTAATGAGATAATTCATTCACACACTTTCTCTCAAATATGTAAAATACTGCTGCAATGCCAATAAATAGAAATGCTGACTACAGTAGAAGTCCTTAGGTTTCTCAGTGTTTTTGCTTCATTGAAAAATGTCACTGGTAAATCAAAACACCTCTGTAATATTTTGGAGAGATACATGTATACATATCAATATATATACATATGTATATAGAAAAAGTGTATCGATATCATAGCAGTCTAGAAGTTGATGTCTGCATGGAAAAGACTGTACAAGGAGTCAAATTTTTTTAAAAAATATGTAGAAAAGTCTGCTCAAAGGAAGAAAAACAATAGATTATGCTGTGAGACATGGATAAGGGTTGTGACTTTGACCCTGACACTACTTTTAAAGAAATACTTTTGGAGGTCATGTCAACATATCCTCAAATATAGAGTTAAAACTATTGGATAATTTTAGACCATGCATAAACAGATCTGTTGATGTCAGGGAATATTTTGCTGCATATTCTCAGGAATATAGTTATGCTGATCATGTTGGAAAGAAATTGAATTACAGAAATGCAATATATCTGTGTTAAGGATTCACTCAATCCATTTTGATGATGCTATTTTTTTATTTAGCATATTAGACCTATATTTTTTATTTTCCTAAAGTAAAATGCACCAGATTGTTTAGAAAAGATTGTAGCAGAGTAGAAAAGTTCTTAACTTTTTATTCAAGACAGCAAAAAGAAAGGACTTCTTGATCTTAAAATTTGAAGACTGCATGGAAAGCACCAGAGAAATCCTGAAAGACTTAAATGATTTAGAGGCTTCCTGCTTAGTGCTCAGGAACAGAAATTTCCTAAAAGAGAAATTAATTTCTGAAAAGTGATTAATTGTTCTTGTAAAATAATCTCCTTGTTCTTATTCCTTGTGAGTTCATTCAGAGTTTTACCTGCTTATTTTAGCAATCTGAGAAAAGATTTTGAAAATACAAAAGGCAGTCAAGCATGCAGACTTAAATGACATTTGAAAAATATCTGTGAAGTTCTCTGCCCATTATAAATTCTTACTTTCTTCTTGGTATAATGATGCTTGCAATGCTCTACTCTGGCTCATGCCTCAATGTCAGAGTCTCCAATTAACTTCACACTACAGGCAAAAATCATATTTGTTCTTTTGCTGCCCATGGTCTCATTCTTTATCAATATTTCTTTTCCTCCTGATTTAATACTCTTAGGTGTTTGGTTTTTTTCAGTTATTTTATCAACTACAAGGTATGTCCACCAAACAGTTTTTAGTGTGTTTTTGTTGTGTTTTTTTTGTTTGTTTGCTTTGTTTTTTGTTGGGATTTTTAAATATCCAGATGCAATTCTATGAGGAATGGCTGCATTTCCTTTGCAGAATCTCTATGACTGATATTATTTCAGTAATGTAATGTAGAAATGGAGAGGCAAATAAACAGAGAAGTAGGCAATCTGACAGAAAACCCTACTTTAACAGATGCCCCTGCAGTTATTCAGGTGCATTTGACTGATATGAATTTTTCTTATTTCTTCCTGCATGTATTCCTCATTGTTCTTTTCAAGCCTTCATCTGGAAATGTTGATGTGTGGTCAAAGCACCTATAACAAGCAGAAATCTCAAAGTTTGCCTTGATTGTCTAGAACTGAACACCTCTGTTTCCATGAGATATCAACTCTGTCAAACAATTATATAATTGCTTTAGAGATTTCTGGAGAGAACTGATTAACTTACTACTTATCCTTCTGTTGAATAAATACTACAGCTGAGTCAGGAATTCAGTATGAGAGGAAAATTTCATAAGAGCAGCAATTAGGAGTAACTGATTATATTTCCACAGCAGAGGGTGAATGAATTAGTCCCTGGATCTCTTAAGACATCTTTGGGTAATCTTGTGATGCAGAAAATGTATTCCTCAACTATTGATTTTGTCCTAACAGTTCACAAGGGCCTTGCTCCAGGATGGTTCCTGGTTTGATAACTGATTACTAAGAAGAAATTGCTCACATAAACACATTTTTCCAAAACCAGACATTAAGACTCCATGAAACTGAGTAGTAAAGGAGCTATTAAATGTTTATTTTACTTGACTGAATGCTTTTCATAGAATCAAAGATTTGAAACAAAAATTTAGGTTAGAAGAGTTCTTTGGATGATATGTAGTCCTCAAGTCTCCCCCTCCCCCCCTCCTTTTTTTTTTTATTTCTGAAAGACTTTGAAAATTTAATTTTAATTAAATTAAAAATTAAATTAATTTAATTTAATTTTCCCCCTACACACACACATACACACACACACGCATACATACACAGGCTCATAAAAACACTCCCTAAATGATTTCTTAATCCCATATACTGGAAATTTATATCTCTGAAATTCAGCATTTTAAGTTAGTTCCAGTAAAACTTCCTACATAACATAGTTTCATAAATTTAAAACATGTTGCACTATTTCTCTCTTCTTCACCAACACACAACACTGACATGTACATATAAATATTTTTATTCATAATTTTTTTTGAGTTTTGACATGTTTTCTGGTGGCAGTGATTATATATATCCTATTTTGTCTGTTAGAAAATAGATTCTGAGTTACTAAATAAATTTGTATTAATGTAAGGAAGTCTTTGTTGTAAGGAAGTCATGAAAATGTATCTGGAAAAGTATTTATGAGAACTGATTTAAATACAATAGTATAGTGAAAATGCAAGGATTTTTGTTTGTTTGTTTTTTTATGTGCCAGTTACACTGACACATTCTGCTAATTGCATCAAAACTTTAAGTACTGCCAAACCGACTATTCAGTTTTTAGTTCAGCCAGTGAAGATCTTGCGTTACTGATATCTTTGGGAGTTGTGACCTTCAATTCATGAGACTGAACACTTAATTTTGCTGAACTCATGAAGGCACAGACTTATCCCTATAATGTTTCTTTTTTTCTTCTTTGGAAATTTCCATCTTTCATTTAAGCACTATGTTTTTCTTCTGTTTAAAAATTTTAATTATGGATCTGATCCCTGACATAACATGATACATAAACCAATGATGAAAAAACCCAGAACTTAAATCAAAATTCAGACAACTACTCCTTTAAAACTACTGAAGTATTTAATTATCCAAAGTTAATGAGCAGTTACTTAATTTCCCCTGAATTTATTCTAGCTCTCTTTGTCTTTATCAAAGTGCTTTTTTTTTAACTTGGCTGTATTTAGACATGTTATTTTAAACATGTCAGATAAAACTGAGTTTCAAAGTAAGCAACAAGTGCTACACTAAGACTTTTTCAATAACATCTTTTCCCCTCTTGAACTACTGTTCTATTCAGAGAAGACAGACTGAGATTGATTTCTTTCCTTGAAATACAGGGTCTTTTAATAAGTGGTGTGATTCAGTTCATAGCTGAAACTTTCAAGTGATTTTTTTTTGTTGCTGTTCTTCTTAAAATAAATACTTGGAATTCCATATTGAATATTCTGAAATTGGGAATATTATTAAAAAAAAATAAAATAGCACCAAAAAGTATTTAGCTTTTCATTCATTCAGATCTACTGTTTATGTATCTATCACACATCTCAGGCTAAGTATTTCTGTAAGAACATAGTCTAAATAATTCCTGACATATTCATTACAATAGCTGTTTTTTTTCTGTAAACTGCTGCTAAACCTTGGTCCAAGGTTCCTCTCTACCCTCCTTCCTTAGATAGAATACAGCAACATATTTCAAAATGATAACACTTGCTATGTCTCTGAGATTTTTATGTTTCTTTTCACCATTTTTATGCACTGTCAAAAGACAAAAAAATATTACTGCAGTAAGGTTCATATATGAACAGAGTACATATATTATTAAAATTAATGTAGAACAAGAGGTGTTATTTGTGTTTCAGTTCTTGCTGTTCCTGCACTATCTAGCTGTCAAATTCTGAATAATACTTCAGCATTTTAGAAACATTACAAATGTGTTATGAATACTTTAATATCTCACAGGATAGTTTTATATCCCAATAAAAGGAGCTTTTACATTTTGTTGTTTGTATTTTTATGCTACTTAAGTGCCAAGAAAATGAATATAGGAGGCTCTGTATTTATTGCAATGAGGTCAGGAGAGAGGTAATCTCTCTGCAAAGTTGCTGTACCTTTGCATATCATGGTTTCATAGGTGCCCTTAGTCTAACCTTCAGATATACAGCTATTCCCTGTGCAAGATAATTCATCTGGGATGTTCCTTAGTGAGCTGCCAATTATGTTAAACTGTGTCAACCTGTATGCACTGTGTAATTTTCCATTCTGAATTATTGTCTACTAAATAGAGTCAGCTGCAAATACTGAACTCTTGCCATACTCTAGGGGAAGCAATGTAGAAAATTTATTCATTCTTTTAACATCAGCCAACTGGCCTCTTGAAAAGATGTGGAGGATTATAAAAGTTGTACAAATGTATTGCATATAGTAAAAAGCTTTATGAAAGAAACAAATATGCTGTTTTTCTTTTACTATATTAACAATCCATAGTACACACTTGCCATTGTAACAAGTAATAGAAACAGCTTAACAGAAATATCTCCGTATTTTCACTGTTCTGCATCTCAGATCACATGCTTCTATATCAGGAAAATTAGTCAAGAAAGGGTCTGATGCTCAATTCAGGTAAATTGCCATACAACTCTGAAATACAGAAGTTCAGTTTACAGCAGTTGAGGATCTGCACTGGGATACTCTGTCTGCCTTAGGAGCATAAATTCTTTTACATAGCTACTCAATTTAAGTGTTACAGCATTCTATGGAAAATTCTTAGGCATTTTTTTATTTTTCAAACAATTATTCAATCGGTTACATAATTCTACTGGCTTTAAAGATTTCATTAGCTGTAAGAGGGAAAAGTCATAAAAGTATTCAGCCAAGAAAAGAGTAAAAATAAGACAATTGTAAATATAGATTTAGAAATAATTGTGGATATTATTCTATAAATATGCAGTATGCATTAATGGTCAATGTTTTCCTTAGGCTTAGATATTTTTTCTCTTTTTTTTTTTGATTATTTATTTTATTCTATTCTTTGCAAAATATTGAGTAGAAATTTATTACTATCTCTATATATATCTTCTTATGGAATGGTTAGGCAAAGTGTGCCTTGAAATATAATTTCCTTATTCAATAAAACATATATTTAAATTATTTTTATTAAATACTTCACTAATTTTTGAAAACTAAATAACAGCATTATTAGCATCCAGAACACAATTTTTCAATGTTCTTTTTAAAAAGAAAATAATTAAGATGTTTATACATGAGCTACTTGAAAGCAAACTATTGAAACCACAAAGGAAAACAATATTCTTTTGTGGTATAAACAAAGGCAATTCAATAAGAGTAACTTGTTAGCAACTAATTTAACCTGAACACTACTTAGACTACCTTCAAAGCAATATGTGGTTTATAACTACATTCAGCCATGCAGAACAGGAAATGTCAAAGGAAAAGGCTAACAGTTTCATAGGAAACCTAAAGAGAAACACTATTTAATAAGCATCATGAGGCTTGACAGCTCTAATCTGTTGTAGGTAACCTTGAAACTTGCAAGGACAGGCTGGGATATTACAAAGTTTTATTTGAGTAGTCATAAAATAAGCTGTTCAGCCTTTATGGATGTATTTGCTGAAATCAAATTTGTCAATCAAGTCTCAAAAAATTAAAGTAGTATGTTTGTTTAGTTCTAGACAGAGCAAAGTCTGGTTTTCTTTAGCCTCAGTTTGAACCTTTTCTATTTTCTTCTTTTCTGCATGATGCAGATCTTAATAGACATCACTAAGGCCTATTAATGAAATATTTTACTTGTGCTTTGGGGCATGACCCTTTGATATATAGAGTTGTTTTTTGATAAAAGCCATAAATAAAATATGGTTGAAAGACCTCTCACCCTTTTCTCAATTGCACTTTGGTCTTTTTTGAAAAAAATAAATTAATCTTCCTCCCTTCCCTGATACCTCATTAAGCTGCAAGGTGTTTCTCTTCATAGATACAGCTTATCAAAGCAGTTTCAAATTACTTAGGTTAATTCCACAAAAAGTTTTAGACATGGCAGTGCCTAATTCTTGGGCATAATTTCATTTTATGAAATCTACTGATCAAGCTGCCAAGGATCAAATCACTTCTGGTGTACACTGATATCTGGGTGGAAAACCCAAACAATTCCATGTCTCTTCAGGACTTAATGCAATACTCTTGGGGGTACTTAATATTTCTGCATGACACCAACTTATACTCTAGCAAACTTTCCTGTCTACTTCACAGGAATTATTAAGCTAAACAATGGAATGTTGGAGGCAATAAATTGCCAAAAGGAAGGGAAAGACTTATTCTCTACCTCCTTTCAGCAAAAGGCTTCTAATTGTTGAAAGGAATGAGGATTTTTCTGTCTGTATTCTAGGTTAGACTTCTTTCCTAGATTCATGAAAACATAAGGCTGAGGCTTAACATATTGATTAGAACAAAAATATTTATGTGGAATAGCAGAAATAGGAGCATATATTTTAATTTCCATGTTTGGAGCAGAGATCCTAATCAAATACTTTTGAAACTATGGCTTTTTTGGAACCTGTTTCACTGGAATATATGCAGAACAGCAAAACAAGGAAATTAGTCCAGATTTTCAGCTGCTTGTTATCTAAACTATCAGATCCTAGGACCACTCATACTTTATCTTTTTGTCTTATTATCTTACCTTTTTGTCTTATTTAGCAAGACCACTCACACAGCTTTACCCAGTTTGTGTTTTGTTCTTTAGAGAAATGTTTCCCAGCTTAATTAGAAGACATTTAGCTTACAGTACTTTAGAGACTAATGCTGAATAGATCATCTTCAGCATGGGTTAGATGTCCTTTCTCAGTTTTTCCAAAGAAGGCAGAGAAGAAAACAAGCCTAGGGGTGAAATACATGGACCCTTTTCACGAACTTGGATTTCTAAAAACGAGCTAGACCTCTACAACTCCCTTTAGAAATCATAGCATGTGACAACCCTCTCTTAAGGGGAAGGAAACACTTAAGATTTGAAAATTCTCATTAGTCAAAAGGTATGATAAAATTCAGAGGGTCTGCAAACAATCAAAGGTTTTGTTCATCACACTTGGCATGGAAATTTGTATGTTAGTCCCCAGCCTACTGTATAGGCATACAGTAGTGTGCCCCTTTGGATACATACCCTTTGGATAAAGGGGTAGGGTGAAAGGAAAAGAGAAATTAAGCATATGGCAGTGGGTTTTGGATAAAAGATAAAGCAGAAATGTAAAGAGAAATTAAAGAGGTTAATTAAAAAGGGAGAGATGAATTTAAAAAAAAGGAAAAGAGAAATAGAGAGGAAAAGAAAGAGAAAAAGAAAGGGAAAAAAGGGATAACTGGCCCTCACACCAGCATTGATCCAGCCAATGGAACACTGAGCCTGGTTTCCACAGCGGTCCAACTAAGGGGATGATGATCCTGGTTTCTATGTCAATCTCAGCTGATAAGCAGTGATCCAGCTGTGTCTGTCTGGCTGATGAGCTGTCCAGGGTCTGGAGGCCCCACCTGGACCTAGAGGGTTACCTTTTTATAGACAGATTTCTCTTCCCTAAGGACAGGTTTCCTACTTTCTCTGCTATTTACTTATCATTAGTGCATTCTTTTAGGCCTGTCTGGAAATGTATCAGAGGGCTTTGGTGGTCCCAATCCCACTTTATAGTCTGTGTTCACTTCCTTCCAATCATTCCTCCACTTGCATTGTCCTGTATTGTGGTTCTTTCTCATGGAAAAGTGCTGCCCTATCTCCACCTAGCTGCCCTTCTCCAGCCAAAACTTATTCTTTTTCATGGCATATTAATAACAATAGTCTTTGGTTTCTACCAACAATTCTTGTCTGTTATTACTAGCAGTCCTTAGTTGGTTTCACAGCCATCCAATTGTCAGTATTTGAGAAAAACACCTTAGCCCCTTATCTTCTGGGAAAACTTCAAAGGATTCCACTTCAGATTGCTGTTTTTAGGGTCATCAGAGGGTGGACTGTAGTATACATCAGCCCCTCATAATCATTTCAAAGGAATAGTTTTTATTAATTCAAAGGTGATCATGTAAACTGAATCAGATCAATTCCTTTCTAAAAATGAACAAAACGGGTTATAAAAGGGGATTGTCTCCCAGTGACTATCTACAAGTAATTACTGGATTCATATCCAGTGAATCACATGAAATAATGTAAATTCTAATTTTTTTCCCTATAGCTAATCTTATCATTTGCTTACTAGACTGTGAAGATGAATGCTATCTTGGTTTTGCTTCTTTTTTTTTTTAATGTGAGTTAGACATTGAAAATTTACTTTGGGCAGGGATTATAGACTGATTCAGAATAAGAATAGTGAGTTTCTAAGCCTTGCTGAGTTTTGGAAGCTGCTCAGCAGATCATTAGTGCAAGTTCCAATGTTCACTCAGGTAACCAGAGAGCTAAGCCATGGACTTCCAAGCAAGAAAGGAAGCTTATTTTGGGAACACTACACAGCCGCCAGAACTCACAGCTGGGTGGAAAAAACACACACACAGGCTACAGGTCTTCTTGGCTACATATCTCTCTCTCTCTCTCTCTCTCCCTCTCTCTCTCTCTCTCTTTCTCTCAGATAAGAGTTATTTGTCTTATCTCTGATTCTCTTAGTTGAAAAACAGGTTCTGAGGGAAAGACAAAGAAAGGTTGTTCTCACAGATTCTCTCAAGGTATGTTTCTGTATGTTTCTTTTAGCCAGGACAGGTTTCTTGAGCAAAGAGAAGTTTCCAGAGCATTTACCTTGTGTGGGGTCATCTCAGGAGTAGAAATATGGAAGATTAGGGGGGAAAAATACCCCACTGAAACCACCAGAGAAACAGAAGCTCACATGAATTTAGGTATTTGCTGGTTTAGGCAACAACTGAAGCGGAATTTTTAGGATCTGAACAAGTCCATGTCTTTGTCTTAGAATTAGCACCAGACTAATATACTACCTATGACCCCTTCTGTATTAAGCCATTTCTTTGAAGCAAAATTTGGAAAGAAAAATTCATGGTTTGAAAGCCCACAATAACTAGATGTTTTAGCTAAGTATCACTCAAACCTGCAGATGAGATTTGACTGCCTCCTGATTCACATCAAAGAGTAGCAATATCCAATTCTGAATGTCTGTAACAAGCAAATTAATTGAAGATCCTTTTGTGTTAGAAAGAGATAAAGTAGACTTGACATGTTGGCATGACTCAGTTAGTAAGCTGTATACTTGATTGCTTCTGGGTACACATGTCATTACCAGTTCTTTCTGTTGTCCTCATGCAGACAAAAGCTGATTTGAGTGCAAGGGAATATTTCAAAGATTATAAGGAGGAAGAAAGAGATTTAGATGGACAGAGAGCTAGAGACATGAAGTATATTTTGGCTAGGAGGGAATAGGGAAGCCACATGGATATCACATTAGTCTGATATTCTGCAAAGAAAAATAGGACTTAAAAAAAGTTGTGATATATATTGTTTCGTAGTGCTGACTCTGCATCTGTAATTTTATAGTAGTAATAGTAGTATACATTTTTTGACATTTATTAGAACAATGACTTCCTTGAATTAAAATTTCTGAAGTCCTTACATCTAGCTTTTTTTTTTTGGTGCAATATATGTGGACTAAAATCAAGAATATTAAAACAATTTGCAGAATCACAGAATCAGTTAGGTTGGAGAAGACCTCTGAGATCATCAAGTCAAATCTATGACTGAGCACCACCATGTCAGCTAGACCATGGCACTAAGAGCCAAGTCCAGACTTTCCTTAAACACCTCCAGGGATGGTAACTCCATACTCCCCTGAGCAGCCTATTCCAATATCTAGTCACCCTTTCTGTGGAGAAACTCTTCCAACTTAAACCTCCTATGGCGTAGCTTAAGATTATATTCTCTTGTCTTATTTCTTGTCAATAATCAGTAATGAAAGATTTCTAAATCCTTTTGAATTTTACATGTGACACTTTCTTTGCAGAGTTCTCTAAGACAATAGAGAATCATAGACAGTACCTTAACTATTCCTCTCTCCAGGGGTTCATTCTCAAAGTAGCTACTTTGATCAAGTGAGGTTCACCTGGTTTAAGGCAATTACTGAAAAGTAATTCATCATGTGCACTTGAATAGACTTGAAGCATTACCAGGCGGATCTTTCCTTTCCAATATTTTTCTGATGACACTTGGAAATACTCTACCTTAACATTTCTGGTTTTATGTATTTATTTGTTTTTTAACAAATATTTAATAAAGTAGCCTTGTCTGAATACAGACCTGTATATGCTCCACTTGGTTTGGTATTTTGTTGGTTGCTATCAGAAGTAAATATCCTTTGTAGGAAATAGATTTCAGCCCTATCAAGTAAGTTAGTTGATGGTTTTCTTAGCCAGATAAGTGTGTATTTTCAGCCTCTTTTCTTAATGAGTAAAAACTTGATCATGAACATTTGTTATGTAACATGGACAAAATACAGCCAACTAAATGGAAATGTTTGCTGTAATTTGAGATGTTTTAGGAAATCTTTTTCAGGCCTCCAGAGAGATACATACCTCATGTAAGAATTTCATCATTTCCCCCAGCACTGGGTGGATTTCTTAGACCTGAGTTCTTTTCCATCAGAAATCCTGAATAGCTCTGGATATCTGCAGTTGAGGTTTTGAATCCATAACAATATAAAGATTCTGTGTATAATCTCTTCTAACACAACAAAATGTACTTATCCTCAACATAGTTCAATGTTTCTGTCATTCTTATCTGAAGAGACACAATGTACTGATTTTGTTTTGTTTTTTCTGACTTAGATATCTGGTAACTGCTTTTACATCCTGTAAGACCTATGCTACTCATTTTGTCTTTCAAATAGCTATGCAATTCCTTAATATTTGGTTAAACAGTTGATATATCCCAAGTGTTTCATAGTAGTAATGCAAAGAAGACTGTTTAGAAAAATTGGCCAATTTTACTGGAAAAATTACTTCATCTGACTTTCGGGCAGTTTTATCCAAAATGCCCTTCTTAGACGTAATAGCCAACCTGAAAGACTCTTCCAAGTGACTAGAAAACTTCTGAATTATTTATCACCCACGACTGACAACTAAACAGTTTACTTTGGAAGTGGGGAGAGGGGAGGGTGCAACAAAAGAAACCAATTAGCCAAACCAAACCAAACATTGTCCATGTTCTTGTCAAAAAATAGGTATAATTTTTCAATGGACAAAAAAAAAAGAAAGACCAAAAACAACAACAAAAAAAGTCACAGTGCATGTGTCTTGCAACATTCAAAAAGCATCCCATACAATTAGTAAGATGTCTTTATATTCCTGATTTAAGCAATTTGACAAATAAAACCTTGAACATGAAAGAGGTTGCAGAGACAGAAAATCCCTAGGATTTAGAAAGGCAGCTGCAATAACTTAGAAGACATCTTGTAGAGTGTAAAGCCTGGAATAAACATACAAACACAAAATCCATAACAGTTAATGCATTATTTCAAATCATTAAAAAGAATCGATGAAGGCAGAAATCTAATTAAAAAGAATTACACATTTGAAAAGATTGTTTCCTTTCAGACTATTATGTCCAACATGCTGTTCCTTCTGTCAAATGCAAACAATTTCAACAAAAAAATAAAATCTAACCCAAGTTCTTGCTATATTTATGCTCAAGACACCTGGTAAAATAGTTCAGCATGCTAAAGGTTCTGGAATTTTGAGGTCCAAATTGATGGAAATCAATATATGGAACATGTTTTTTCTTAATTTAAAGGTTTCACACTGTGTTATTTCTAACTCAAACAACGAAAACATATAATGGATCACAGGTTTCAGCCAAATGTGTAACTTTTTAAAGATACATATTAACAGAGTATTTGTTTTAAGTGAGAAATGTGGTAAAAAGTGAAATGTGTGGTAAACTTGATTTTCCACTATGGAGTTGCCGATGTTAAAAACAAACAAACAAACAAAAAAAACCCACACCTTTATAGTTTCCCAGTTTCATTTTGTTGTTTATGGTGGTGCTCCTGGAGCCCAAAGGACAAAGAAGTAAAATTATTCCTTTTTCTCTTTATTAATAGAGAGCTGTCATCATATTATATGTAACACATAAAGATATGTAATTGCTTCGGAGAGATACTTTGCCAAAGCTCCTCAGTGGGATTTTCGTAGAAAGTAAAATATAGCCATCAGAGAATAGACATTTCTCTTCTATTTGCAGTTCAGTTTCTGAGTGCTTGGTAATGCACATTGACTCGAAATTGATATTAACAAAAAAAAATGGAAATACCTATAAGTATTGGAATATAAAATAGTATGAAGAGAGCACAAAGAGAAGATGAATATTATTATAAAAATATAAATTTAAACTAATTTCACTGTGTCTGTTTAGGAAAAAAACCCAACCATCTCTGAATCATTTGGTTTAACAAAGAGAAAAGGGGGAAATTAAGGAGAAATACCTTGCAAGGATGTTAAATGATTGATTTGTGTCAACTTCCAGCATGGGGAAGTTGAGAAGATATGTGATTTGGGACTGCTTTCTTCAAGTAATGAAGATGAGTTGTTGACAGATAATGAGAAGTCAGATGGAGCTCAAAGTGATATATTAAGGAGCAAACATTCAAAGAAGCAGATGTTTCTCACCTGAGAGTTCTTTGGGAGGACTTGAAATGAAATGGCTTAGTTACTAACGAAGATGTGTAATCAGTCACACAGTTATGACAGCAGAGAAAGAAACTGTTGGTTCAAACAGTGTTGCTATTTTATTACCAAGGTACTTGGGATGATTCAGGGAATTCAGGGTCCCATTCAGGGTCCCATCTAAATATTTATGAAGCAATAAAAAAATATGCAATTAAAAGAGCAGAATGAGAACAGAGAACAAAACAAAACACAAACTACATTTCTGGTCCACTTGAAGTCTCTGAATAGACCTACATAATCATGTATTAGGGGAAAACCAGCAAAAATATTGTGTTCAGGCTTTCAAGAAGTCCTTGCACTAAAGACTTATATGGTGAGAGGTAATATTGGTAGTTGAGTTAAAAAAAAAATAGTTGAGATAAGACAAGAATTGTGGGGAGTGTGGTTCTTTTTCAACATGGTAAAAGGGGAAACAGGTAAGTAAGTAGCCTGAGCGGTTAATACTATCTCTTACATAATTGCTGGTAACCAAGCAGCAGGCTATATTTAGTATTAGTGTGTTGTGGTATAAGATGTCTGTTTTCTGTTGTTGATAATCTAAAATAAAATGTGAGGAGGTTCTGGGGGTGGTTTTGCTTGTTTTGGAGATTAAAAAATACATTACCTTCTTTAATATACTTTAAACCAAGGAAAACCACAGAGCTGAAGAAGTCTATTGAAGTGGAAACATTTATACACAACAAAACAAAAGAAGCTGAAGATCAGACAGAAATGTCATAACGTGTAAATAAGGAAGGTATTAACTGGAGTAGAGTTCATATGCATGTGTTTGCAGGTTCAGATCCTTAATATAGGCAATTAGATTGCTAATTATAGTGAAATTATGAATATAGTTATGAACTGAATAAACATAACATAGGCTTTCCCAATATACCTGCTTCTCAGTCAGATATAAAATAGTTAACTCCTGGTTCTCACCTTTCAGATAAGGAAGCTGAATACAAGTAAAAAATACTGTCCTTAACATGGGTAAAAATACATAGTCTTAATCTCTTTTGTTTGTTTCTTTGGTTGGTTGCTTTACAGTGTTAACTAAACACAGAAACTTTAAGTGTTAACATGGGGTTTCCATTTGGGGGTGGATTCTTCCTAATTGCCTCTGGATTACTTCTGCAGATTTCCATTGGGAAGGATTCTGTTATGTCTAGGTTTTGGATTCTTCCATTGCATTTAGTGGATGGCCATGAATGCATACTCTGGGCTCCTGGTCCCTTCTATGTCTACAAGAAGTACATGTTGGAGTACTGCATGCACATGACAACCAGCAACACATGTACTGGTTTCCTTTCCATGGAAACAAGGGAACAGAGAGTGTCTGTTAAACTCGAGTCTTATTCTAACATGGAACCAAGAAATGACTGAGATTTGTGCTTGTACTCCATAGGGCCAAAGCTACTGCAGCTTTGGTAAGCAAAGACACCTACCACTGTGTGCCATGTTAGGCACACAATTAGGCAAGAATGAAGGTAAGCATCTTATCTAAAAATGATTTTGACATTTACCCAGCACTTGGAATGCACAATTCTCAGCTGTATTTGACACCAATTAAGTTCATTGTTTTCAAGGTTATATTTTAAATACTGGGAATTGTATCAATAAGTAATTGTAAATAGTGTTTTAAACTGTTATAAAATATGTAATTTTAAGAAATCTGCAGGAAATATCAATAAAAATATATTTATTAAGAAAATAGTAATTTTTTTTTTTAAAATCCCCAAATGCATTATAAAAGCACAGGATATTAGTTCCTTGGTCTTAAAATGGAAAGAGCTGAAAAATGTCTTTCTCATTTTTCCTCTTTCTAACATGATAGTATCAAAGCCTCAGGAAGAAAACAAATCAAAAAGATAAAGAGAAATGTTATAGCTAAGAGAGCTAAGATGATGAAGACACTTTAAATCTTAGAAAAAATAGATTAACTATGATACACTTTCAAAATATTAAACCTGAAAACTATAATTTCAAGCATGCACAAATAAATTCCTATAACATGTTTTAAGAATATCTATATAATGTTAAATCAATATTTTTATTGTGTTGTATAAGGCAAGAAAGATGCAGACTCAGAATAACCAGAAAAATTGTATTTCATAATAATAATAATAAACAAATTAATAATTATTGAAATTTTGCCCATTTTGAATATTACAGCTATCTCAGATTTATACTCTGAGTTTATTGCAACAGGGTAACAATGAGAAAAAAATCATTAAAGAAAAAAACACAACAAAAAGTGAAACGAACAAACAAAACTACACTCAACCCCAAAAAAGCCTATGGGGAGAAGAACTCCAGTGTAATGTAGACTCTTTGAGCTACTGACTGATTTTACAACCCTGCTACAAAACTTTTTTAGCTAAACAAATGATGTTTTCAGGGTGGTATATCTGGACTAAAAAGGACCAAACAACTTGAAGAAACTACAGAAAAATATTAGTATGCTATTACATAGGACAGTGTTTTCATTTTAATGATATAATCTTGTCCACGAGCTCATTGTGCATTGCTGGGAACAAGATGAACAACCATCAGATTTCTGTGATGCAGTCATCATCACCCTGTACAAGAAGAATGGAGAAAAATCAGAGTGCTCAAATTAAGGATGTATCACTTTGCTCTCCATTGCTGGTAAAATCCTCGCAAGAATTCTTTTGAACAATTAGTACCCACTATTGCAGAAGAACTTCTACCCGAAAGCCAATGTGGTTTCAGAGCCAACAGGGGTACCACAGACATGGTATTTGTTCTCGGACAACTAGGGAACAGAACAAAGGACTCTATGTAACTTTTGTTGACCTCACCAAAGCTTTTGACACTGTGAGCAGAAAAGGCTTATAGCAGATCTTGGAACAATTAAGTTGTCCCCCCAAGTTCCTCAAAATGGTCATCGTGCTACATGAGGGTCAGCGTGGCCAAGTCAGATATGGCGATGCAGTCTCTGAGCCTTTTCCAATTACCAGTGGCGTGAAACAAGGTTGTGTTCTTGCACCAATCCTATTCACAATCTTCTTCAGCATGGTGCTCCAAAGGGCCAAAGATCTTGATTAAGAAAATGGCATCTACATCCCATACCGTGCCGATGGAAGTCTATTCAACCTGAGGCGACTGAAGGCCCACACTAAGACCATGAATCACCTTATCCGTGAGCTGCTTTTTGCTGATGATGCTGCCCTGGTTGCTCACACAGAAGCAGCTCTGCAGCACTTAACATCCTGCTTTGCAGAGGCTGCTGAGCTCTTTGGGCTGGAAGTCAGCTTGAAGAAGACAGAAGTTCTCTACCAACCTGCACCTCAAGAAGTTTTCCATCATCCCCACATTACTATAGGCGAATCAGAGCTTAAGTCAGTCCAGCAGTTCAGCTATCTGGAATGGTAAGATTGACAAAGGGACAGAAAACAGGTTAGCAAAGGCATACAGAGCTTTTGGAATACTCCGTAAAAGAGTCTGGTGCAATAAG
>WBMV01001083.1:452-10487 GCA_013396655.1 Campylorhamphus procurvoides | reverse complement strand
GGAGACTTTCCGCTGTGCCTTTTGCAATCAGACTTGCCTATCTCACATTGGCCTTTTTAGCCACCAGCGTGCTTGTAACAAGCATGGGTACAGCCCTTGTAAATCTTTGTTTGCAAAACCTAGCCATGATGATAATCTTGTCACTGCAGTTTGGATAAAATAAAAAAAAATCAAGAAACATTGCTTTCAGTCATTATTGCTAACACTTTTTTTGGGGTTTTTTCCCTGTGTTTTATGTAGCATAAGAGAACAAGGCTCTTCTTCATTTACTTCATGNCCTAAGATTGTGCTCTATGGGGAAATCGCCACCGGCTGCTGCAATAGAGGAGGCCCAAAGAGGGTCTCTTCAGAACTCACTGAAACAATCCCTCAGCCTTGGCCATATTGACTACCATCAATGGTGCACTCTGACCTCCAATTGGGACAAATGGAGACACATCATCCATAATGCTGCTGCTTCCTTTGAGAACACATGCAGAATCAGTCTGGAGACAAAAAGGCAACGAGGTAAGAACTGTGCCTCACCAGTAGTGCTGATGGAGACTTTCCGCTGTGCCTTTTGCAATCAGACTTGCCTATCTCACATTGGCCTTTTTAGCCACCAGCGTGCTTGTAACAAGCATGGGTACAGCCCTTGTAAATCTTTGTTTGCAAAACCTAGCCATGATGATAATCTTGTCACTGCAGTTTGGATAAAATAAAAAAAAATCAAGAAACATTGCTTTCAGTCATTATTGCTAACACTTTTTTTGGGGTTTTTTCCCTGTGTTTTATGTAGCATAAGAGAACAAGGCTCTTCTTCATTTACTTCATGACCTCAGAAACAACAGGTGGTTTATTGTAATAGCCTTATGTTACAGCTTCTCTGACAGCATAATGTCAATTTATAGAATTACAGGTGGCTATATTTTTTTATTATTGTTGCATTTATCCTTTGAAATGTGAGTTAGAGTATAGACAACTGGTAGCAGATAGCTGCATGTTTTAAAATCTGCAGAATTTAGAATTTGAAGGATAAACCTCCTAAAGGCTATAGAATACACTAGAAGGCTAACCTGTCTGAAAATACCTTATTAGTGACTGCAAATTGGTATCCCAATTCTGAGTTTTCATAATGAAACCATTATATCTCCTGGTATTACTTAAATACACTGTGCAAAGCCAGTGAGAAGAGAGATAAGGTACCCTACAGCTTTTTTCTAAAATATGTAGATGTAAGTATTTACCATTGATTTCTTTCTCTCATGCATTATAGTTGATCATAATCGTGTGTTACCATGATTGTGATATCAGTTCACATTAAGCAATTAGGCAATTTTGATTTAAGTACCTAGGAATTAAACTGCAGAAAAGGCTTCTGAAAAGACTGAAGGAATAAACAGCATTCCTTTTTTTTAATTGCAATTGTATTCAACTGCTTTATTACTCATAATGATATGTAAAAAATACCAAATTTCCCCATTAGGGAAGTTCTTTAAAGAGAATACCTAAGTATGTTTCCTATGAAAACATACAAATCTTCTCATGAGTAATCAAAAGCAAATTTCCATATTGGAAGCATACAGAGATAACCACCATGAATGATCATGCCTGGGAAAAAAAAAATCAACAAAATATCACACCTATAAATGGCAAGAAAATCATACCTGTTTTCTAATTCCCACCTATGAATGAACAAATAAGCATAAGAAAAAAATTCTAAAATAAAAATATGAAAAAAAAAAGAACTCCTTAAAACTTAGGAGTTCACATTTGCAGAAGTTAAAAATGAAGCAAAACGTAGATTGCATAATTTTTGCTGCCAATATTCTAATTGTTAGGCTTCCTAGTTCTACAATTGTGTTGCATAACAGAAAATGCAAACATTTAACCATCTTGGAGTGCCTCACTGTAACTTTGTGCAATGGTTCCTGTATGATTGATACCCTTTCAGCAGAACGATTAAAGTGTGCTTCAGGGACTACACAGAATACAGCAGATTCTTTAATCCAGTGGTTTCGGGAGTTTGTAAGGCTTAAAGCCCATTATCACCAGCTTCTCCAGGTTATAAATTCTTGAGCAGCAATAAATGACAAAAATTTCCAGAAGCTATACTGCTGAATTAGTAGTCAACAAACATAAGCTATCCCCTCATGTTTCATTATATTAATATCACTGTCTTTACAATGGAGTAAAGAGAATGGATTTGCACTTACAAAAGACGATATAATAATTTGAGTATTTAGGGTAAACATAAAGCCTAGTAGCAAATAGAACTTGCTTTCTGATTCCATTAACAGAGTTTGTTGATATGTAACCATATTTTCTTTTAGTAAATAGTAGGGCCATTGTGTGCATTTTAACTACCTCTTGCAAAAGAGTGTGTTTTCTTAAGTATAATTACCAGACAGTGAACAAAACTGAAAAAGGATAATATACATCCTTAGCATTTACAAGTGGAAGTCTTAGGTGAGGAGTGAATCAGACGGTACAAATACGGTGATCATCAACTTCAAAATAGTAATAGAGCAATTTGAAATATTTCAGATGGCATTCAAGTGCCCAGAACTTGAGATGGGAGATTCTTATATTCAAGATACCACATTTTGGATGTGCACATATAAATCCCACATAGGATTTATATAGTGGGACATATGTGGGTATGTCCCACTAGGACATACCAAAATGCTTAATCTAAACATTTACATTTACATGCTCTTACCTCATTTTCCATACTTAGGCAACCTCTCTTACTCAAACTCTAGAAACTAACATAGTTATTGAGATTCTCAAGTATCGATAAGCTGCTGCTACCTTTGTTAGATGAGTCCTCTGTAGAAGTAGAGGCAAAATGTCCTAGTTTTCAGGAAATTGCACACCATTCTTGCTTCTACCCCATTCTACAGATAGGATGACAAGAGGAATTCTGTAAACACAACCACTATTGATATGCCAGACAGTGCAGCCACAAGGTTCACTTGCTCAAACACATGCATAATTGCTGTGAGAGAGGAATTCCTGCATTGTGGGAAAACCAGGAAGCCAGTTGGAAAAGATATCATGGTGTTGTAGGAAGAAAGAAGTATACGTACACATCTGTATTCTTCTGCTGCTTCAGGGTTTCCGCTTGCTTATATCGATCAAAGGGAATTGAAAAAAACAAACAAAAACAACAAAACAAACAAAAAACCAAAATACAAAAACCCAACCAAACAAAAATAAAAACAAACAAACAAAAAACACAGGGAAAGGCAGCAGAAAGTACTGTCTGCCAGGTTAATTAAGTTAAACAGTTCCAAACACCTTTTCAATGTGTATATCAATACAATAGAAAAGATCAAAACCAGTTTTGGTGCCTTCCTGGCTTAGCACGTGACTTTGTCACAATGAATTCTTTTATTGCCTCTTCCTTTCCAGCATGCATTTGTGGACTGGACTCTTCTCATCTCATTTGACTGGTTAAAAAAGAAAAGCACTGTGAGTTCTTTCAAAGGTAAGTGAAGGTAGCAGCCATCATTCTGCCCTCACTGCAGCCCCTAAAGCCCCCTGAACTGCAGTGTTACCTTTGTCCCCTACATGACTAGCCATCCATAATGATATCCAAATGATTCTGCCCTTTGATACTGCAGCATCCTCAATATTGTACAGGGTCATATCTGGACTATTAAGGTAATAAAATATATTGTCATTGACTTATACCTATACAGTTGATTTCAAATGCAATGGCCATATCTACTTTTGTGAAAGCTAAGGGAATCAGGAAATAATTTCAACCCATACACCAGAGAGAGACCAGTTCCATCCAGAAGGTTGGTTCTGGATAGGCACTTAAAGAGTGCCTATCAACAGGCTTCTGATCTACCAGTGAAACCATCAGCCATCTGAAAAAAAAAAAAAAAGACAGTGAAACAAGCATTAAGATTCATACAATAGAGCTATTTTAATGGGAAATAACCTCTCCCTGGAAAAGAAGGGCCATTTTGGCTTCTGGATCTTTGGCAAAGGTGTTGTATGTCATCAACTATTTTTTTTTCCCCCCATTCATCTTCCATACCTCCAGAGGAAAAATAGGCTGATATATGTCACTGTTACAAGAAGTAACAGTGCATCACTTTCTCCAGTGAAATTATTCCTTTAGGAAACACGAAATCCCTCATTGCCTTTCAATGACTATTGTAACCCAATTAGAATGTCTCTTCAGAAACTATGTTCTGAGCTCTACAGAACTTCTTCCTTTCTCTTCCTTCCTTTCTCCCTTTCTTTCTTTCTTTCTTTCTCCCTTTCTCCCTTTCCTTCTCCCTTTCTTTCTTTCTTTCTCCCTTTCTTTCTGCCTTTCTTTCTCACTTTCTCCCCTTTCTTTCTTTCTTTCTTTCTTTCTTTCCTTTCACTTGGGTTGATTTAACATAGTGAGTTTTTTTTTGTTGTTTTTAAATCTGTGGTATGCAAGTTAAAATGCCTGGGGCTACCAGCTCACAGGACCAAGCTTCCAAGATTATCCCATATTCAGCTGGGCTCATGAAAAGACTTTGTCTTCCAGTTATGCTGGCAGTTTCATGGCATAACAGCCCCATGGACATCAGTCTGCAGCAGAAGTTGTTATGTGAATGAACTCCTGGGTGAATAGGCATGACGTTTGAAATCCTTCCATCTAGAACATTTGCGCTTACTGAAAGTCCCCCAGCATAATTCCCACAGCTGCTGTGAAACAATGATTATCACAGTGAAGATAGTGGCTGCAGCTTAGAGAACTGCTGCATTTAAGAAGGCTGGGGAGAGCCTGGCAACAAGCACCACATGCTTCACCAAGCCACCCTGTCTGGCTCATTGGCAAAATGATCAGACCAAAAATTAATTAAACAGTTACCTTCCACTACCTAGTGCCACTATGATAAACAAAGAAGAAACTCTATTATCTATAAAGTTGGAGCTGAAACACACAATGAACTGTAAAACCTGATTTCTTTTTTTCTCTAAATTGTAACATATTAAATGTAAAAAGCCATTGTGTTGTGGTTTTTTGGTTTTTTTTCATTTTGACCTATCTTTCTTGGTCTATTTTCTCTAGAACAGTACTGTCTGCTGGCATGCACCATAGGGAACCTAATTTGTTACAATGTTCACTCTTCACACCAGAATTCTGAGAATGCAAGCTAGAATTTTGGTAGTTTCAAGTCACAAGGGGAGAAGTATCAGGATTGTCTGCTGAGCTTGTTTGTGTGTCCCACTAGACACCAGTGGCTGTCCTGTCTATCACTCAACAGTTCTAGGTTATGAATGATATATTACAATTAGCGTGACAAATCCCATTCTATTTTGAGAATCTGAAAATTTGTTTTATTCAGAGGGACAACAATGTTAAAGTGGGGTTGATGATCACTTCAGGAGTCTATAAGTTCAGAAAGATTAGACATGCCCTTATGTAGAGAGAGAAAAAAGGATCTGATGTTCATTGATCATGTTGGCAGAGTTACAAATAGCTTTGCCATACTGTCTTGCAGACTATTTTCAGCTGCTAAGTTGAAATTAAATAAGAGTGAGGTTGCTTAAATGTGTTGGGGGATGAAACTGAAAAATGAAGCAGAAGAATGTGTATTTCCTAATGGGAGGTGATTGCTTTGTTAATGTCTGCATGCTTGATTATTACCTTTACATGTCTGAGGCAAGTTTCTTTCCAGGTCTGACCCAAAATAGTAGGTATCTCATGAATGTAAATATCTTGCACATATTAGAAAAGCAGTGGGAGAAGTAGTAATAATGTGTCACTAATAACATTCAGACATCTTCAACAACTTCTTATGGGCAATCTTCGTCAGATGTATTATAGAATCAATGTATTTGATGTATTAAAGAATCAATTTTCTGTGTTGTCCTGTAATGCAATAATATGTAAAGAGGTTGTTTTTTTTTAAAAAAAACTTATATCTTTAAAATCATTGCCATTCTAAGACTCTTTGTTTCGACCAATTCTATTCTGTTTTATAAGCTCTGCATTCTCAGGTGCATATCTTGCAATAAGAATGCAATAAGTCGTCAAAGAAAGGATTGTTAAAAATAACACACAACAGATAATGCTGGGATAAGCCTTTTACTTGTAATGAAAAGCAGAGCTGTTTACTTTTTGTTCGTTCATTTCCCCTTTCAATGGTAATTTGTTCCTCCTTTCCATTATTTAAAAATATTTCCCAAAAATCTTGTGGTTTGGTTTAGTTTTTTTTCTTTTACTCCTTTCGTCATCTTTTTCCTTGGAGCAGGGAAATGTTTGTTTTTTTGCAATTGCCTACATGTTTGAATAGCACACAAGTTCTGTCTTTTCTGTATGTCTGCCTTCCTGCCATCCTTCCTTCCATCATTCAATAATGTAGACAGGCTGCTTAATAGCTTTTCTAAATGTAACTAACTGATGTACAGAGAACTGTTTCTATCACTGTAACTCCTCCCAAAAGTTCAGAACTTATTGAAAACATAGTGTGACAAAGCAAAACATTAAAGCAGCATTAAAAGAAACAGCAAAAATAATAAATTATATGGGAGAACTAAATATGGATATTACACATGTTCTACCATTCCAAGGCAGAAAGAAAAAAAGTGACAAAAATAAGAAAAAGAAAATTGTATGCTGTAATTATAGTCCTTTGTGATATCTGTGAATATATTAATAACCAAAGTTGTATAATTTCTGAACAGAAATTATATAATATATTGGGCAGGAGGGGAGTTCTACACTCATTTCCTTATCTCTTTAATTTCTGCAAGGGACAAGAAAGGATAGACATTCATGACCTTTTCTATTTTTCAAAAAGAACAGAAAACATTATACATAATACACCTCATGCAACATTGCAACAGCTGTCCAAAGGACAGTAATAGAACTGAACTTTGTTAGTAGCAGTTTTGAATTGTCATTTGAGGTGACATTGAACGCAATATCAAATTAAAATAAAAGAAGTTAGACAGGATACATCATGGGGGAAAGTTATTTTTCTCACTTCCCAGTCATCTGAAATTCTTTCTCAACAATACTTTCAAATAATTTATTCAATACCTACCTGTGTATGTGAGAAAAGAAAAAAAAAAAGTGAAAGGAGCTAAAAAAAAACCATAAAAGGGCATCATCAAGGCCTTCCGTGGAACAAGCTTGGCTAGCTGTTTCAAGGTGAGTGACAGTACTTCAGCTGGTGGTCATAAAAGTGATATACCTAGAGAATCAACCATCTGCAAAGGCTTGAAATAGGATGAGTTCATCCCCGAAATGTTTTTTTGTCTTTGTAGTTTTTAGCAAGCCTCTGCAGAAGCTAAATTTATGGCTGCAGCTGACCTCAGTGCCCAAGCTCCTCACACCAGGGATTTTTTTTTTTTTTTAATCTTAAATGTCTTTCTGGCTCTTCCTCTGTCAGTTAGCAGACTGCAGTGTGCAATTCCTACTTCTTATTAGTATTTGAGACCCACATTGCCAAAGAAAAGCACAAATGAGTACTGGCTATAATGGTGAAACAGACAAGCAAAGAAAAGTTTTTCCTCATATTTTATCTTCACACTCAATGTTCATCACTTCAGCCCAATACAAAAGTATTTCTCAACAGAAATTATATAATATATTGGTCGAATTTCTTGCAGAAAACACCAGAGTGCCTGTGTCATCAAAAGAAACAAAATTTCCAGTTCTGGCCTCGCAGAGGCAGACCCAAACGTGATATTTTTGTCAACAACAGTCCATTGCTGTCTCTTACATAACAAGGGCATAACCGCACCACATGTGAAGTGGGGTCACAAATAGGACACTTGATTTGGGAGGGTACTTGCTTTATAGGACCCTCAGAGCAAACCCCTGATAAACACTGAATTAAGACCCAAACATAAGCATGGCAAAAACAGCCTATCCTCACCTCTCATGCTCATGAGGGAGGGTATAAATGTGACTCAGGAAATTAACTGGGTGGGACCCCACTACCAAGAAGCAGCCCAGGGCACTGAAAGACCAATGGGATGCTGATGGGTCCATGGTGTTGAGTATCTTTATGCCTGAACTGTCTCTGCTTCTCTATGCTTGTTTCTCCTTCTAAAAAAAAAAGTTGTTATGTTAAACCAGCATTTGGTCTCCCTTGAACCTTAATTTAGGCAGAGGACTTTAACATGAAATGTAACATTTTCCTTGTATTTTTATCATCTTCCTTCGTTCCTTAAAATAGTGCAGTTGTGGAGGCTTGATCATTTATGGCTGATTGCTGCCTGATCTTTGGTTCCTAACAATTGCGCTGCAACTTTTGAAATTGTTTCTGTCTTGAAACTGAGAGCATTTATAATACTTTTGCTGTGTCAGCCCCATATGTGCATGACTATGAAGGGTAATGAATGTTTCACCCTTGTCTCCTACTCCAGCTTTCCTTTATGGCTGATCATTTATCTAGCTCTTACATAATTACCTTTTGATTTGATGAGATTCTTTTATAAAATTACCTTGACTGTTTCAAACTAAATTTCATAAAATAATGGAATTAAAGTGCTCCTTTTTTTTTAACTTGTATTTTTGACATTTTTATAAAATTCTGGTTAAGTACAATATAAACAGTAAATTAGTCTATTTGGATTTCCTGTATATTTATTAATTGCTTTCCCATTTTAAGATACTTTCAAACAAGTTTTTACCTCTTCTAAAATTGAAATTTTACTTTCATCTCCTTCACTGTATATTTTTTTTGGTTCTTTTATCTAATAATTAGAACAATTTGTTTTCCTCATTGCATGTTACATTATGAAGACAATTATTGCAAACATAGTGATATATATATATATTACATAGCTGCATATATTTTAATGAAATTTATAGCTTAAATAGCAATTTGTATTAAATTAGTGTCTAGAACATTCCATGTAGAATAGGGACTCATTGTAATGGATGTTCTTCCATTGAGTGTCGGAAGGTACTAATATATGGGAAAATATTTTGATGTGTCCAAGAATGTCAATGCCAGAGCATGAATGTGTATGTGCTTGATTTACTTCACCTGTTTCCTTATGTTTAAATACTTAGTAACTTGCAATTCCAGAATGGAAGAATTCTGTGGAAAACAATGGCTAGTTTAATTTATACAAAATTTATCTTCTTGTTAGTTACTTCCAGAAGCAACCATCAGAATATAGGCAGGATAAGAAAAAATAAATGTTATCTCAGTTTTTATTGGTAGCCTTCTCCCAGCTCAGTGAGCTTATGTCCAAGAATATGCATGTTTAACAGATTGCTTCAGATTCTAAGTCATTAATCACTTCACAGGAAACCAATATGCTACACAGAAATTAACAGTTTAATACCATAACTGATTTGCATTCAATTTCTTTAATGTAAGATGACAGAATCATCAGCATCCTGTTCAAGTTACTGTCATCTCTGTTGATTCCTTGATCAGACTCTTTAGATGATGCTTAATTTCTTGAGGTAACATGCATTAGAATCAGTGGAAAGGTGCTCTTTCAATTCAATCAGAACTAAGCAAGGCCTGAATTTGAGGGTTTGATCCTAAAACTGGCCACAAAGAATCCAGCATTTTCTGGCCATTATTTTATTCTGCTTATGATACAATTTAACATACATTTTGGCAGATAAGGAGGATAATAAACAATAGATTCTTGAATTCCTAATTTTATTAATTTTTGTGAGGGTTTTTTGACACAGCTTGTTACAGTTTACTTTTTCATTACCAGCATACAAAAAAACCCAACATTCTCCCATAGCTACTGACATTTCATCAAGGAAAACTTTGGTGAACTTCTCTGAAAAGTCATATCAACTTAGACTATTTAGAAAAATCTCTACTTATCTCTACACTTCACTGTTTTTAGAAACAATTGAGGCCAAGCTGGCAGAGACTAATTACTTTTAGCAATTTTTTAAATTTTTTTTTAACATGCTGTAATTACAGTGTTTAGAATAAATCCTTTAGTTTTGATTTATCTAAAATCCAGAGCCTGAAGATTTACATTTTAATCTCAAAGCTAAAGGAAATTGCGCAGTGTAAAGAAGTAATTGGGTTTTGTTGGGGTTTGTTTTGTTTTTTTTTGGGG
>WBMV01001082.1:138663-151871 GCA_013396655.1 Campylorhamphus procurvoides | reverse complement strand
CGCAGCAGCACTCCCCGCCCCATCGGCATCACCTCCCCTGCGCAGACAGGTAAGGGCATCCCAAATTTTTAAGGGAGTCCTCTACCCCCCTAAAGCTCCTCCCCACCGCCTTCATCATAGGGGTCCCCCCTAAATTTCTCCCACCCTTTTCCAGTCACTCCCCAACCCCGCCAGCGGCTCAGTGGTCAAGTAGTCAGGTAAGGGCAGCACCCCAAATTGGGGTGGGGGTCCCCCAGTTGCACAGGGGGGTCCCCAAACCCTCCCGTCTCTCCTCTGCAGCCGCTCAGCCCCACTGGAGCCCCCCCAGCACGTCAGCACCCCAATATGGCAGGTAAGGCCATCCCTACGCCCCCCAAATGGGGGGTACCCCAAAAGAGGGAGTGTTTCCCACCATGCTTTGCACGTCAGCCACAGATGGGCAGAGCCTACAGGGAGTCAGGGAACCCCCTGGCCTCCAGCATGGGTGAGCAACCCCCAATCCATTAAGTTTTATCCCAAAATACTGCCTCCAAGACCCACCCACTCAGCAACAAGCTCTGTCCCGGTCCCGCACTGTTTGAGCCCCAAACCCCGGATTCCTAATTCCTGAATGTCTAAACCCCTGCCTCTGGCTCCGAGCCCCTTCCCCTGGCTCAAGTCCCACCCCTCGATTACAAGCCCTGCCCCTCATCTCCAAGCCCCTCGACTCAGCTCAAGCTCCATCTCTTGGTTATAAGCCCCGACCCCTTTTCTCTAATGAGTCTTGGGCACCTAAGCAACGCCCTGTTAAACCTACACCCGGCCCCTTCCACTCATCAGTCCCGCTTGTCATCCTCTACCCCAATCCCAGCCTTTGTATCTGTAAAACCTGCCCCCTGCGCTCGTAGCCAGGCCCCCCCACTATCCAGCACTCCCCCTCACCTTAACCCTGCCGCCAGCTTTGCTCCCAGCCCTCTCTCCAGTCTCCGCCCACGGACTGAGCCACAGGTGAGTGTCAAGGGGAGAAGCTGGGGGATTTTGGGGTGCACACTCCCCCCTGATCCCTCCTCATTCCCTTCCTCCCCCAGGGCCACCCTCGGACCCACTCTGTCGGTCCCTTGGGCCACCCCGTCGCTGCCCAACATCATCTCTCCCGGTGAGACCCCGGCCCCGCGCCTGGCCCTGCCCTCAGCCCCCAGGGTGGCCGCAGAGCAAGATGGCACTGGCACTGCTTGCAGCCCCCGAGGGACCCCAATGCCCCATGGAGGGACCCCAATGCCCCATGGAGGGGACCCCAGAACTGCATATGACTTTGTCTGGAACCCCACCGCCCTTGGTGGAACCTCAACCCCCCATGGAGGCACCCAGACCCCTTAAGTGGGACCCCAGTGCCCCCACAGTGCCACAGAGAGATACCAAAAGCCCATATAGGGCCTTAAACTTCCTCTGGTGGGACCCCAAAGCCCCTGATCTCTCCCTATAGGGACCCCAAAACCCCTGTGGTCGGACCCTCAAATTCCTGATCTCTTTCTCTAGGGACCCCAAAACCCCATGAGGGGACCTCAGAACCCCCCCAGGTGCCCCTAGGGGGGACTGATCCCTTCCTATAGGGACCCTAAGATGCCATGGAGGAGTCCAGAGCCCCCTAAGTCCCGGTATAGGACCCCAAACCTCCCTAGCAGAAGCCCCTATGGAACTGGTCCATGGGAACTCCAAAATCCCCTGGCCCCCACCTAATGCCCCTTTTCTCCTTTTAGTGCCCCCCATGACTGGGACAAGTGACGGGCAGGTACTGGGAAGAACTGGGAGTGATTGGGGGGTACTGGGTTGAGCTGGGGGACGCTGAGATGGAGACAGGAAGGGGATGTGGCCGCAGAAGTGAGGTGATAGAGCCACTATTTCATTAATTTGGTTTATTAGGAGTTTACTGGGGGGAAACTGGGATGGACTCGGAGGGGTTAGGTGTGGGAGGGGTTTGGGGGGACTGAGTGGCATGGGGGGCTTTGGAACATATGCTGGGAGACACTGGAAGGGGGTTTTGGGAGGACTGGGAAGGGTTTGGGGGGGATTGGGATAAACTGGGAGGGGGTTCAGGGGCACTGGAGAGGACTGGGAAGGGGATGTGAGGAGCAGCGGGAGGGATTTGTGGACGCTGAGTGGGGATTACTTAGGGCACTGGGAGGAATTGGAAGGGGTTGTGGGTTACTGGCACAGGCTTTGTGTTACTGGGAGTTATGGAGAGGGGGTTTAGTGTTACTGGAAGCACTGGCGAGGGTTGCTGTTACTGGGAATCACTGGAGGGACTGGGAGGTTCAGTCTTCTCTGTCCCTCTGGCTCCGCCCCTTTCATAGCTGACTCTGCCCATCATTGCCTTTTATAGCAGCGATGCCACCCCCTTCCCGCTCCCTCCTTCCCCTGTCCCACCCTTTTTCTCCCTAAATCAATACAGAACACCCCGAAGTTCGGTAGCCGCCCCCCAAATTCGGTAGCCACTGCCAGTTTTTTCCTCTAGAGCTCCACTACGTGGCCAGAGAGGGGCCGTTCGCTGCGGCATCTGGATCCACTCAGAAGCAGGATGGAGTCACGACGGTAGTGGAGCTGCAGGAGCGGGACAGGGATGTTTGAAGAGGCCCCTGGATTCTGATTGACGCTGGAAAGGTTGAGAGCAGAAGGACAGTAAAAAAAAAACGCCGGTTTTGGAACGATTTGGGGCGTGTTTTTTGTGGGTTTTGAGTGCCCGCCGTTCTTAGGGCCCTAGTTTATTTTGGTGGTCCCTGCTGTGTTCCTATTGGTTGGTGGCGCAGTGGGAGGGCGTGGCCTGAGGGGAAGAGGCGGGGTTTGGGGGAAAAGGGGGAGGTCACCAAGAGGGTGGGAAGGGGGGATGCTGGAGGGGATGTAGGTAAGGGTGGGTGGAGGGAATCAGTGGGGTCTAGTGAGCTCAGAGGGGTTTTGGGGTGCCCTGAAGGGATTTGGGGGTCATTGAGGGTTTTGAGCGTCTTCCAGGCTGATGTCCCCTTCTTATGCTGGGACCCCCCCAGTACTTTGCCTCGCTGCTGCCCCATGTTAGACTTCCAAACCTCCCCTAGCATCCCAAACCCCTCCTAGCACCCCAAAAACCTCTTTGCTCCCCAGACTACCCCTGGAACCCCTAAAACCCCTTTGGTGTCCCCCAAACCAACCCCAGCACCCCAAAAACCCCAAACTCGTTCCTGTCCGTTTCCCATTTCTATCCCCCCTCCCGGCATTTGTTTCCCTCCTCCATCCCTACTCCATCTGGTTTTTCACCTCCCCTTACCTTCCTGAGCCCTCCCCGCTTTTTGGCCTCCACTTTTCCTCACCCTCCGTTTTTAGTTTGGCCTTTTGCCCTTTTCAGCCTCTTCATTTCTTTTCCCCTCCCACCCTTTCTTGGCCCTTCACTCTTCCAGCCTCTATTTTTATTTCTGGCCTCGCTTTTTCTAAACAACTGGGACTTTGAGTCCTCCGTTTGCTCAGCCCCCAGTCCAGGTTTCGCACACCTCAAGTGAGTTTCAGTCTGGGGATTTGGGTGGCAAAGGTGTAGATTTAGGACTCCAGGTGTGGCACCCAGTGTGGACTTGGGGCTCAGGTGTGAACGCCTGCCTGCAGGAGGGTCTGAAATGGGAAAGCTGAATTTGGGGAGTTGAGGGGGAAAGGTGTCGATTTGGGGCTCCAGGTGTGGCCCTGCCTCATCCCTCTCTCTCTGCAGGCCCCCAAACCCGGGAGGTCCCCTCAAAGCCAGGGGGTCGATGTCCGTGTCCCATTCTGGGGTGGTTCCGGGCGGCCGCCGGGGGGCGCCAGACACCGCCCATTGGCGACCCCGGGAACGCGGCGGAGAGCCCGGATTGGTGGAGAGCGGGCAGGGGGCGGGGTTTGAGGGCGGCAGGCGCTGGCCAGTGGATGAGCGCACAGAGGAGGCGGGGCACTGAGCGCGCCTGCGCGCTTCCGCCTTGCTCCACTTCCGCGTTGCGGTGCGTTTCGCGTCCCGCAGGGCCCGGAGCGGCCGCCGGGACCCCCTCGGAGACCCCCGGGCCGCACCCCCGGGCTCCGCGGCTCCTCCCTTGGCGCGGCCCCGGCCGCTCCCCCCGCCGCCCCAGGGTCCGTGGCAGGACTCGGCGGGGCCACCCGGGGATGCGTCGTCCCGGCCCGCGCCATGTGGTACATCATGCAGAGCATCCAGAGCAAGTACTCGCTGTCCGAGCGGCTCATCCGCACCATTGCCGCCATCCGCTCCTTCCCGCGGGACAACGTGGAGGATCTCATCGGCCGGGTAAGCACCGCCGGGCCGGGGGCTCCCGGCAGAGACCTCCGGGAGCTTCTCCTCGGCCCGGGTCCCTCCGCGTCACTGAGCCCAAGTGCTCCGGGCACTGCCGACCTGGCCTGGGTGCCGAGGTCTCGGCCCAGTTCCTGGAGTCCCCCGTCAGAGCCTGGTCTGTGGGGATCCAAAACCCTGTTCCCCACCTAATGCGCCTTTTGCCCCCTGAGTGCCCCCCATTACTGGGTCAGGTGAGTGGCAAGGACTTTGGGGCACTGGGCTGAGCTGGGGGCCCCTGATGTGGAGACAACAAGGGGGTGCGGCCTCAAGCGAGGGGGCGGGGCCACCATTAGTTTGATTAATTTGGTGTATTAGGGGTTTACTGGGGGGATATTGGGATGGACTGGGAGGGGTTTGGTTCCACACAGGCCTGAAAACAAACCCGTGGGATTTCTGCTAATTAACCTTTTCTAACCCCAAAAATGAAGCGATGAGAAAGGGCAGGGAAGGGGGGTGGGTTTGCTGACCCCAGGGTGGTCCCTGTGCTCTCCAGGGTGCGGATGTGAACTGTCTGCATGGGACCCTGAAGCCCCTGCACTGCGCCTGCATGGTGGCTGATGCTGACTGTGTGGAGCTACTGCTGCAGAAAGGAGCAGAGGTAAGGCCTGTAAAGGATAAAAATGCAAAGGGCTCTTGGAGAAAGGGTGTGGGAAGTCACAAGGCAGCAGTGCATACTGATAAATAGCTGGGTCTGAGCCGTTGGTTTTAAGTTGATCTGGTTGGGTATTGGGAAAAGGTTCTTCCCCCAGAGGGTGGTTGGGCACTGAACAGGCTCCCCAGGGATCACAGCCTCAAACCTGCCAGAGCTCAAGCAGCATTTGGACAACACTCTGAGGAGTTGGGATTTTGGGGTGGTCTGTGTAGGGCCAGGAGTTGGACTCAGTGAACATTGTGGGTCCCTTCCAGTTTGGGTTATCCTGTGATTCTGTGGGTTTGTGTTTCCTCACAGGGCAAAGAGGGACCAGAGGAAGGTTCATCACCCCAGTGGGGAGGGAATGTTTGTGCTGAGATGTCGGGATCCCTTTGGGGTGTCAGGGAGACGTGGGTTTGCAGTGGAAACATGAAGGAAGAGTTGAAACCTATATTACCTGTATTTGCTGGATTTTTTTGGGCTTCCTTCTGGTCCTTGGAAGGTTGTTCCCCCTTCCCTGCTTCATTTTCGCACCCCCTAAATCCAGGGTGTAGGTGTCACAGAGCTTAGACAAAGTTCATTAGAGAAGCCCTCTCCTTGAGCTTTGAGAATCTGCTGAGATGGAAGGGACCCCACAAGGATCATCAAGTCCAATCCTCAGCCCTGCAGAGAACGGTCCCCGGGAGTCACATCCTGTGTGCCAGAGGATCATCCAAACACATCTGGAGCTGTGTCAGCCTTGGGGCTGCCCTGAGGCACCTGGTCAGTGCCCACCACGCTCAGGGGGAAGAACCTTATCCAGAGATCCACCCTAACCCTCCCTAACACAACTCCAGCCCTTCTCTGGGTGCTGTCCCTGGTCCCCACAGAGCAGAGATCAGTGCCTGCCCCTCCTGAGGAAGTTAGACCTGCAGTGAGGTGTCCCCTCAGTCTCCTTTTCTCCAGCTGAACACACCAAGTGCCCTCAGCTGCTTCTCACTCAGCTTCCCCTCAATGCCCTTCCCCATCTTCGTCACCCTCCTTTGGTTGCTTTCTAATGGCTCAATATCTTTCTTACATTGCATGACCAAAACTGCATTATTTGTATTCACCAACCAGATTCCAGGCCAAACAGATCCTTTATGAGGACTAAACATCCTGCTACAATGAGAACCACGGAGCTTCCCCTGATGCCAGCAGGAACTGGGGTACTCCAGTGACCTCCCTCCCTTTTCTGCAGGTCAATGCCCTGGATGGCTACAACCGCACAGCCCTTCACTATGCAGCAGAGAAGGATGAGACCTGCGTGGAAATCCTCCTGGAGTACGGGGCCAACCCCAATGCCCTGGATGGCAACAAGGACACGCCGCTGCACTGGGCCGCCTTCAAGAACAATGCGGAGTGTGCGCGGGTGCTGTTGGAGAATGGGGCCCTGGTAAACGCCCGCGACTACAACAACGACACCCCGCTCAGCTGGGCAGCCATGAAGGGCAACCTGGAGAGCGTCAGTGTCCTGCTCGACTTCGGGGCCGAGGTCCGGGTGGTGAACCTCAAAGGCCAGACCCCCATCTCACGCCTGGTGGCGTTGCTGGTGCGAGGCCTGGGGACGGAGCGCGAGGATTCCTGCTTCGACCTGCTGCACCGGGCCATCGGACACTTTGAGCTGAGGAAAAACGGGAGCATGCCCTGGGAAGTGACAAGGGATCAGCAGCTCTGTGAGAAGCTCACCCTGCTCTGCTCGGCCCCCGGGACCCTGCAGACCCTGTCCCGCTACGCCGTGCGCCGCAGTCTGGGGGTGAGGTTCCTGCCTGAGGCTGTGGAGCAGCTGCCCTTGCCCACCTGCCTCAAGGAGTATGTGCTGCTCCTCAGCTAAGTGAAAACCGAGGCACTCGGACTCTCCCATACCAGCACTCCGCTCCCTCACCCTCCCTTTGTCACTGTTTCCTCATGGCAGTGCCAGGGAGGACGTTGACGTCTTGGTTTTGGACTTGATTGCACCGGATTCCTCTGCCTGGTCACTGTCCTGGCCCTCACCCTGCTCTGCTCTGCCACCTGATAGGTGCAGGGCAGTGGGATCCACTGGTGCCACAGACAGCTCCATGTTGTCTCTCTGCCCTCCGAGCCTGCTCAGCATCTGCTCCCACATGCTTTCCCCTCCATTCCAGCTTTGTGAAATGAACGGTTCCTCCCTGATGGCAAATTATATCACAGCTGTTGGATTAATGTGCATTTTTTTCCTTTTTTTTTTTTCTTGGCATTGGGACAGTGCTTGGGGAAGGGAAGTATTTCTTCAGGCAGGGAGAGCAGGGAAACTCTGCTTCTATGGAGGACCTGAGGCAGGAAATAAGGTCTTGTCAGAACCAGAGAAGTCCTGTAGGATGTGCTGGCTGGAATTCTGTTGGCAAGGCCTTTGGAATGAGCTGGAATCCTGACCACAGCCCCGGTGTGACACAGCCAGGACAGTGTCTGCAGTTCACAGGGCTTCAGGTGTCCCCCCCAGTGCAATTTTCCCTTGTTAGCTATAATTTTTAAAGTGCGTCAGCACTGCAGAGGGTGAGAGCACCTCAAGTTTTGCACGGCTGTTATTTGTATGAGCGAAGGAAATGTTTCTGTCCCTCTGGAGTAGCCTAGTTGGGGCACAAGATGCTCTGTGTCCCAGAGCTGAGAGTTTCTCTCCCATTTACCTTGGGATCACCCACATCCCTGAGCAGTAACTTCTGCCTTTGATCCCCCTCACTGCTTCCAGCCCACCTCTCACATCTCACACACACCAGTCTCTGGTATTTCTGGGGGATCTTGATGAAGCACCAAGCTGTACAATACTGCAGGATCCACTGAAAGAGCTGCTCTGTGCTCTCCAAGGGGAAATCAAACTGTCACAATTATTTCATGGGAGAAATCTGGGGAAGAAGAATCAGATTCTGTGTGTTTTATTCCTCCCAGCTGTGCTGGGAAATGGAGCTGTCAGGGCCAGAGGTGTGGGGGAAGCTGTGGGAGCTGTGTTTGCCTTCCTCAGGCAGTGACTACTTGCAGGCTGGTGCACATTTAGCACTTCCCACCACAAATGAGTGATGAGTTTATTGAAGCATCTTAATTCTGTGAGTTTTAACGCTAAAGTGATGCCCGGGGACTTTACCCATACCGCTTGCTCTCAGCTTGTAAGGCTCGCAGAAACTTTTTTCTCTTTCAAAAGCTCATAAAATACCAAAACCAACTCAAAACTGACCCTGAGGAAACCCTGCGCTTTAGGAAAAGCAGCAGTGGGTTCCCTCAGGGTGTGGAGGTGCTGTCTGGTTTCCAGGGAGTGTGAGCTGAAATGGGGAGCACGTGTTCCAGAGGTTTCCTGGAGTGGCACAGGGTCACTCTCCAGAACAGGGGAAGCTGTGTCAGCCATCCCCTCTTAGATGTTGGACTCGGGGGCAGTGATCTTCCGTGTGACATGCTCCAGATGGGCTGTCTCCGAGGTGTCCAGCTCAATGTGGTACTTGGCCAGGATTTTTAGGATGGGGCGAAGCTTCAGCCACCACTGCTCCTTGGGGATGCGGTGCCTGGGCAAAAGAGAGAGGGGTGGAGTGACACTCCTAGGTGGGAACTATGCTGCATCGCCCAAAGGAGAATCCCCAGCCATTGTTTATCCTTCCTGGGATAGGAAAAAAAGGGGCACCTACTCGAAGTCAGTCTCCTCCTTGAGGCTGGCGATGGGCTGGAAAACAAGGCTGCGCTTGCGCATCCCCAGCAAACAGGCTGAGTCGGCCGTGTTGGCAAAGATCCGACCTGAGAGGGGAGGGGAGGGGTGTTTCAGACCCTGCAAGGAAGGGAGACGACCCAGGACCCAGCAGTGCTTGGTCCCAGCCACTGACTGCTTGCTACAGTCACAGGTTGACCGAGGTAGAAGGATTGGGGTGGGAAAAGGGATTTAGGTTCCAAGAGTTGCTGTTATAGGGAGGGGGCTGTGGGACCTCACTGTGATGATAGTGTTGAGGGTGGTGTTAGAGCCCTTTGCACTGAGGTGTCAGAACACGGTGGCACATTGGGAAGGAGCTGGGGGTCGCCTTTGGCAATTCCGTGGCTGTGGGGATGAGCAGAAACCCGACCCCCCAGGAGCACCAGGAGAGCACCCACCGTGCCGGGAACACTCCTTGATCTTCCCGGAGATCCAGGCCACTGCTTTGGCACCCATTTTAGTGCCAAAGTTCCTGTCGAAGGGGGTTGGGGAGCCACCCTGTGCCAGAAAAGTCACTTGGTAAACAAGGGGAAAAGCCCCAGGTGAGGGGACAGCCCCTTCCCTGAGGGATCCCTACCTGCTGCATGTGTCCCAGAACGTTCTTCCGGCAGTCAAAGATTCCCTTCCCCTCCTCCGAGTAGAGGTTGTAGATGAAGTCAGTGGTGTAGTTCTCATTGCACCGCTCATTCCTACATTGGGGAGTGACGTGGGCTCATATGGAACTGGCACAAGCATGGTAGGTCTGAGCCATGCACCCCCATCCCACCTTGGGGACACACCTGAGCACCAGCCCTCTCTTCACTGTTGTCTTCATCTTCTCAGTTAAATGCTCAACATTGACCTACATGTGCAGCACAGGGCTGCCTTGTGAGGCTCGGAAGTGGGAATCATCCCCCACTACCCCAGGGCTGCAGCCTGGAATGGGGGGGCACGGGGTGTGGGGGAGGCCCCAACCTGCAGGTCGTGGATGTTGAAGTGCTCCTCGTAGATGTAGGCAGCGTCGGCGCCAGCTGCCAGCCCTGCCATGGTGGCCAAGTAGCCACAGAAGCCACCCATGGTCTCAATGATGAAGACACGGCGCTTGGTCCCAGCCGCTGACTGCTTGATGAGGTCACAGGTCTGCAGAGGGGGAAGAATTGGGGTGGGAAAAACAAGGATTAGGTTCTTGGGAGTTGCTGTTGTTAAATGGGAAAGGGGCTGCAGGCCCTCACTGTTGTGATGGTGTTGAGTGCGGTGTCGGCACCGATGCTGAAGTCAGAGCCAGGGACGTTGTTGGAGACGGTGGCAGGGATGACACAGACAGGGATACAGAGCTCCTCGTACTTGGTCCTCCCCTCCATCAGTTCCAGGGTGCCCATGAAGGCCTGCAGGGAGTGGGGTGGGGCAGGAGGTTGGCACAGTATGACAGGATATCCCAAGTTGGAAAGGACCCACAATGATCATCCAGTCCAACTCCTGGCCCTACACGGAACACCCCTAAATCCCACTAATTCCAAAATCCCAACTTCTGAGAGCACTGGCCAAGTGCTCCTTGGGCTCTGCCAGCCTTGGTGATGTGAGCACTGCCCTGGGGAGCAGTTCCAGTGCCAACCACCCTCTGGGGGAAGAATCTTTTCCCAATTCCAAATCAGCTCAACTTAAAACCATCGGCTCAAATCACAGATATTTATCAGCACCCACTGCCGCCTCGTGACTTCCCAGGCCCTTTTTCCAAGAGCCCTTTGCATTTTTATCAGGTTTTTACCCTTCACAAGCCTCTACGTGGGCACCCTGCCCACCCACTGCGCATCACCACTCACCTCGAAGCCGCCAATGATGATTAGCCCATGGATGCCAAACTTGCTGATAGTGGTACTGATTTCCTCAAAGTATTTCTTGGGCAAAGTCCTGGGAAGGTGAAATCCCCCTGGATGAGCCTGCCCAAGGTGGGGGGCTCAACCTGGTGACTGATCGCCAAGGGATCTCCCCAGGGGGAGTGTTACCTCTTTGTCCCTAGTTTGGATCCTCCCAGCCCTGTCCAACCGCCAACCCTGTTCCAGCTGATCTCTTCCACCTGGGCAGAAAGCAGTGAGTTATAGGGGGACGAAAGAAGGATTAAGGGTCACACTGGCCTCACTGCAGCCATATCAGAGTGATATTAGGGTAACACAGTGCCCCTTGGTTTGGGGACAATGATCTTGGGGTTACAGGGTGCCCCTTGGTTCGGGGACAATGAACCACACTGGGGCTGGGTTTTGGAAGGGGGTTGAGTACCCCTCTATTGGGGAATTCCCCTTCCCTACAGGACCATGACTGCCCTTTTCCTGGCCCACACTCCACCCTTTGTGCACCCTTTTTCCCCAGGGATCCCACCATCCCGAAGGCAAGCCCTTCGAAGCCATCGTGCACTGCCAGCATCCGGTGCCCGTGGATGAGGCCGATCCTCACAGTGGACCTCACGGCCGCGTTCATGCCAGCAGCTGGGGCACCCACGTTGAGCACAGCCACTGTGTAGCCACTCTGTGGGGGCAAAGGAGCTGGTGTTGGGGGGTTTGGGGTTCAGGGGGGTGGTCCCAGTCACCCCCTCGCTGCTGCTGTACCTTGGTAGAGGGGGGGCGGATGTGTGCCAGCAGCTTGTACACGTTCCAGTTGTTCTGGAAGCTCCTGCAAAGTGAGGGGAAGGTGAATGTGGGAGGCCTGGGGATGAGCAGAGCCCAGGGGTGGCAGAGCCATGGTGGTGACCCAAGCCATGGGTCCCCACGGGGTGGGGGGGTTGGAGTGCAGACCCTCACCGGCCCCGCAGCTTCACAGCGTCATCAAAGCGCCCCTCGTTCATGGCCGTTGTCACGTCTTTGGTCTGGGGAGGAGCAGAAATGGGTGGAATTGTACAGCACTTTCCAGCTTGGCTTGACATTGGATCCAGCTGTGAGCAGCTGCAGGGTGCTCCTGGGGGTGTTCCTGGGGGGGCTTTTGTGCCCCCCTACTCACCACCTGGACACACTCCATCAAGGGCAGGCGCACAGCCTGGTTGCCCGAGAGGCTGACAACGCAGGCAGGGGTCTCAGGGGTTCCCTCCAGCAGAGCCATGACAGCTTCAACCCCCATCCGGCTGCCCTGTGGGGACAGGGATGGGGGTGTTACCACCCTGGACACCCTCACCTCCAGGAACCACCCTCGGACCAGGGGCAGAGGTGGGAGGTAGCTGCCTACCAGGATGCGGTCGAAGGCAGAGGGTGTCCCACCACGCTGAACATGGCCCAGGATGGTGACTCGGGTGTCATATCCCAAACGCTTCACCACCAGCTGCAAGACAGGGATGTGCCTGGATCCAACCCCCCAGCAGGGCTGGGAGGAAAAAAAGGGGCTTCTTCCCTTCTTTGTCTCCCTCCCCACTCACATTTTTGATGTCGTCAGAGCTGATGGCCTTGCCGTGCCTGTCAATGGCCCCCTCAGCCACAATGATGATGTTCAGCCTCGAGCCACCATCACGGGTCTGGGGGAGTAGCAGAGGGTGACAATGGGGACTGGGACAGGTATGAGACCCCCGCTGGAGTCTGTCCTACCTCTGTCAGCCTCCGGCACAAATGGTCTTCCCAGCCATCCTCGGGGGGAGACTCAGGGATGAAGACCCAGTCAGCACCACAAGCCAGGGCAGTGATGAGAGCCAGGTAGCTGGTGTGGATTAAAAAGAGTCTGTTTAGGGTTTTTTTCTTCACATCCTAAACAGGGAGCTGAGTCTGGGTGGCCTCACAGGGACGTACCCACAGTGACGTCCCATCACTTCCAGGACAAAGGTCCTCTGGTGGCTGTGAAAAACAGGAGTTTCACCTCATGGCAAAGCCGAGTGGGACCCCCAGTGCTGAGGGACAGAGTGGGGGTCCCTGTCACCTCTGGGCTGTGGTGGTGATGGCATCCACAATCTCCATGATCCGGTGCAGTGCCGAGTCGGTGCCAATGGTCATGTCAGTGCCACAGAAATCGTTGTCGATGGAGCCCACCATGCCCACAATGTTCAGGTAACTCGATTTCTTTGCCTCCTCTGCTGTGATCCCCCCTGCCAAAGGATGGGACACTTCCTTTTCCCTCTGTATTCCCCCCCAGCAAAACATCCCCTTGGCACAAACCTCCATTATGGGAGATAAAAACAGCATTTTTGTGTATGACACCTCCGATTTTGGTACAAAACCTCCTTTGCACTCCCCAGAATAAATTTTGGGGGGTCCTGTGGGGGACACACACATACCCCCTTTGACCAGGTCAGCCAGGAGGCCGCTCCACTCAGCACGGAAGGTGTCGGCGCCGGTCAGGCTGCCATCACCACCAATGACACACAGGTTGGTGATGCCACGTTTCACCAGGTTTCGAGCTGCTTTCAATCGTCCCTCTCGCGTCCGGAAATCCTGGCAGCGGGCACTGCCGATGACCGTACCCCCCTGCAGGGACCCCCACGTGGGTGCTGGGTGGGGGGGACCCACTATCTGTCCATCCACCCCTTCCCCCCATCCTGGGGATCTGGTTTCGGGTTATTTTCAGGTTTGACCCCGGTGGTGCCGGGTTACACCATCTCAGCCCCTGCTCACCAGCTGCAGCATCATGGACACGCTCTC
>WBMV01001082.1:111979-137288 GCA_013396655.1 Campylorhamphus procurvoides | reverse complement strand
CTGCAGCTGCTGGGTTATTTTTGCTCCAGTGACATTTAGTGGCAGTGGCAGCGCGTGACACCTAGTGACAAACACGGTGACAGGGTGGGGGAGTTAAGCAGAGACTCCTGAAGGCTGGAAGAACCTCTCCCCCTATCTCCTAGCTCTCATACTCACCATTCCTGGGGCCAGGACAAACTTTGGGCTGAATCCCTGCAGTTTTGGGCAACCAGGTTCCCCCCCCACCCTGTGTTGGCTTTGTGCCAGGTTCCACCACTATCCCTTTAAGCCCCACTCACAAATTTTGGCATGGGGTATCCTGACCCAGCCCCCTCCCTGCACCTCAAAACTCCCCTTGTCCCTGCCTCATGTCTTTCTCACCCCAATGTCCTTCCAAGGTCACGCCCAAAACTGCAACCCAGAGAAAACCATTCAAACAGTGTCAGGAGCAAAGCCCCATTTCTACCTATTTTCCTCCCCAAAATGGGGTTCCACCCTCCCACAACCACCAGCCTTTGGGCTCCCCAGGGTTTCCCTTACCCTGGGCATCCCCCCCGGAGGTGAGGACAGCAATGGCTTTGCCGGTGCCCGTTCTCTTGGAGTGCAAGTGTCCTGCTGGTGTCTCTGCCATCTTCCTGGCTGGAAAAAAGAGGAGAATCAGGCAAAAACGAAGTGTGGGAAGGTTGGTGAGCTGCCCCCTGTCCTGCTGGCACCCGCAGACTGGCACCCGATGCCCCACCAATCCTTACATGGGGCCCCTGGAGGGAGGAGGGACGGCCCTGCTGGCACTGGGGGTGTGTCTCCCCCCAGAATGGGGGGGGCACAGTCCTGCCAGCACTGTCTGTCCCCCAAACTGATGCCAGTCTGTCCCCGAAACTGGTGCCAGTCTGTCCCTGCTGGTTCAGTGTGTGTTTCAGTCTGCTCTCCAAACTGGTGCCTGTCTGCATTCTTTGCTTGTACCAGTTTTTCCTCCTTATTGGTGCCAGTCTGTCCTTACTGATGCTAGTCTGTATTCCCTGTTGGTGCCAGTTTGTCCTCTTTACTGGTGCCAGTCTGTCCTTACTGGTGCCAGTCTGTATCCTCTGTGGTTACTGGCCTGCCCTCCCTACTGATACAAGCGTGCTTTCCTTACTGGTTCCAGTATTCCCAGCTGATGCCAGGACATCATCCTTACTGGTTCCAGTTTGCTTGCACTGCTGGCACCAGGGTGTAGGTGTTACTGGTCCCAGTCTGCCCCCCCTGCTGGTTCCAGCAGGTACTGACCTGGCGGGTGACCCCGGCTTGACGCGGGGGGNCCCCAGAATAAATTTTGGGGGGTCCTGTGGGGGACACACACATACCCCCTTTGACCAGGTCAGCCAGGAGGCCGCTCCACTCAGCACGGAAGGTGTCGGCGCCGGTCAGGCTGCCATCACCACCAATGACACACAGGTTGGTGATGCCACGTTTCACCAGGTTTCGAGCTGCTTTCAATCGTCCCTCTCGCGTCCGGAAATCCTGGCAGCGGGCACTGCCGATGACCGTACCCCCCTGCAGGGACCCCCACGTGGGTGCTGGGTGGGGGGGACCCACTATCTGTCCATCCACCCCTTCCCCCCATCCTGGGGATCTGGTTTCGGGTTATTTTCAGGTTTGACCCCGGTGGTGCCGGGTTACACCATCTCAGCCCCTGCTCACCAGCTGCAGCATCATGGACACGCTCTCCCATGTGGCTTCCTTGATGTGATCTCCACCATCCACCAGCCCCTGGTAGCCCTGGGAGGTGGGGGGACACAACCTCATGTTTAAATGATCCCCTTGCAAGGTTTCTGGGGGGCTGTGAAAATGGGGTGAGGGAGGGATGGTCAGCACTGACCTCGTACACAAAGTAGACCTTGGCACCTGTGTAAATGCCCACCCGCACCACAGCACGGACAGCCGCATTCATGCCTGCGGGAGGACAAGACCATCACCCTGGGACCACACTCGCCACTCCCCAGGGACCCCCCCAAAGCCACCAGCCCCCCTAAACCTCCCCCCCATTCCCTGCAGCTGCTGGGTTATTTTTGNCCCCAGGGTTTCCCTTACCCTGGGCATCCCCCCCGGAGGTGAGGACAGCAATGGCTTTGCCGGTGCCCGTTCTCTTGGAGTGCAAGTGTCCTGCTGGTGTCTCTGCCATCTTCCTGGCTGGAAAAAAGAGGAGAATCAGGCAAAAACGAAGTGTGGGAAGGTTGGTGAGCTGCCCCCTGTCCTGCTGGCACCCGCAGACTGGCACCCGATGCCCCACCAATCCTTACATGGGGCCCCTGGAGGGAGGAGGGACGGCCCTGCTGGCACTGGGGGTGTGTCTCCCCCCAGAATGGGGGGGGCACAGTCCTGCCAGCACTGTCTGTCCCCCAAACTGATGCCAGTCTGTCCCCGAAACTGGTGCCAGTCTGTCCCTGCTGGTTCAGTGTGTGTTTCAGTCTGCTCTCCAAACTGGTGCCTGTCTGCATTCTTTGCTTGTACCAGTTTTTCCTCCTTATTGGTGCCAGTCTGTCCTTACTGATGCTAGTCTGTATTCCCTGTTGGTGCCAGTTTGTCCTCTTTACTGGTGCCAGTCTGTCCTTACTGGTGCCAGTCTGTATCCTCTGTGGTTACTGGCCTGCCCTCCCTACTGATACAAGCGTGCTTTCCTTACTGGTTCCAGTATTCCCAGCTGATGCCAGGACATCATCCTTACTGGTTCCAGTTTGCTTGCACTGCTGGCACCAGGGTGTAGGTGTTACTGGTCCCAGTCTGCCCCCCCTGCTGGTTCCAGCAGGTACTGACCTGGCGGGTGACCCCGGCTTGACGCGGGGGGGAGGAAGGTGAGGAGGAGGAGGAGGGCGGCGAAGGAGAGCACAGCTGAGACGATAAGCCGGGAGGCTTCGGGGGAGATCTCCGGGACGGGCACCATTCCCTGCCTGCCGCCGGCACCGGGGACGAGACAGGATCGCTGTAATGGGATTGACCTTAACGGGATGGGACCAGCTGTTATGGGATCGGCTGTAATGGGATTGACCGTAATGGCATCGGCTCCAGGGATCAGCTGTAATGGGATCACCTATAATGGGTCGACTGTGACGGGATCGGCTGTAATGGGATCACTTATGATGGGATCGGCTGAAATGGGATCACTTATGATGGGATCGGCTATGATGGGATCAGCTATAAATGAGATCGGCTGTAACAGGATTGACTAATGGGATCAGTTGCAGGGACAAGCTATTATGGGATCGGCTATAACAGGATTGACTATGGGGGGGACAAAGTATAATGGGATAAGCTGTAACGGGACCATTTATTGTAGGATCAGCTGTAGCAGGAGCACCCCCAGGGCCGAGCTGTAATGGGATGGGCTGTGCTGCAACTGGCTGTGGTGGGATCGGGTTCAGGGAGAGCACCAGCACCAGCATGGGCTCTGGTGGGAGCGGCTGCCCCACAGCGTGCCCCTGCCCTGCCCCTGCCCCTGCCCCTGTCGCTGCCCCCGGGGTGACTCCCGCTGGGTGATACTCCGCAGGGTGACACTGCCCTGTGCGGTGTCCCCCTCCCCACAGGGTGACCCCCCCGTAAGGTTACAAGTCCACAGTGCGACCCCCTATAGGGTGACCCTTTGAAGAGTCGCAGCTCGCACAGGGTCACAGCCCCACAGGGTGATATTCTCCCCACAAGATTACCCCCTAGAGGAGGACCCCCCGCACTGGGCGGCCACCCACGGCGTGACACCCCCCCCACAGTGCCACCCTATCGGGTGACACCCCCAGGGTGACAGCCCGCGGTGTCACAGCGCCCACGGCGTGACCCCCTCGGACCTCCAACCCGACAGGGGGCGCTCCTCTCCCCGCACCGCGCTCCCTGACTGGCCCCGCCCAGCTGTCTCCCTGACGTCACTTCCGTCGGCGCTCACCTGGCGTCCACTTCCGGTCCCGCCGCCTCGTTGCCGCCGCCGAGCCCGGGAAAAGAGCGCGCTCTCGGAACCCTTCCGGTTCCACTTCCGCTTCCGGTGGTGGTTCCGGTAGGGCGGCCAAGCCGGCCGGGCGGCGGCTCCGGGCCTTGGGCCTTTCGGGCCTTTCCTCCCTTTCCTCCCTGATCTCTTCCTTGCTCTCTTGGCTTCCAGAAGGCATACCGGCCGCGCAGCTGCCCCGCCGCCTCCCGGGCGCTCCCTCGGATGCGGCCGCGGCGCCCATGAGGATGGAGGCCCGGGACGCGCCGCGGTCCAACCACGGCTCCGTGTTCAAGGCCTTCCCGCGGGACCCCCGCAAAGCCCCGGAGAGCGAGGTGAGTCCCGGGGGCTCGGCCGTGGTGCGGGGGGCGCGGGGGTGTGGAGTGTTCTCTGCTTCGCTCTTCCTGCGGCTCTCCCGGGCATTGAGGGTGCCCGGGGCTCTTCCCGGGCTAGGCAGACACCGCAGGGCTTGGCTGGAAAGGGACCGTAAAGCTCGCTGTTTAAAGCCGCGGGCAGCGACACGTTCCAGTGGACCAGGGAGCTCCAACCTGGCCTCGGACACCTGCAGGGATGGGGCGTCCTCTGGGAAATCCATTCCAGGGCGCTCCGGCCTTCCAGGGAGGAATTTCGGCCCAATATACCACTCACCGAGCCAATTCTTCCAGCGGGAAGCCCCTCGCCCCTTGTCCCATCATTCCTTGTCCCAAGTCCCTCACCAGGGCTTGGAGCCCCCAGGGAAGGAAAAGGACCTCTAAAGGTCACTTCAACCCAAACTGTTCCATAATCCTGGAATAAATGTGGGAATAAACAGGCAGAAGTACAGGAAAAGCTGCTGAAGCCTGGAATAGCTGAGGGAAAAGTGGGATGGTTTGGGTTGGGAGGGACCTTAAAGCCCATCCAGTCCCACCCCATTCCATGGGCAGGGCCACCTTCCACTAGCCCAGTTTGCTCAAAGCCTCGTCCAGCCTGGCCTTGGACACTCCCAGGGGTCCAGTGGTAGCCACAGCTTCCCTGGGCACTCTGTGCTGGTTCCTCAAGTCCAAAGCCCAGCCCTTGTGAGAGCCCCAGTCCCCAAATGTGTGACACTGAATGTGTCTGGGGATGGGCAACCTAAGCCTGGAAGCCACCCCTGCACAAGGAACCGAGATGAAAGCAGTGTTTGGTTTTCTCTGCTCTGTGAAATGCCCAGCTGGGCTCACTTTAGGGCGGTGGTTTTAGGGCTGAGCGACATTTGGGCTGTGTTGTGTGTTGCTGCCTCGTATCCTCACCCTGCACACTGGGACTAGGACGGAGCTGCAGGTTTTTCATCCACACCCCCACCTTGTAGTTCTACCATGCTTGGGGTTTAAGATTGAGCTGTTCTTGCTCCTGATCGAAACCTGTGCTCTTCTCCCACAGTTTTTACCCCCCAAGATCAGCAGCTTCACCTGCCCAGCTGGAAGTGCCTCCTGTGCCCTCAACTACAGCCCAGGTGAGACAGTGGTGACCTGTCAGGGTTTGGCTATTCCTTCCCCTGAGCAGCTCATGGAGGGAGATAGGGCTGTTTATTCACTGCTGCTGTGCTTCACCCCTGCAGACATCCCATGTCCTCAGAACTACCAGGCACAGAGGGAACCCCGGGCCTTCAGCTCCGGTGCCAACGGGCAGTGGAGGAGCTCAGGCCCCTCTGTGGGCTCTGGGCTGCAGAAGCCAAGGGGGAGCAGAGGCTCCTACCTTGAGGCTCGCAAAAACCCCAGGTTTGTACAGCTCCCCTTTGTGCTCAGCACTCCCAGCGGGGAAATCCACCCCCACAAACCCCTGGGATGAACATGGAGTGAATCCAAGGGGGAAACAGCTGTGTAGATCAAAGTCTGTCTGTGCCTTTTCCTGTTCGAAAGCTCCCTGTGGCACAGATAAAGGGTATGAGGGCTGTTTATGAGAGTGGGAGCACAGAGGAACCTCTGACTTAGAGGAGCTGGAGGTGTAGCAAGCTGGGTTTGGATGTACTGGGAATGGGAATGTTTTTAAATTGGAAATGCTGGAAAAGGGAGGGGGGAAGTAGTAATGTTGTGTTTTGTGATGAAAATGTGCTGCTGAGTGTATGTGGCACTGGGTGCAGGACCTGGCTTTGCACCTGGCCTGAACCTGTGTTGCTTCAGACCTTTCCAGACCAGGTCAGGCCCAAAAAATCCCCCAAATTTCTTTGCAAATAGGGAAGAAATTTCAACAGAAAGGCCAAATAGGTCACAAGTGGTTTGGTGAAGCTGAGGGGTGGGAGTGGGGGTAGGCAAGGCGGGGGTTATTTATCCCAAAATACAAACTGGGAGACGGTCAGCCGTCTGAGGGGGAGCGGGTGGATCTGGCGGGAAGGGCTGGACAGGGGGAGTTTCCAGGCTTTGCAGTGCCACCTGGTGGCATCTCTCTGGGAAAGGTTGGAAATCACTGATGGAGCGCCAGGCTCAAGCTTTGAGATGGTTCTTACAACTGTCTTAAAACCCATCCTTAAAAATTTCTTAAACCCACCTTGAACTCCTAATTTCTGATCCCAAAAACACTGTTCTTGTCTGGATTTGGGGACATGGGAGACAATACAGTTAAAACCAAAGCTGTGGAATCAAATAAATCAGGTTGAGGGTTTTTCCCCTCCTTGCAGTGGGACATCCAACAGTTATGTGGGAAAATCCAACCACCACTGCCATGCCTCAGCCTTTCCCATCAAAGCTGCCCCGAGCCCGTCATGGAGCGGGCCCTGCCGCCGCAGTCTCCTGAGCCCCAAGAAGACCCCCAGGCGCTTCATCAGCACGGCAGAGGAGGTAGGGACGAGCCTGGGAGACTCTTTAAAGAGAGGGGAGGTCTGGGGGAGGTCTCTTTTGGGGCATCATGAAGTGATTTGAGGCAGCTCAAATGTTTTGTGCCCTGTGGAGTTGGGCTGAGCAAGGCTGGTGGTTGAGCTCTTCAAGGCTCCTGGGTGTGTTTGCAGCCACAAAACTCCACTTCATGTGTATCTGCTCAGTGTTCACAGTGTCTTTGTTGAAGTTATAGAGTCATATCCTGAGCTGGATCCACAGGGATCATCCAGTCCAGCATGTTGACTGGACATCTCTGGTTGTCTCCCTGCAGACAGTGCGAGAGGAAGAGAGAGAGATCTACAGGCAGCTGCTTCAGATGGTCACCGGAAAGCAATTTTCCACATCCAAACCCTCCTCATTGTTCCCCTTCCACCTGTGAGTATAGAAATTACTCTTCCCCATCCCACAGCACCACTTGGATCTTGCTGGGAGTTCACTTTCTGCTGGACTTAGGTCCAGGTGTTCGAATTCCAGCAAAATCATCGTGAAAGAAACACCCAGTGAGGACTCAAAGCTGTTTGAAGCTTCCAGAGTTGTACCAGCCACTTCAGCCACCACCATCCTCCAGGCCCAGGAGCAGCCCCTGCCCAAACCATCACCCTACTTTGCCCCCAGTTATCCCTCCAGTATCTTCCAGTCCAGTAACTCCGCAGCCCAGCAGCAGCGAGAACACCTACCAGCATCTAACACACAGTCTGAAGGTAAAAAAGAACCCAAACCCACAAAAACCCAACCAAACAAAAAACAAACCCCAGATCAATTCCCAAAAACCTGCCAAGTGACTTAAATGTCTGTGGCAAACCTTTTCTCTCCCTCTCTGTATTTGGGATCAGCAGTTGGGGAAGTGGGTGGTAACGGTGAGGAAAATAACATTCCATTAAACTTTTCTCTCTTTAGGGTCAGACTCTGTCATTTTGCTCAAAGTAAAGGACTCCAGAACCCCAGCACCAAGGTGAGAGTATGGGACATGGCATCTGGAGGAAGGAGTATGTTACTCTGGGTTTTTTAGTGCATGGGGAGGTAAGAATGCAAGTGACCAGTGGCTTTCAGTGTGTCTGTGAAGAGAAAGCACTTTGCTGTAGCTACAGAAGCTTGAGGGGGATGCATCAAACACTTAAAAGTCACTTCTCAGGCAATTACTTTCCACATGAAGAACACTTACAGGTGTCCCTTCTTCCCTCTTCTAGCCCCTCCTTTTTCCAGGCAGAACTATGGATCAAAGAACTGTAAGTCCATGTTTTGTGCTCTGGTTTTCCTGTTGTGAGTGCTCGTGGGGAGAAGTGAAACACTGATGTTTTTCCACATAAAATGTGCTTTTCCAGGACCAGCGTCTATGACTCGCGAGCTCGGGAGAGGTTGAGACAGATTGAAGAGAAGAAAGCCTTGGCCTTGCAGCTGCAGAACCAGGTAATGAGGAGAACAGTCTGTGCAAGCCAGACTGCTAAATCACAGAGTAGAAAGCAAATTGGAAATGGAAAAAAAAGACAAAAAAAACCCCTCCAATTGTTGCTTTCCCTGCCTGTGGCAGAGTTCTCTGGAGTGTTATGGGGTAAACGGTTAAGTTGCACCAGGGGAGGTTTAGGTTGGATATTAAGGAATATTTTTTCACTGAAAGAGTGGTCAAGTCTTGGAACACAGCAGTGGTGGAATCACCACCCCTGGAAGTGTTCAAAAAATGGGTGGATGTGGCACCTGGGGACATGGTTTGTGGTGGAGCTGGCAGTGCTGGGGGAATGATTGGACTCCGTGATCACAGAGATCTTTTCTAACCCTAATGATTCTGTGATTCTAAATGTCCCTTTAGATCTTCTGGAACAATTGGCCCCACAGAGAAGCATCATCCAATCCAACTCCTGGCCCTGCACAGTGTAGCCCAAAATCCCACTAATTCCCAAATCCCAATTCCTGAGAGCATTGTTCAAACACTCCCTGACCTCTGGAATTATGGAATATCCTGAATCAAAGTCCCAACTCCTGGCCCTTTAGAGGACAATCCAACAATCCTACCATGTCCCTGAGTGTTGTCCAAATGCTCCTTGAGCTCTGCCAGTCTTGGTGCTGTGCCCACTGCCCCAGGGAGCTGTTCCAGTGCCCATCCACCCCCCAGGGGAAGAACTGTTTCCTGAGATCCAACCCAAACTTTCCCTGGCACGGCTTTGTGCTGTTGCTGTCCCACTCACAGGCCCTGGAGAGGGGAATTCCTTGGTCACCACCTAATGCCAAGGTCTGTCGTTCAGCGGTTGCAGGAACAGGAGCACTCAGTGCCAGATCTGGTGGATTTAAATCTCCGGGTGCCCCTCGAGAAGGAAATCCCTGTCACAGTGATCCCAGAAGAGAAGGAGGATGCCAAGTCAGCTGAGGTCGAGGAGGAGTTCCCTGAGATCACTGAGGTTGGTGCGCTTGGATCTGGTGCCCACGTATATGGTGGTACATATGAACCAACTGCTTTATAAAAGAAGGTCAGTAAAAATCAGACAACAAGAATACATCTCACTTCAGCAGGAAGCCATTGATTTGTATACAGTTGTGGTCAGAGGAAGCACAGAAACAATACCAACATACAGATTTGAGAGAATAAATTTCAAATCACTTTTAAAAGTACCCTCTTTCCCTTTTCAGTAGCCTCAGGTTTAATTAAGGCTTCTAAGTACCAAAAAAACCTTGATTTTTATTATTGCAAATATATGAGACCAAGTAATTTTCTGAAGCATTTTTAATTAGTATCAGAGCAGCTTCTAGGTGAGGGAACAGGGAAAAGGTACTACTGGTTGTGGCAGTAGTTCAGCGTTCAGGTAAAGTCCTGGTGATATAAGAAAGCCCCTTGGTGAGAGATCCTTACTCACCTGAGTGCATAAAAGCTGTAAATCCAAATATGATTCCCTGAGATCGGTGCACAAAAACAGATCCCTGTCCCTTCTCATCTTGTAGTGAGGGAGGAGCAAAAGAGCAAAGAATAAACCTGGGTTTGAGCCCAGCCTTTGGGATGGGAGGGAAAGCAGGAACTCTCCTTTCCAGTGCTGTTTCTGTCCTCCCTGCAGGAGATGGAGAAGGAAATCAAGAATGTGTTCCGGGGTGGGAACCAAGACGAGGTGCTCAGTGAAGCTTTTCGGTTGACAATCACTCGGAAGGACATCCAGACCCTCAATAACCTCAACTGGCTCAATGATGAGGTGAGGAACCCACCTGGGGCCCATGGGATGTTCTTCTCCATCCATTTCAAGCAGGTTGAAGTGAACAAATGTGTTTTGGTGCTGGAGGAACTCGGGGTGGATGTGTGGACTGGGGTTCACTCTCTGGAGCAGTTACTCAATGCAAAAGAAAACACAGAAACCCCTGTGTAAACCAGGCGCTTGGAGAAATAATAATATTGAGAGGAGTGGGACTGACCATGGACATGATCAGGGCAAACCAAAAAGTAAATCTTAAATGTAGATTGAAACAAAGACTGATTCCTAAATATTTCTGTGTTTTTGAAGGTTTTAATGCCCTAGAGCCGTTGTAAATCCCCCAGGGGACAGTTCATCAGGAGGCAAAATCTGCTTATTCCCTAGTTTTACTCAAGTGTCAACATCATGACATGTCCTGGATGCTTATCCTTTCACAGATAATTAATTTCTACATGAATTTGCTGATGGAGCGAAGCAAAGAAAAGGGGTTTCCAGCAGTTCATGCTTTCAACACTTTCTTCTTCACCAAATTGAAAACGGCGGGGTACCAAGCGGTGAAAAGGTGGACTAAAAAAGTGGATATCTTCTCTGTGGATCTGCTCCTGGTGCCCATCCATCTGGGAGTGCACTGGTGTCTGGCTGTGAGTGCTTCAGTTATTCCCTGTAAAGAGCAAGTTGTCCTAGAAATCCTCATCCTGTGATCGAGACAAAAATTTCATGCCTCTTTAGTGAAGCAGTTGCCAGGTGTTTGTACATGGAGGGGAAATTATGGCTAAAAGCAAAGTCCAGCGTGAGTTGCAAAGACAGGAGAAATTTTTTGATGTGTTTCTAGTGTTTAAAAGCTGTGAAAGTCACATTAGGCAGCTTATTCTCTGGAGAAAGATCTTGTTTCCCCGTTCCCACAAACTCACCTTTTGAGCTGTTGCCACAGGATCGTTTCAGAGAGATTTAGGTGACAGATACCCCACCTTTCTCCACCTCGTGGTTTGTTCCATTCCTTGGTTTTGGCTGCTGGCACCTGTGCAGGGCCAGATCCTGCATGCATTTTAATCCTGTCTCACCTTCCTTAGGTCAAGCCTCCTCAAATTGTTAATTAACTGCCTGAAAAGGTTGTGCTCACACAGGTGAGGTGGAAATGGGGATTGGAGCCCCAAAAACCCACCTAGCCCTGGGGGATTAGTGTCCTGAACTGCTTAGTTATGTGTGTGTCATGTGGAGCAAAGCCTCTGTAAACCTTGTCTGTGGCTTTAACCATCAGCATTTAACTGAGGAGAGGCTGATTTAGGGATTCAGGTGGTTAAACAACACAGCAGGAAGTGGGGGTTTTGGGGAGGGTTTGCCAAGGGTGTTCATAGTCCTCTGAAATCCTTTTCTGCTCTGAAACGATCTGATTTTTCTTTCTTGCTCCTCATGTTGCGCCTTGTTAACAAATCTCTCCTTGTGTAGGTTGTGGACTTCAGGAAAAAGACCATCACCTACTATGACTCCATGGGTGGAATAAACAGTGAAGCCTGCAGGGTCTTGTTGTGAGTAACTTTCTTTGAGTTGTGGCTCTTTAAAAATCAAACATCTGTTTGCCTTGCCTTGGAAGCACCGGCCCTTCCATGGGGACAGTCCCTTGCTGTGTCTCAGCACGGTGTGGATGCGCTCAGAGCTGGTCTGGAGAGGCCTGTGCTTGTCTTCAGCTCTTCCCGGGAAATCCTGTGCTGTTGCTCTCCCTCACCCCTTCCCACAAGAGCCCTCAGTGAGACTGGTGTCACTTCTGTGGGGACAGACAGGTTTCAGACCCATGCTGGTAAGGACATTAGGTTTTATCACTCTTAGAGTCTTCTTGGTATCAGCTTCAGGAGGAAAACAGCTTCCCCTTGAGGGGAAAGCTCCCTTGTCCTGGAGCTCCCTGAAGAAATGGCATCTCCTGGGCACCTTCCTCACGGTGGGAGCTTCTCCTGCCTGTGCCAAAGCTCAGCTCAGCAGCTCTTTGTTTGGAGGAGGAGATTGCAGGCTGTGCCTCTGAAACTGCAGTTGATTCAAGTTGTCCTTCCTGGGTTCTTGCTTTGCCCATCCTGAGGGAGTTCTAGGAGGGAGCAGAGCTGGCTCCCTACAATTGAGGTGCTTGTTTGTCAAATCAGGACTGTTTTCCTGTATTTGGAAGCTGCTCCTGAGTGGAATGTGATTTAAAGATGAGCTACTCTGGTCAGGGGTGAACCCCTTTCTTTTTGAAGGTCCCTGGGGCCGACAGGCTTGATACTAATCAGGGATTTAGGAAACACCCTGGTTCTGTTTCTCATCTCAGCTTTGCTCTGGCACTGACTTGAGAATCTGATCCTGAGTCTTCTGGCATGAGGTCGAGTGTGTCAGCAGAGGTGTCATTCATTCAGTTCAGGAATGTGAATAGTGATGAGACAGAGTTTCCAGTCCATTTAGCACCTTTGTTTTCTTCCTCAGGTGCTTTGCAGTCTTTGTGCACTGAGTTCATTTCAATAGCTGTAAAAAGAGCTGGTTCCCTTTTCCCTGATGTTTGTCTAAAGGTAGCAAAGGTAAAGGAAAAAGCATAAAACATGGAAATGTCTCCAGTTTAGTTTTGCTGTGTGGCTTTTGCCTCTGTGTTCATGCAGAGCTGCCCTGCCTCAGGGCAGGGATGGGCTGCCTGGAGTCAGTTCAGTTCAGCCTGGATTTCTGTGATTCCAACTGAAATGAAGCACCTGAGAGGCGAGAGAAGGACCCAGGAGTTCTGCCCATGGTTTATTTAGGGGTCTGGGCTGAGGAAGAAGGTTCCCATGCTGGTGTTGGTGAGTACCACAGGGTCCAGAGTGTTTCAGCCGTGCAGGGTGAGTGATAGAGAGCCAGGATTTCAGGTCTCTCTTTGCCTGAACGTAATTGTTTTCCTTCTGTTTCATTTTAGGAGGCTTTTATTGGTTGAATGCAGTGGGAGGATCACACCGGGAAGAAGGGACGGAGGTCCTATTCATGGTTAGTGACCCTTTCATGCTTTCAATCTTTAGAGCTTCCTAAAGGTATCAGAATTTACAGAGGAGGGAAACTGAGGCTCAGGGCAGGTTCTGGTTCAATCCAAGGACCACTGGCCAGGAGAGGAGTGTGTAGGAACCACAGACACTTGTGATTTGGTGACTGCTGACCTTTCACCCAGTGTGGGAGTGAGACCGGGAATGGATTTTAAGAAAGCTGCCTAGTTTTGGGGGGATTTCTCTTTGGCAAACCCAGTTTGGCATCTTGACTCTGCTAGAGAGGTCTGTGTTTGGGAGTAGACAGAAACCAACCTGTTAAAAATGAGGTGAAGTCTTGATTCTGGTGTGCCAAGGCTGGAGGAAAGCTTAGGGGACAGAAGATCTGTGAAATCTGAATCTTATTTCCTGTTCTCAGCAGCCTGGAAACGCGTCCTTTTACCTCCTCTCTGCTTCAGGGCTCTTGGGCTTTTTGCAGCACATTGCAGCTGATTTTAACAATTCCCTGAGGGTTTTTTGTGTCTGTAAGCACTGGAGGAGGGGGCGGGGGAAATCTGTTTTCGGCTTCTGGAAAAAGATGAAAATCCTGCAGCCTTTGACTGGGCATCGTGGATATGTCAGGTGTGGATTTGGTGTGTAATTGTTCTTAAAAATTTCCTGTCAAGGTTTTCCTCCTTGAGATCCCAACAGAGTTCATCAGTTAAGTTCTGTCTTCTGAAATTTCTTACAGTTTCATGGGCCATCAACAGCTGGACTTGATGATCCTTGTAGGTCCCTTCGAGCTCGGGATATTCTGATTCAGTGGTTTGGGAAAACAGCTCCAAAATTCCTGGCTGCTGTTGTGTGCTGGTGTTTCAGCTGTGACTTGTGGCAGATAAAATGGGACCTGCTGAAGCCACCCCAGGGCTTCCTTCACTGAAACTCCAGCATCATCTTAGGTCTCACTGGTTTCTTCCCAGTTTGCCAGACGAGTCTGGCACTGGGATCCCTCTCTATGTATTTCTGCTCCATCCTCCTGTGATAAATCCCTGTATTTGTACCTGCACAGAATGGAGAGGGCCCTGTGCTGCTCTCTTTTTTTTTAAGCTGAGGATTCAAGTGGTTTCCGGGTAATTGCCAGGATTGATTTTTTTTTTTTTCCACTGCCAATGAAGCAAAGCTGTTAATTAATTAACGTTTTCCCCATGGTTGTGTTGTGATGCAGATCCTTTGCTCAGCTTTGCCTCAGTTCACCCTTAGTTTGAACTCATTACAAGAAGTCTCTTTTCCATCCATTAGCTTTTATTTGGGGAGATGAAATATGGAGCTGCTCCTGTTCAGTGCAAGAGAGGGGGTTATTTATTGAGATTTACCCCCTGCTGAGCTCGTCTTGTCCAAACTGCAGCCAAGTCAAAGCAGTCAAGCAGAGCAATTACTGCAGTCCCTGGCAGAGAGCAGATCCTGGGCTGGGCAACTGGGCTGTGTGTGTGTGTCCAGCTAATGAAGTCTCATGGAAAATGCTTGTCTGGACCAGATCTGGTCTCTGCCCTGACAGAGACTCTCCTTCTTGACACTTATAAGTCCAGCAAAACCTATTCCTGGCTGTTTTCTTCCCTGTGAGAAGGCACTGGCTCCATGCTCAGAGGCTGCTGGGTCATTCTGCTGCTGCTTGGAGTCCTTTGTTTGATGGCCTCTGGGTGTTCTGCAGCCCTGGAGGGCTTTTCTTTGAGGAGTTCTTTAAGTTTGGATAGGGATAGCTCCCTGAGTGGCCCTAGGGCAGCAAGTTTAACCCTCCACCTTTCAGATTTGCCTCTGGGTCCCGTCACCCTGTCGCCCATCGCAGTTTGGCATTTACAGACAGCATGATGTGACTTAGCCAAGTCTTCGTGGATCAGATTTCCTAAAGATGGCACATCTCTCCATGTTGGCAGCCAAACCTGCCTCCCTCTCCATGCCAGACACTCTCCTGACCCTTCTGTCCAAGCCAGCAGCATCTAATCCAGTGCTTTTCCTTTCCAAGCTTTCTGAACACAACCACAGCAGTGAGGAGGCTTCTTAGCCCTTTTGAGAAGATGCCAGATGTGAAGGAGGTGATTTCTGTAGATCTTCCTGGTCCTTTTGGTAACTAAGAGGAGCAGAAGGTGTCTCCAAAGCTCGGTGTCACTTAGTGACAGCAGCAGCCATCAGAGAGCAGCTTTAGGACTATTAAGAACATCTTGGAACCGTCACCTTGTCTCCTTGGGCTCCTTCTAGTCCAACTTTGATTCTGTGTCCTCCTGAGCTTTCCTTCCAGTATATCCCAGTGAAGGGAATGGTTCAAGGTGTTCATACCCACCAGGGCAAAAATGTGACATTTGCTTGGGCAAGACCTTGGTAGAATTTCTAAACTTTTTCAAGAAAAAAGAACATTTCTAAGGAGTATAATTTAGGCCAAATTTTGAGCGGAGGAGATGGGCCAATACCCCTGAGCTTTCCTTGTTCTCCAGTTCCAGGATCTGGGATCTGAAATCTGGTCCTGTGGCTCTGCTGAAGGCTCGTGGAAGGTTTTGACCTGTCAGCAGTTGAACCACCACCAGCCTAGAGAGGAGCTTTTTTACGCACAGGCCAATTGTTCCAGAGCTGCTGGGATTCTGTTAAGATTGTAACAAGTTTGTTCCTGTCATCTTTATGCCTAGTGAGATTCTCAAAAGACAAGAGGCACCAGTTCACAGGACACCAGCAGAGTCCAGCTTCAGCTTCCCTTCGAGCCACAGGGCTGCTGAGCTTTTCTGTGCCATGAGATGAATTTTCTCCCTGGTTTATTTGTGGTTTTGACTTTGCTCAGCAGGTACTTTTTTTGGATGAGTTTTGAAGTTCTGCTTGGTCTTTTTGACTGCCTCAAAATTTGGGTCTGTAAAGCCCCTTTTGAAAATGGCCAGTACTGAGACAAAAATATTGGACTTCCATTTTGCATTAATTCTGCAAACATGGCAGAGGATGCCTTGGGTAAACACAGTGTTTACTGACTGGGTTCCCCCATTCCTCTAAGTAAGCTTTCCTTGTTCTCTTATTCCTACAGGCAATACCTAAAACAGGAAAGTCTGGACAAGAAAAGGAAAGAGTTTGACACCAATGGCTGGGCTCTGCTGAGTAAGAAGAGTCAGGTAGGTTTGGACACTCAGAGATTGGGACAAGGGGGTCTCTCTTGTGGCTTGCTTTTGTTCTTGGCCCTGCTGCACCTTTCCAGGCTGGTTTTCCAGAGGGATTTGTTATTGTGGTGACAAGGGAATGAACAAATCCCAGATCTTGGGAGAGCGATTCTTTTACACAGGCAGATGGTCACAGGACAAGGGGGAATGGTTTTATACTGAAAGTGGAGAGATTTAGATTAGATACTGGGAAAGAAATGCCTCCCTGTGAAGGTAGGCAGGCCCTGGCACAGAGAAGCTGTGACTGCCCCATCCCTGGAAGTGTCCAAGGTCAGGTTGGAGCCACCTGGGATAGTGGAAGGTACCCCTGGCCATGACAGGGGGTGGGACTGGACAGTCTTTGAGTTCTCTTCCAACCCAAACCATTCTGGGCTTATGTGATGTGTGAACTTCAGTGACATTTAATGGCCTTTAATTTGATGCACCTTCTTACCCAGCCCATGTGGAACTAGGTTGGCTTTCCTGAACCCAGGGTGCCCCAGTGCTACCCCAATTCCTGCTGCCCACCCACTTGTGTTCCTTCCCCACTTCCCACTGACTCACGGGCACATGTTTACAGAATATGCTGAGTTGGAAGGGACTCACAAGGATTACCGAGTTCAACTCTCAGCCCTGCACAGGACTCTCCCCAAGAGTCACCCCCTGTGCCCCAGAGCATCATCCAAGCCCTCCTGGAGCTCTGGCAGCCTTGGGGCTGTGCCCACTGCCCTGGGGAGCCTGGTCAGTGCCCACCACCCTCAGGGGGAAGAACCTTTTCCTGAGATCCAGCCTAACCCTGCCCTGACTCAGCTCCTGGCCATTCCCTTGGGTCCTTCCACAGAGATTAGAGGGGTCCTTCACTTGAAGCCCTTCATGCTTAGAAGCTGGGAGATGGGGCCTGGCCCCTCCAGAAGTGCCACTGTGTCTTTTCCTTGCAGGAGATCCCTCAGCAGATGAATGGCAGTGACTGCGGGATGTTCACCTGCAAATACGCCGACTGCATCACCAAAGACAAACCCATCAACTTCACTCAGGTACACCCTCCTCGGGCACCTGTGGCACTTGCTTGTCCATATTCCATTTCCCAAATGCCCTTTGCTTCTCTCCCTGTGGGATTCCAGCCCCACCAAGCCCATGTGGGGGTCATGCTGCTACTCACTGGAGTAGCACTGGCACGAAGCACCCTGGCTGTTCTTTATACTGTGCACAATTGTTCCTCTAGGGCTATCCTGGGGCTCCTGTTGTCCTCAGGTCTGTGAGTTGCATCACTTTTGCAGCTGGGGAAAGCTCTCAAAACTCATGGTGGTAGTGAAAGTGGGGCATTGTAGGCTGAGTCCCAAGGAATTTCAGTGTTACTTAACATTGTCATTCTCCATGGAATATCCCCTGCGTGAATATTTTGCTTCTAATTATTAGAGAGTGTCACCAGAGTTCCATTATTCCCTAAATTTCATCCACTGCCCTGTTTTCAATAGTCAGAGAGGAAATTTTCCCCACAGAAAGGTGAGAGGAAGCTGCCCCCAGGAGAAGAGCTGCTCCATGACCCTCCGGTAGTGCCAGAAGCGCTCACGAACATTCCCTTTCTTTTTCCTCTTTCCCCCCCCAAAAGCAACACATGCCCTACTTCAGGAAGAGAATGGCCTGGGAAATCCTTCACCGGAAGCTGTTATGATGATGATGATGATGATGGAGAACCAAGGGATTGGATCAGAAGTGCCGGGATTTGCCCTGAGATGCAGCTTAGCCCTTCCCAGAGGCTCGAAGACACAGCGAACCTACTCTTGGTTCTGTTTCTGCTAAAACACCTTCCTGGACCAAGGGCAAAGAAATATTTGGAAGCACACTTGCTTTTTTTTTTTTCTTTTTCCTTTTCCTTTCTTTATGTATTTCAAGACCTATTTTTACAATTTTTCAGGTGCTGAGACTTGACACAGCTTTGAACATTCAAGGAACTTGTGTTTTTCTGCTTTTTGCAGCTTTTGCCACCAGCTTTGAGCTGATGGCGTAACTTTGAGCAAGGGGAGGCTGGATTTTAGGGAAGGGGAAGGTGCTTCCGTTACTCTGGGGACTCTGTGACCTGGGAGAGCTTGATGTCAGATGGGCGAGAGCCTGTTTGGGGGTGGATGGAGAGAGGATTTGCTTGTAGAGGAATGTTTTTGGTGTATCCTCTACTCCTGTACCATTTCCCCTCTGTCCTCACAGCTCAGCCATCACAGCCTTGGCCCTGGAGGTTCATGGGACAGCCTGGCTGGGGCTTTGGAGAAGTGGGAGAGGGTGGCAGGTGGGAGCTGGGCAATCTGATAAAATTCCTGGTTAAATGCCACTTTTGCTAAGTCGTTTTTCTTGCCAGTTTTTTAACATCAACTGTTTACTGAATTGAGGTACAAAGCTGCAGGGTACAGCACCGTGAATTGCACCATGAATTGTTCTGTATATATTCCCAAACCTTGTTTTTTAGAGTGATAAAGAACAAAAGTCTATGTGCATTGGGAGTTTCCTGTTGGGTTTTCCTTCCCCTCTGCCCTGGTTTTGCCTCTGTGCAGGAGCCAAGGCAGCTTCTTGTCACCTTTGGGCCCCAGCAGAGCAGAATGAGCAGCTCCTTTTTTATTTTCCCTGATGCTTTTCTCATGTTCTGCCTGGGGATGAAGCCTGAAGTGAGGTCAGAGATTGGGGTGGAGGCAAAGCACTGGTGGCAATTCCAGAAGTGCTTCCCAAGGTCTCTCCCAGCACCGTTGGGGTGAAACTCCCACAATCTCAGGGGGAAGAAGTAAAACAGTAGCACTTCAACCTCCTGAAAATGGGATTTTTAAAGGATGCCACAAGGTTTCTGATCATCTCTCCCACGGCCTTTGCTGATGAACTGGTTTAATTTATTCTCGAGTGCGCTGAGGAGCCGGTGAGTGTGTGATGAGCTTTCCAAGCTGCTCAACATGCTTCTCTCTGGTGTAAATAACATTTTTACCTATAAGTAAAGAATGAAACAATGTCCACTTTTGTATTTTTGGTCTCCAGATAGGAAAGGGATATTTTATACATTTTTTCTCTATCTGTAAGCAGTAGTTTTGTACCAGATTTCCCCCCTCTGGCCCCCTTCCTCCCACCATGTTGTGTTCTTTGTAGGCTGGTTTGTACCCCCCACCACTCCCCCAGTGTGCTTTATACCAATTTCATTTCCTACCTTTTTCTATCTTTTACTTCAATTAAAGCTCTGAGTAAAAAAAAAAATCATGTATCTTTCCTGGTTTTTGTTAACAAGACTGAGCTGTGAGAGATACCCCTGTGCCAGGAGCTGGGGGTTTGGTTTAGTCACAGCCCTTGCTCACGGAAGGCTGTTTTGTGTAATTCACAAAAATAAATCACTCGGCAGGCTCAGCTGCTCACAATACTGAGGTATTTTAGCCCAGTTTGAAGGAGGAAGGAGCCAGAGCTGGAGCTGAAAGGCTTTTACAGCCAATTGTTGGGTGTTCTCACTCTGATTGTGCTGCTCTCTGGGGCTGAAGGTCCTGAGCTGTGAGCAGGGATCATGTCTCACTGACCTGCTTTGGGGTTTCATTCCTTCCCACCCCTGGGATGATGTTTTCAGCCTCTGCTGCCCCACTCTGGGCTGAAAGAGCCCCTTAACCCCATCCAAGCAACAAAATCAACAAGTCCCTTGTTTTCTTTGGCTCCCAAAAAATTCAGGGAGAAAAAGGCCCCTGTCAAAGGCAGCTTGTGCCTGGCGGGTGCTGGTACCCCAAAGGCTCCCCAGCCCTCTGTGGCCACTAAAAATGCATTCAGCATTTATTCCTGCCCTTCTTTCTGGCTTATTAATAGAATAAATCATATTGCCCAGCCTGTCCGGCCATCCCAGTCTGGGGATTTTCAGGTCATATTGACTTTTTCCCTCCTTCCTGTATCCTTATTCCTAGACATGAGCAAGGCTTTTGCCCGATATTTCCAAAAGAGCCAGTGATTGGAGGCCCTGACATTCCTTACAAACACACACGTGGCTTCTGTAAATATCCCCGTGCTGTCTCCCACCCCAGGGCTCAATGCTCCATTCATCTGCTCCCCGAGCTATGCCTGGAAGTCAGCAATCACCTGCCTTGCTCCATATTCCAACAGGCTTTTGTGGCACAGATGCCTCCAGAAATCCTCATGGTGGGATTTCAATCCCCCCCCCACTCCCCGGCCTCCAAGTTCTCCCCAGGGAGGAGGTTTGCTGGGGGCTTCTGGCAAGAGCTTGTGGGGTGTGAGGAGCTCTGTGGGATGGGATCTGGAAGCTGGTGCTTCCATGGATGCTGCTGCTCATTTCCAGGGTGTTTGGGAAGTACAGGATCCACTTCCATGCAAGAGGAAGCTCTGAGGTTATTGCAGAAGAGTCAACTTGATTTGTTCTCCTGGTCCCTCCTGCCCTGGGGACCCTCCTCCACCCCTCCTGCTGCAGGAATCCTTTTGGATTCCCAACAGGAGGAATATGAGTTGCATCTACTGAAAATTCACCACTGTCCCTTTTTTCCCAACTTCCCTCTGCATCAGTCTTGGTGGGACATCCACAGACCCCATGATGTCCCTTGTCCACATGACCCTCATGGCATTCCCAGACCCCCCAGACACTGCTGACTTCCACAGCAGGTTCCAGCATTGCTCCAGCTGGCATCAAGTGGCTCCAGTATTGACCTTGAGCACGTGGATTCAAACAGGGAGTGATCCCATTGCCAAGAGATGGTTGGGATCAAATTGTTACAATACCTTGAAGGAGAACTTGTGGCTTCTTGTTCAGTAAAAAGGTGATTTCCAGCTCTCAGTGTAGAGCAAGGATTGGCCAGGACCTTCTCTTGGACCATCTCACTGTCAGCTTCCTACCCTCATCCTTGCCTTCCTGGGTGGAGGAGCTTCTCTCCATGGAAGATAGACCCTGACCCATGGGAGAACCTCCAGCCATGCTGGTGATGGAGGAAATCCAGCTTTCAGATGGCTCAGCTCTCCTTCCTGTTGTGTTTTGCCCCTGGGTTGGCCCATAAGCAAAACATTCAACCCTGAGCTCTGGATGCAGCACTTCTGGGATCTGCTCACGGGATCTAGCTTGAAGCTTCTGGACTCCAGGAGGGTTCTGTGGAACCGGCTGTTCATTCCTGGAGTAGCTCCATGTCCATATCCATGGTTGAGGGACTGGGGGGAGGCACTTGGGAGTCTGGGTGCCCAAGTGTGGCCGGTGCTCGTGGTGAATTCGTCCCATCCCTGGGAGACCCTCACTGAGCCACCCCAGCCAGCCCACCACAACCCATCACCCCAAATCTCACCAGCATCATCCCCAATCTCACCAGCAAAACCATGTCCCCAGTGCCAGAGGTGACACTGTGACAAGCATTGCTTAATCGCCCACCCCCTCTGTGCTGAATCCACCACTATTAAATTTAAAAAGCCACAAAAAACAAGCCATGTGGGACAGAAATGCCCTTTGTGGGCAGCAGCAGGGCTGCATGTTGCGATTGGCATCCACATTGTTGGGTAAACTTTGTGCAGCCTGGACACCTCAGCCCCAGCTCTCCCAAGGAATAATTGAGCACCTATAAAGCCAAGTCAGAGATTTGCAGCCTGTGCAGACACAGATGCCCTTGTGCCATGGGGGAGAGGAGGGGAGGACCAGCCACATCCCTGGGCCACAGTCATCTGTACCCCAAAAACAGGGGTACACACCCCAAAACCCAGGAGAGATGCCCTAAAATTTGGGGTAGATGCCCTGTGGGAGTGTGTTGGTCCACAAGCCCCAAAAACGGCTGGGGAGAAGTTTCCATCTGAGCTCTGGGTATTTTGGGCGTTCCCCTATCCCCATGTGGGGGTTCTCAATCCTTCAAGGTGGGGGAGGCTGTGCTTTGGGTTCAGTTATGGTCATTTAAGGACAAGGAGAAGGAGGTGTTAATGCCTATGTCCCTCTTGTCCTCCCATCTTGGATTTCATGGGGTGTTCGATTGACTTTGAAGAAGATTTGGGCCACACACACCTCCCTCCCCATTCCCAGCAGCCCGGGAGGCTGAACCCCCCCCATGCTGCCCCTGGTGACCCCACAGTTCAGAAACGGGGGACAAGACTCAGTGTCTCTTGTTGCCCCAGAGCTGGCAGTGACTGGGGAAGGGGTGGGAACGATTTTGCCCCTCCAAAAATTCCACCTCAGGGCTATTTTTGCTCCCCAAAGTGGCCACGTCAGGGAGCAGGGACTGCACACTCCATGACACTCCTGATCGTAATTTCTCCTAACAACTCCTGCCCAGCCCCCCCAGGGTCCCCCCACACCCCACTAATCCCTCCAGCTCCGATCCCTCATTAGGCCTCATGGTCCCGCTGCTTTTTTCCGCTTCTTTAAAAAATAAAAATCAAAAAACCCTACCCCCTCAGCCTCCCCTGCAGCCCCATCCTGCCCTGAGCCTGGTCTCCGTTCAAGCCATGGGACCCTCGACCTGGCCCCCATCAGAAAAGTTGCTTTTAGGTTTCGGTGGTTTTTTTTTTCCCTGATTTATTTAATTTTTTTATTTTTTTTTCCGGCATCCTCCAGGCCGGGGACACAGGGAGGCTTTGTCCTGGCTGGAGGACGCTGCAGGGCAGCTCTTGGGGCCCTGGCTCGCTGCCACCCCAAATAGGTGGCCTTTTTGGTGGGGGGAGGATGGGGAGAACAACCCAGCATCAAAGGATGCTGAATCCCTCATTCTTCCCCCTTCCTTGGTCCAGCAGGGGAAAAGGGGGTGAAACCCCTCCTGTGCCTTAAGGTTTGGAGCTGGAGCAGTTTTGGGAGGAGCATCCCGAATCACAGACATTCATCCCCCTTTTATAGGAGGTGTCGACCCCAAAATATTTGGAGGAGTCCCCCAAAACTAAGGGTAAAGTGACACCCCACTACCCAGAACAACACTCAGGGAATCCCCAGAGCAAAATCAGCTTTGGGACTGGAAAATCCCTCCCAGTACTGGGGTACCAAGAGCCCTCCAAACCCATTTGGGGCTTGTGGGGTGGTTTCTTCCCACACCCCCTAGAAACAAAAGGGGGTATAAAGCTGCCTCTCCCCGGGTCTGGGAGCTGTACCCTGACAGAGCTCAGCCCTGCCTGGATTTGGGGTGCCTTTTGGGGTCACCTGCTGATGGGATGGATCCTTTGGGGTCTGAGATGGACTATGGGGAGGTACCTTGCATCAGGGATCGGCTTTGGGGTGCTCTGAGTAGCTGGCGACATTCCCCAGGAGATGGGGGACAGGGACCCCCATACCAGCAGCAAGTCCCTTCACACTCCCCCCCGGGGGGGCTCAGATGTCCAACTGGGGGGGCTGCAGCTGAGGGAGAAGTGGGACCCCCATGGGCTGGATGTCAAAGGTAACGGGGCTGGATCTGGGGTTTCTATTCCTGGCAATTTATTTCACTTCAGGCACTGACCAAGGAGGTTTTTATAGGTCCTAAAACACCCTCTGGGGATGGATCCTGCCCCCATGGCTGCCAGCACTGCTGAGTTCTGCCTTCGGGGACTCCAAATCCATAAAATTTGGGGTTTTGCTTTTATTCTGCCTTTTTAGGGTCTTTGGTCAAGGAGGCAGAGAGAGCGACAGGCAGGGCCAGCAGTGGCAGAGCATCCCCTGTATGGGATGATGGGGCAACCCATGGTATGTCCCCCAAAATCACCCCCCTCCTTTCTCTTTGCACCCCAATAATGGCACATCAAGGCCTCATCCATCCATAGACTAATAAAAGCAGCACATTTTGCACCACCTGCCCCAGATTCCCAGGATTTAGCCCCAAAGCTGACATTTTATGGAACTAATAAAAGCAGCACTTTTTGCATCCCCCGTCCCAAATTTCCAGGGTTTAGCCTCAAAGCTGGGGGTCAGCAGCTGTTCCCATGTTGGGATGGTTTTATCAGACCCACCAACTGCCCTCAATACCCCGACCGCCACCCCGGCCCCACAAACATCACCGATGTCTTTCCAACCCTCATTAATTAGGGATAATGACCACTCTCATTAAGAGGGGAGTGCTCCTGCCAGTGCTCCCTCCACCTCCCCCCATCCTGGCACCCGCAGCTTTATTCCCCTCCCAGCCCAGGAAGGATCTGGGGGACTCTTGGTGCTGCAATATTGTGAATTTTCCTCTGGGGATTCTCTGATGTCTTCTACAAGGGTTGTGTTGGGGAAGGGGGAGTGTTGTTACTTCACCCCCTTTTCTTTTTTGGCCTCCCACAAACATTTTGGGGGGCTGAATGGCTGCATTTCAGGGTTTTGGGGGCAAAACTCCCCGTTTTCAGTGCTCAGCTCCCCTCAGGCAGAACCTGCTGCCCCCCCCCCACTGCACCCCAAGCTCTTGCCCACATGTGGGGGATGAGGGTGTGAATCTCCCCCTCCAAAACTACCCAAAATCAGCACCATTGCCCTCCAGCCCCCCCTCCAAGGCAGCTCCGGAGGCTCAAAGGGGCCCTTTGTGCGGCTCTACCTTTCCCAAAGAGTCGCCTTTTCATCCCAACGAGGAGAAGGAGGAGGAGGAGGAGGAGGAGGAGGAGGAAGAGGCCGGGTTTGAGGGGCCTGAATGAGGGCGAATTATTTTACATCATCTCACAAAAATGCCAGCATTCCCCCCCTTGGGCCCCTTCCCACCTTGCCGGGGGGGTGAGGGGATGCAAGAGCCCCTTCGAGGTGGGGGGCAGTGGACAAAGGGGCTGTGTGTGATCGATCCCCCCAAAAATGGGGGGGAGGCCTTTTTTGGAGCTTCAGGTGAATCTGGAGCAACTGGGAAAGGAGCTGGTGGTGAATTCCCAGATGGAGAAGGGATTTAGGGGGGTCCTGGGGGGCTGGGGGGGATTTATCGAGCCTAAAGGGGGCTGTCCCCAAAACTAGATTTTTGCAGGGTCAATTCACCCAAAATAGAGTCATTAGAGGATGTTGGGTCCCTCTAAAACCATCTTTGGACTTAAACCCCATTTTGGAGTAGCTGAGCACCACTTCTTTTTTATCTCATTAAAATATTATTTCAATATCAGTTTTTGTTTTATATTAAAAATACAAAATTATATAAACTATAGGCAAATATATAAATTATAAATAAAAATGTAAAATGAAATAGTTACAAGTGAGTAGAGAAAAATAAAAATGTCCCTTTTTTCTGGCCGTGCAGCCAGAGGGGACAAAGCTCCTTTCTCTGCTCCCCATTCCCAGGCTGGCCAGGGGAAATATTTGGGGGGAGATCTGAGGTTAGTGGGAGGTACCAGCATCAAAGAATGGCATTTTTTTCTCTTTACTGAAAAACACTCTTTTGAAAGAAAAAATAAATGG
>WBMV01001082.1:48398-102250 GCA_013396655.1 Campylorhamphus procurvoides | reverse complement strand
GGTGGGCGGACAGAGGGGGCGGGGGGAGGGGGGAGGGGGGGGACATGGGGACATTGGGGGTCACGGCTTGCCCCCTGACAGTGCCCGGTACCCTCAGGGTGCTCCGGGCATCGCCGGCGCTCCAGGTTTCCCCGGACCCCGCGGCCCACCCGGACCCCAGGGAGCCACCGGCCCGCTGGGCCCCAAGGGACAGACGGTAAGAGACCTCCGAGAGCCCCTCGGAGGGGACCGCGGCCCTCTCCTTGCCCCCTNCAAAGATGTGGATGGGTTTAGGGACAAGGATGGGAACGAAGAAAGGGACAGGAGAGGGGATGGGGATGGGATGGGATAGGGACAGGGATGGGAAGATGGGTGGGATCAGGGTGCAATGGGAGTGAAGGTGAGGATAAGGCTGAGCTGGGGACAGAGAGTGGGGATGGGGACAAACAGGAAGGTGGACACAGGGCTGGGGTAAGGGTCTGGAGAACAGCCCAGGGATGGGGACAGCCGTAGGGACACTGAGGCCTTGTCCTTCTCCACCCTTTCTCCACAGGGAGAACCCGGCATCGCAGGCTTCAAAGGCGAGCAGGGACCCAAGGGTGAGACGGTGAGTGGGAGGAGATCTGCATCCAAGACCCCCATCCCAGCTGGGGGGTCCATCCCATGTTGGGCCGCAGTGTCTCCTCAGCGTCTAATGAACTTCTCCCCCTAATGAGGCCCTTCAAGGGGCAGCGTCCCCCTCCTGCAAGGGGGACAATAGCTGCTGTGTTCATGCCCCGTCCCCCCCCGTGGGGACATTCTCCCCTCGCTTCATTAACCACCCTCAATGCCGACCGGGCTGGGGCCCCACCACGGCCGCCGCCGAGCCCCGGCGCCAGCAGGACACATGGCACAGCGAGGGGCTCCTGCCCAGCACCCCTGGCGGCTCGGGGGGACTGCTGGGAGAAGAGGGCTCCTTGTGACCCCTTTTCCTCCTCTTTCTTCCTCAGGGACCTGCAGGACCTCAAGGTGCCCCCGGACCAGCTGGTGAGGAAGGCAAGAGAGGAGCCCGTGGTGAACCTGGTGCTGCCGGTCCCTTGGGACCCCCTGGAGAGAGAGTGCGTTGCCCCCTGCACATCCCCCTCCGAGCAAGGTGCTGCCCCCTCTAAACCTGCCCCCCACCCTCTGACTTCACTCCTCCTCTTCCTCCACAGGGTGCTCCTGGCAATCGTGGCTTCCCCGGGCAGGACGGGCTGGCTGGACCCAAGGTGGGATATTGTGGTCACGGGTGGGAAGGGGAGGTGACCAGGGGAAGCATCCAGGGAAGTGACCACTCCCTGAACCCCCAAACTCACCCCCTTCTGCCACCCCACACAGGGTGCTCCAGGTGAGCGTGGCCCTGCTGGCCTCGCGGGTCCCAAGGGAGCCACCGGTGACCCCGGACGCCCTGGAGAGCCCGGACTGCCTGGAGCCAGGGTGAGAGCTGGGGGTCCCTCCCTGCACTCCCACAGGGGCAGAGTGGGGTAGGGGCCTTCCCACTGCACTGGAGGGGCAGGGGGTCAGCTGGGGCAGGACCACGTGGGGACACTGGTGGGACCTGCTGGTTCAGCAAGGAGGCTCTTTGGGGTCAATAAGGTGCTTCTGGGCTTGATAAGGTGCTTTTGGGGTTGTCTGAGGTGCTTCTGGGGTCAGTGGAGTGCTTTTGGACTTAGCTCTTCAGCATTAAGATGTTTTCTGGGGTTGGGTCGGTTGCTCCTTGGTGCTAATGAAGAAATTATTTGAGGTTATTTAAGATGCTTTTTGTTAATTAAAGACACCTGGGGTTAGTCAAGATGTATTCGGGGTTAGTCAAGATGTATTTGGGGTTCGCAAAGATGCTCCCTGGGGTTTATGCTGAGTGGTGAGTAAAGATGCTCTCTGGGGTTATCCCCCATGGTCACGAGGGTTGGGAAGACCCTTGTGCCCCCATTGTGGGAGGTCCCATCACTTCTGTTCTCTGCAGGGTCTTACTGGCCGCCCAGGTGATGCTGGTCCTCAAGGCAAAGTTGGCCCCACCGTAAGTGGAGCTGCACAGGGGGTGGGCACAGACTGGGGCTGGGCTCTGGCATGGTTCTCCCTGACATCCCCTCCCCACAGGGTGCTCCTGGCGAGGACGGGCGCCCCGGCCCCCCTGGCCCACAGGGTGCTCGTGGCCAGCCCGGCGTGATGGGTTTCCCTGGTCCCAAAGGTGCAAATGTGAGTATTGACCTATTTCTACCCCAAACAGGGCTGCAGGGTGCAGAGCCCATCACTGTCACCTCTGTCCTCTCTCTAGGGTGAGCCTGGAAAAGCTGGTGAGAAGGGACTCCCTGGCGCCCCAGGGCTGCGGGTGAGTTGTTTTCCCTCCCTCCCCAACCTCCGACCTCAAAACTCACATCTTGGTGTTGCTCCAACATTGCAGCCCCCTGAGGCCTCTGTGGTGTCCGAGGGGGAAAACTGATCCAGCAGCTTTGTGCCTGGAGCTCAGGGTGGTTTTCTCTCCTCTGTAGGGGCTTCCTGGCAAAGATGGTGAGACAGGAGCTGCCGGCCCCCCAGGACCTGCTGTGAGTGTCCCAGCCTTGTTCACACATGAAATGGGGGGATATCAGGGGTTGAACCTCCCAGATTTGGGCAACAGACCACCCCAAGTCTGCTGGAGGTGGAACCTCTGCAGTCCCTGGCTCTTGTGGTGCTGGTGAATGTTGGGACCTCCCACGATTTTGGCTCTGCTCAAAATCTTGGGGTGTGTGAAGCCCGAACTCCAAAAGGTTTTGGGGTCCTTCACCACTGTCCTTCCCACAGGGTCCTGCAGGTGAGAGGGGAGAGCAAGGAGCTCCCGGTCCCTCCGGCTTCCAGGTGAGCACATGGGAGGGAAGGTCTGGGGGTCTGTGTTTGGGGTGATGCTCATGGGTGACCCCAGGTGCCTGTCCCCACTGCCACTGTGCTCACAACACTATTCTCTCCTCACAGGGACTGCCCGGGCCACCAGGTCCCCCTGGAGAGAGTGGCAAACCTGGAGATCAGGTGAGAACCCCTTTTCTCTCCTCTCAGGATGAAAAGGTGTGGGGGGGGTGGTCAGCATTCCTCAATCCTGACACCCAACTCTTTTTCCCCCCCTGCCACAGGGTGTTCCTGGAGAAGCCGGAGCCCCCGGTCTTGTTGGTCCCAGAGTAAGTATCGCCCGCCCTCCCAGCTGGGGGGACTGGATGCCTCACTCCATCCCATGGGGAGCTCTGGGGGACTCGAAAGGAAGAGCCTGGTTGCCCCCACCCAGGGCCATCAGCTCCACTGCAGCCTGTCCCCGCTCCCTCCAGGGCAGTGTGGGATGATGCCCTGCCCACACTCCTTGGGGGCAGAACATTGTGACCTTCACCATGGTCCTGTGGCCTCTTCCTAACACTGTTCCACTCCCATCCAGGGTGAACGTGGCTTCCCTGGTGAACGTGGCTCTCCTGGTGCACAAGGGCTGCAGGGTCCCCGTGGGCTCCCTGGCACACCTGGCACTGACGGACCCAAGGTGGGTGACCAGAGGGGACAACACTGGTGTCACAGAGCTGTGACACTGGGGGTCAGTTCAGGGGGGAGTGGCACCCCAATAACTGCACCTTTGCTCTGCTTTAGGGTGCAACTGGCCCTGCCGGCCCCAATGGTGCCCAGGGTCCTCCTGGGCTGCAGGGAATGCCAGGGGAGAGAGGAGCAGCCGGGATCGCTGGTCCCAAGGGAGACAGGGTGAGTGACGGGTGCTGGAGGTGTCATGAGTGGTGTCAGGTCTCAGCTCAGCTCATGCTGCCCCTGTCGCGTCCTGCAGGGAGACGTCGGAGAGAAGGGCCCTGAGGGAGCCCCTGGAAAGGACGGCGCACGTGTAAGTGGGACTGGGATGTGGTGGAAGTGGGATGGCTGGTGAGGGCTGTTCATGGTGGCCTTATCTTCTTCTCTCTCCCCTCCATAGGGTCTGACAGGTCCCATTGGCCCCCCTGGCCCTGCTGGCCCCAATGGCGAGAAGGTGAGAGCTCAAGCAGCCCCTCAGCATCTCCCAACCACGGGAGATCCCACCCAGACACCCACAACTCTCCATCCTTTCTTTCCCAGGGTGAATCTGGCCCTCCTGGCCCATCTGGTGCTGCTGGTGCCCGTGGTACCCCCGTAAGTGCCATCCTGTCACAGCCCCCCAGGTGCTGGTGGTGCCACTGCTGCCCTTCTCCCTCCATCCCCCCCACTTACCTCCCATCTCTCCCCACAGGGTGAGCGTGGGGAGCCCGGTGCCCCTGGTCCCGCCGGATTTGCTGGACCTCCGGTGAGTATTTGGCCCCAGCGCACCTGGCTTGGGTCCAGTGTCAGCTCCATCCTCTTGATGGATGATGGATGATCCATCCCACAGGGAGCTGATGGGCAACCCGGTGCCAAAGGCGAGCAGGGAGAGCCTGGGCAGAAGGGTGACGCTGGCGCTCCTGGTCCCCAAGGTCCCTCTGGGGCTCCGGGCCCACAGGTGGGTACAGCCAGAGCCTCCAAAAATGGAGGTGAACTCTGCAGGGGTCCCTTTCCCCACGAAATTGAGGGAATTGCAGTTTGGGGAACTGCCTGATAAGCAGTGTTGTGCTTCCCCCCTCCACCACCCCATGTTTCTAACTCATTTTCCTCCTCTTCCCAGGGTCCAACTGGTGTAACTGGTCCCAAAGGAGCCCGAGGTGCTCAGGGTCCCCCTGTGAGTACTGGTGGGGGAAGGCTGCAGGGGAGGCAACTGGGAGAGGTGTGGGGCAGCATCTGAGCCACCTTTCTCCTCCTTCCCCAGGGAGCCACTGGATTTCCTGGAGCTGCTGGACGTGTTGGACCCCCTGGCCCTAATGTGAGTTGGGACCATCCCGGATCACTCAGGGGCAACGGGGATCATTTGGGGCAGCCAGGATGACTCAGAGAAGCCAGGATCACTCCAGGACAGCCAGAATCACTTTGAGAAGAGCTGGGATCACTCAGGACAGTCAAGATCACTGTGGGCAGCTGGGATTGCTCACCCCCAGGCTTGGGGACAGGGGAGATGCTGTCCCCTCCCACCAGGGGCTGAGCAGTGGAGGTCCCCAAGCCAAACAGCCGCTGGGTGACACCATGCAGCTCATCTGCCCTAAAAAGAGGCTTTTCCAGGGCTCTCGGAGCACAGGACCCAACCCAGGATGTGGATAATGAAGGTGGAAAAGCTGCCTCTGTATTAACCCCATCTTCTCCCCACCCAGGGTAACCCAGGCCCCCCTGGACCCCCTGGCTCTGCTGGCAAAGATGGTCCCAAGGGTGCTCGAGGTGATGCTGGACCTCCGGGCCGTGCGGGTGACCCCGGTCTCCAGGGCCCTGCCGGACCCCCTGGCGAGAAAGGCGATCCCGGCGAGGATGGCCCTGCGGTACATTTTGGGGGGGCACCTCCCTTCATGCTTCTTCGGTGTTCTGCCACCCCCCCAACCACGTTGTTCTGAACCCCCTGCTCTGCCTCCCTACAGGGTCCTGATGGTCCCCCGGGTCCCCAAGGCTTGGCAGGACAGCGTGGCATCGTCGGCCTTCCCGGGCAGCGTGGTGAGAGGGGCTTTCCTGGGCTGCCAGGGCCATCGGTGAGTCATCACCCCCCAAACCCCACCTCGGCTCAGCCCCTTTCGTTCCCTGTGTCACCCCTCAGGCTCAGCCTCTTCTATCCTGTGTAATCCCCCAGGTGCAGCCTCTTCCACCCCATGCCCAAAGGCATCATTCCCCCCATTGGATGCTGGAGCTGCTTACTTGGGCATATTTGGCCTCAAAAAGAGGCAATTTCCAAGGCAAGGGCTGTGCTGGGATCTCCCACTCACCCGTGTTGTCTTTTATTCCCTGTTCCCTTAGGGCGAACCTGGCAAACAAGGAGCACCCGGCTCTGCGGGTGACCGAGGTCCCCCTGGTCCTGTGGGTCCCCCTGGTCTCACAGGTCCTGCTGGAGAACCTGGACGTGAGGTAGGCAGCACCCGTGGGTGGGGAGGGGGCAAATGGGACAGATCCCTCCAAGTGTAACCCCAACAGCAGTGCTGGACATCTCATGGCTAGAGGGCTCCACACCATAGCTCTGCTCCCGGCAATCACTGGCACAATTTTGCTGTTGGTTTTTGGCCTTGCAAGGGGAGTTTTCACATCTCCTCCATACCAAGTCAAGACATAATTCCTCCCCCTCTCCTAGGGTAGTCCTGGCTCTGATGGGCCCCCAGGCAGAGATGGCGCAGCCGGTGTGAAGGTGAGTTTGCCATGAATTCCCCCCTGTTCTCCTTATCCCAGTGCCCACCAATCCAGATGAAATTACTGTGGGTCTGACACTATTCTCTTGTCTCGGTGCAGGGTGATCGAGGTGAGACCGGTCCCGTGGGTGCCCCTGGTGCTCCCGGTGCCCCTGGAGCTCCCGGCCCTGTGGGTCCCACTGGCAAACAAGGAGACAGAGGCGAGACGGTGAGTGCTGGAATGTTGGGTTTGAGGGCTGGTTGGGGGAGACAGGAACCACCCCAAGTGCAGGTTGTGGAAGGAAGGGAAGAGCAAGGAGCTGCTCGGAGTAATTGTGGTGGGGGAGCCAGGCAGGTGCCATTAGTGCCTGGCATTGATTCAGAGGTGCCCCGAGTGCCATCAGCAGTTCCAAGCATCTTCCTTAGGATTCCTAAGCACCAGGAGCAGCCCCCTTTGGGCTCTGCCTGTGTTCGGGCTCTGCCTGTGTTCAGGCACTGCCTGGGAATCTGTGAGCCCCAAGAGCTGGACCAGGGAATATCTGCCTGGGCATTCCTTTTCAAGTAGCATTACTGGATGATGCTCCAGATGAGGGTATTTAAAGATGCTGTTGGGCACCAGCAGCTGCCAATTTCCAATGCTGCAAAGAGGGCAGTGGGGCTGGTTTGGATATCCCCACACAAAAGGCAGAGAGCACCCCCAGCATCCCATGCTCCTGGCTGCTTTTGACTCCTCTCTTTTCTCTCTCCAGGGTGCACAAGGTCCCATGGGTCCCTCTGGTCCTGCTGGCGCTCGGGGCATGCCGGTGAGTGATGCCAGGCCCACCAGAACACCCAGCCTGTGATCCACAGGGTCCTGGGGTGTGTTGGGTGAGGGTCTGCCCCCCTGAACCTGACACGGCCCCATCTCCCCTTCCAGGGTCCCCAAGGCCCTCGTGGTGACAAGGGTGAGACAGGAGAGGCTGGAGAGAGGGGGCTGAAGGGTCACCGTGGCTTCACTGGGCTGCAGGGTCTTCCCGGACCACCTGTAAGTGCTGGTTTTAGGACCTAGTGCTCAGCCCCCATATCTCACCGTGGAGCTGGATGTGGCCATGGGCAGAGGCCTGAGCCAGTGTGAAGGCTGTGCTGGGGCTGAGCATCCCTTAACACTAGACTTAATCATCACACTCACTTCTTCTCAGGGTCCTTCTGGAGACCAAGGTGCTGCTGGTCCTGCAGGTCCCTCTGGTCCCAGGGTAAGACCTGAAAGCTGCACCTTGGGGGATGAGAGGAAAAGGAGCACCTCTGTCCTTGAGCCCCTCCCCAAGTCAGTTGATGGCAAGAGCTGACAGCTGCCCAGCACCTTTCCTGCAATGACCTGATCCCACTTTTGGGACTCTTGCAGGGTCCCCCTGGCCCCGTGGGCCCCTCTGGCAAAGATGGTTCCAATGGCATGCCTGGCCCCATCGGTCCCCCAGGGCCCCGTGGACGAAGCGGCGAACCAGGTCCCGCGGTGAGTAAAACTGCCCTCAGTGGCAGGGCAGGGGGATCCAGTTCACAGAGCAGCCTGTCAGGATCACATCTCCTTGCTTCTGTAGGGTCCTCCTGGAAACCCAGGCCCCCCAGGTCCTCCTGGCCCCCCTGGCACTGGCATTGACATGTCAGCATTTGCGGGCTTGGGTCAGCCTGAGAAGGGCCCCGACCCCATCCGGTACATGAGGGCAGACGAGGCCGCAGGCAGCCTGAGGCAGCACGACGTGGAGGTGGATGCCACGCTCAAATCCCTCAACAACCAGATCGAGAGCATTCGCAGTCCTGAGGGCTCCAAGAAGAACCCAGCCAGGACCTGCCGTGACATCAAGCTTTGCCATCCTGAGTGGAAGAGCGGTGAGGTCTCTTCTCTGTGGTGACCAGTGACAGGACCTGAGGGAATGGCCTGGAGTTGTGTCAGGGGGTGGTTGGGCTCCCTAGGGCAGTGATCACAGCACCAAGGCTGCCAGAGCTCAAGGGGAGTTGGATAATACCCTCAGGCTCATGGTGTGACTCTTGGGGATGCTCCCTATGCAGGGCTGAGGATTGGACTCAATGATCCTTATGGGTCCCTTCCAACTCAGCATATCCTGTCATTCTCTGAAATGAAAAATAGCCTCCATCCCTCCTTCTCCTCACCTGTCTCTCTCCCCTCAGCCGCTTGCACCCAGCAAGGTCCATGGTTTGCTTCACTCTGACCTTCAAAACTGCATGTTCACACCCCATTTGTCCTCCCTGTAGGAGACTATTGGATTGACCCGAACCAGGGCTGCACCTTGGATGCCATCAAAGTTTTCTGCAACATGGAGACAGGCGAGACCTGTGTCTACCCCAACCCCACCAGTATCCCCAAGAAGAACTGGTGGACCAGCAAGTCCAAAGAGAAGAAGCACATCTGGTTTGCAGAGACCATCAATGGTGGTTTCCACGTGAGTGTCCTCCTGGGCTGGGAGTGGAGGTTGAACAGGCAGGAGCATTGGGTGTCTAGTTGGAGGGTTGGGATGTCCTTCCTTGGGGTGAAATTGATGGGTGTTACATGAGATGCTGGCTGATCTAGAGGGTTATATTGAAAGCCTGGGGTTAGATCAGTTGGACTGCGGTGTCTGCAGCCACCTGGGGAGGCAAGCTATGGAAATCCTCTCAAAAGGTGAAAATTGAGTTGTTGCAACACCCTTAGGCTTTAATGTCTCTTCTCCTCCCTCCAGTTTAGCTACGGTGATGAAGACCTGGCTCCCAACACCGCCAACATTCAGATGACCTTCCTGCGCCTCCTGTCCACTGAGGGCTCCCAGAACGTCACTTACCACTGCAAGAACAGCATCGCCTACATGGACGAAGAGACGGGCAACCTGAAGAAGGCCATCCTCATCCAGGGCTCCAACGACGTGGAGATCCGAGCTGAGGGCAACAGCAGGTTCACGTACAGCGTCTTGGAGGACGGTTGCACGGTGAGTCTGCGAGATGAAGGCGTCAGATGATGAGTTGGGGGTCCAACCCATGGCGTTTGTGGTGGTTTGGAGGGTTTAAGGGCATCTAATAACACACTTCCTCCGTGTTTTCTCCCCCAGAAACACACTGGCAAATGGGGCAAGACAGTCATTGAGTACCGGTCGCAGAAGACCTCGCGCCTGCCCATTGTAGATATTGCACCTATGGACATTGGTGGAGCCGAGCAGGAGTTTGGTGTAGATATTGGCCCAGTCTGCTTCTTGTAAAAAGGATTGTTTTATTTGTGTGTTTGTTTGTTGTTGTTGTTTGTTGTGGTGTTTTGTTTTTGTTTTTGGTTTTTAAATTCAGCCCAATACCATGAAACTAAAAAGCCAACAAACTGAACCCACCCCAAAGGACCTGAGAACTTTTCAATCTCTCATATGACTTCTGCACTGAATGGCTGCAACAACCCCTCGATTCACACCCATCCATCAGGGACCACCACCTCATCCCAACGCCGTCTGGGCAGGCTGCAAAATCAAAATAATATTTATTTATTCTCTTCCTGTAAGACCTATTTTTTAGGTCAGGTGGAGGTGGGAACATAACTGACCCTTCCCTGCCAAAGGGATCTCACCAATCCAGGTATCCACAAATCCCCTCCCATCCCCAGCCCCCTGTGTATCACCAGCAGGAGTGTTAATGTATAATATGACACGAAAGAAAAAAAAAATAACAAAAAATGGTGCTATTCTTGTAAAACAAGTCTGTATTTTTTAACATCAGTTGATATAAAAAAAAAAAAAAACAAAAAAAAAAACTTTTGGTGGAAAGTACAAGTTGGGCTCAGTTTTGTTTTTGGTGTGTTTGCTGCATTCAAACTCCTCCCTTCCCATTTCTCCACTATGATAAAGGAAGGTTTGATAGAATCATGAAATTGTTTAGGTGAAAAAAAGCTCTAAGATCCCCATTTTGGGTCAACACTCCAACTTTTCTGGGTTGAGGGTACTTCATGCTAAGGGAAAAAAAAACCCAAACAAAAAATAAATCCCCCCCAAAACACCAAAAAAAAGGGAGGGGGAAAGAAAACCATGTTAAGGGAAAAATCTTGACACACCAGGAGCCAACACAGCATCCACAAGGTTTCACTATGGAACTTCTTGTCCCATTGCACCCCTGGGGTGATTCAAGGCAGGCACTGGGGACACCAGTTAAAACCAGTAAACTGAACACTGAGACCAATGCTCTTTCAAATTAGTCTGACCGTGGCGGGGGGGGGGCTCCTCCCCATTATTCCCACAGATTTTTGTTCCATTTTGTGGATGCAAAAGTACAGCTTGGGGATATTTTGCAATACTGGAAGAGTCCAGGGCCATTGCCTGCACACACTGGTGTCTTACAGAGCAACTGCACCTTTAGGACTTCATAAAAAGCCTAATATGTAAATTCTTCTCCAAATCAGGCTGCTAATTAGAGGAAAAATCACAGAAGTGGAGTCTTTTTAACCGACTTCAAGAAAATTAGCCCAGTGACCCCAAAGTGTTGCAAACCTGCTTGAGCTTTACGTGCACGATGTAACAGGCAGCTCTGGATTGGGGAGTTTATAAGTTTCATGACAGTTCTTTTAGTAAAAGTTCAGCTTTTTGCTTCTGTTGATGGCATGGGCACTGCGGAATTTCATTTAGAGAAATTACAGCTTTAAAGGATTTTTTAAAAAAGCCCTTTTAAAAATGCCCCTTTGGAGCCCCAGTCTGTGTTTTAAACCCACACAGCTGGGAGCACAGCAGCCGCTGCTGCTCCTAAAGCACCTGAGGCAGCTTCTGCAGGGCTGGGATCCTTAAAAAACATTGGCAGAAGAAATTCATTAGGAAGGATTGGAGGATTAAGAAGGATTTTCAAAATAAAATGGCCCTTTAAAAGGCCAAGTGCTTTGCCACATGACCCAGGGGCTCCCCTAATGATGAGAGCTCTGGCTGTCAGCTCTCACACAACTAATTCAGGGTCAAACCCTTCTGCTCAGCCAAGAAAAAAGTTTGGGGTTCCTGCTGAGGGCAACCCCAAAAATCACTCAGGTTCCTTGTAAGACACGGTCATGAGGAGCAGGAGGGTTTTGGTTGTGGCTAAATAGGGATGAAGGTGGGAAAAGGCAACATTGCCCTGCAAAGAGATACCAAGGGAGGCAGGACTGAGCCCAGCCAAACTTTCAGGAGGGAGGGAAAGAAAAGGACAAAAAGCAGAGTTTGTGATTTCTTCACTTTCCTTAAAAAAAATCAAAAATAAAAGAGCAACTCATCATAAATTCAGGGGTTTATAGAGTTCATGGGAGAAGGCCACAGTTGAGATCACCACGAAGGTAGGCTGGGGCCATCCATGACTCTGGTCACTGATCCCAGCTGCAAATGGGCCATTTCACTACTCCCTACTTGAGTTTCTTCACCCTCATTCTCCCAAAATCATGGGCTCATCCCCAGGAGGGTGAGGGAGTGCACTTTGTCCCTCTGCCCTGTTCAGATGAGACCCTACCTGCAGTGCTGCTTCCAGCTCAGCACCTGCAGCTGCTGGAGCCCAAAGGTGGCCACAGAGATGGTCAGAGGGTTGGAGCAGCTCTGGTATGAGAGTTGGTATTGTTCAGCCCAGAGAAGAGAAGGCTCTAGGGAGACCTCAGAGCCCCTTCCAGTATCTAAAGGGGCTCCAAGAGCGCTGGAGAGGGACTTTGGACAAGGGATGGAGGGAATGGACAAGGGGAAATAGCTTTTTACTGCCAGAGGGCAGGGTTAGATGGGATATTAGGAGGGAATTCCTCCCTGTGAGGGTGGTGAGGCCATGGAATGGATTTTCAAGAGGATGCCCCATCCCTGGAAGTGTCCAAGGCCAGACTGGACAAGGCTTGGTGCATCCTGGTCTAGTGGAAGGTGTCCTTACCCGTGGCAAGGGTGAGGAACTCAAAATGAGGTTTAAGCTTTCTCCCAACCCAGGCCATTCTGGGATTCTGTGAAAAATCATCAATGAAAGAACAGGTATTTCAGGGCAAAAGACAACATGTGAGCAGTCATAGTTTTGGGGCAAAGCCAGATCTTTCCCCCAAACAAATGACAGAGCACAGTAACATCCAACTCAGGTTTAATCAGCAGAATTCAGCTCCACAAATGCTGCTAGGCAGAAATGTCTCTTCTCAGAAAAGAAAGCAAGGTGTTTTCATGTCCCAGTCACACAGAATCAAGCTTCCTTCACTGAAAAAAGCCCTGATCTGCTCCCCTGGCAGCCTGTACCTGTGCTTTGCTCCACACACACGCTCCCACAACCCACAGGCAGTTGGACAAAGGGGCAGAGCAGAAACGAGGGCAGCTCCAGTGATCAAATTCCAGACAAAACTCCAGAGGGCAGAGGCAGAATGAAACTCTCCAGGCTACAGCCTGTGTGAGTCCCCAGCAGGGCTGCGGGGGCAGAGCTGCCACATCGATTTGCTTTGAGAAGGCAGTTGATACCAAGCATCAGGAATGTGCAGCTCCCGGCAGGGAAGCCTTGGAACCCCCGACTCCCACAAAATCAGTTTAAATCCGTGTTTGCTTGCAGTGAGCACAAGTACAAAGCAACCTCAAGCTACACATGCCTTGGCTTCAAGCCCCTGCAGCTGTCAAAGGTGGGGAGAGGAAGGTCAGAGACGTGTGGAGGAGGAGGAAGGTCAAAGACAGACCCTCAAGAAGGCAGGTGGTGCTCTGGTGTTGCCTCAGCTGACAGCAAACAAAACTATGGTTCCAAAGGGTTTTAATTCCATTGTCTCCTTCTAGTGCCCAAGGCAGAAGCTTTCCTTGCATGCCCCCAGTGAGACCTGTCCCTTTGGACCCAGGTTTGCTCTTACACACACCAGTGACATGCTGCCACTGAGAAAAAAGGGGAACAGATTCACTGCAGAGAACTAGTTTACCCTGAGACAGCCAACCGTGCCAAGCTTCCAAACAGGTGCAAAACACTCCACATCTTTAGGATTTCAGACCCTATAGCAGGAAGCTGAAAGTCCAGTTTCCCTACCAAAAAGCTGCTTCTCCAAAAGCAAAGGGAAGGTGGGGCCATGGTTTTGTGGAGGGTCCCATTTCCTGCACATGAACGACACCCCCTGAGGGTTTTTTGGGCACATGAAAGGACTCAAAAGGGACCCAGAGCTTCCAAGTGCCTCCCACCAGAGTCACTCACAATCCCTCTGCTTCCAGTTAAAGGTGTTTGGTCCCTTCTAGAAATCCAGTTGCACCAGCTGTGCTTTCAGGCTGCATCTCGTGCCAGGGGGGCCAGAAGGTCCGTGGAATTGGAGCTGCAATCCACGTACCGGTACCTCTCCAGCGAGCTCTGTGTCGTGTGCCCAATGTATGAGAACTTCACCGAGGTCCTGGCAGGGGCAAGAGCAGTTCAGCAGGTTAACCTTCATCATACAACTTCTCTTTCCCCCCAAAATGTGCAGATTCCCTCAGGTTTTTCTCACAGTGGTGGACAGGGATATGCAGGGCTGGCAAGTGCAGCTTCTGGAGCACAGGAGCCCTCACAGGAGAGCTCAGCGTGGAGAGAGTTGTCTTCTCTAGCCCACATTTCACCCAACTGTATCAATTGGCCTGGATTAACAGCTAACACTGAGGCAGGCTGGGGTGTTTGCCAAGCAAGATTTTCTGTGTACCCCAGATCAGCTGTGGCAGCAATTCCCTTTGGAATCAGGAACCATGGAACAGAATCACTAGGGCTGGAAAAGCGCTCTAAGATCATCGAGTGTAAGCAGAAGGCAAGCAGAGAACCACCTACCTCATGAAGATCACGATGTTATGGACCTTCACCCTGGGAAGTGTGCAGAAGAAACTGGAAGAGACCAAGGAAGTGGGTCAGTGTGGGCTGCGCAGACACTTGGGTTTCTCAGTAGCCAATAAAGGTATTTTCCCTTTGGTGTTAACTGAAGACATGGGACAAAACCACATCACAACACCTTGACAAAGGGCATTTCAAGTAATTATTTAGTAAACAGCTACTTTCCAAGAAGTTAGTGGAAAAACTGAGTAATTCCCAAATTCTAATAAAAGCATCTTCAACCCACTCTTTTCTCCAGCTACACACAAGGAGTAGTAAATTCTTACTACACATAGGAGAAGGGTCCACCCAGCTCTGCCTTCACAGTGAAATTCACCTGTAACAAATAAAAGAACACTACATTTATGTGCAGCTCGAGCACTCCTTCAATCCCCCTGTTTTGGAGGACACCTTTAGGACTGCTCAGGCCATGAGATGCTGGACTGAGCAAAGCTCTGAGATGCAGCTTCACTGTCACCAGTGTCCACTCTTGTGGTGCGCAGGTTGGAGATAAATTACCAGTTTGTCCGTCAGGGGCTGGATGCTGGAGACATTGGTGACCTGCTGGGTGCCCACCACTGTGTTCATGTACTGCACCTGGCTGGTCAGGCTGGTCACTGTCACTGAGTAGAAGTTGGAGTTCCTGATTCTTAAGGTGGCCTGGGTGGGGAGAAGGGGAAGTGTGAATAGCAGGGACCTTCCTTGCAGCTCAGCTCTGAATTTATTCCCTGCGGGAACACAAACCCATGAAAACTTTACCGTAATGGTCAGGAGGACAACAGAGTTCTTCTTGTCAAACCACACCTGAACCACTTTAATTCCATCATCATCCACCAGGACGGAGTGTGGGAAGAGGAAGAAAACCACCAGCCCAGATACCAGGAGGCAGAGCAGCACTGAGAGCAGGACGTAGAGCTTCCTGGAAAGGCAGGGAAGAGCTCACCTCCTGGGCCCTGCTGCAGCTGCGAGAGACTTCAGATCTGAAACACACCCACCACCTGCCTGTTCTTCCCCAGAAGTGCTGCTCTGACATTTTTCAGTATCAAAATTGCTCAAAACCATCACCCTTTAAGCAGTTTAATTTCTGGCAATGAGTAACCATCGCAGTGTTTGTGCCCCCGTGGTGTTTCACAGCTGGGTGGTTTTGCAGATGCTCTGAAAGCTTCAGTGAGTAGGATCATTGTTCCCACACTCACCCTGCAGTGGGATTTCACAGGAAGTATTTACAGTTACACTTTAAACTGTATTTGTTGGCATATTGGGATGAAAACAACCCGTTAGATGAAGGAGAAATTGCAGACTGGGTAAAGTGTTCAGTTGCAGCAGTAAATGATAAAAAGAGACCTGTTTGTAACTGCTCTCTTCCAACACACTTACGTTCTCTGGGGACGAAGCCGTTGGTCACTGTAAGGGATCAGAGCCACCAACTCATTCACCTGCTCTGGGAAGCAAAGGGAAGCATTATCCAACCCCACACACACACTCAGGTCAATAAACAACATTTTTTGGGGTGTTCAAGCCCAAGAGGAGCAGTCACCTGTGGGGATGCAGCCAGTGCCTTGGCAAGTGGGACAGGTGATGCTGTCCTGGCCTGTGAATTCAACGTAGGGAAACTTTGCAATGTCTTCCACACGGCCTCGGCTGTCCAGTAAATCATCATCGTCATCATCACCCTTGGCAGCCTTCCTCTGCCTCGGGGCAACACTGCTGGAGGGCAGGGAAAGCACAGAGCCCATGGCAGCTGCTGTGGGAGAGTCTCTTCACCTGTAGAGAAGAGGTGAAAGAGCAATTCAGGTCATTGCACGGATTTTCAACTCACTCGTGGCCAAGGAAAGCACGTCCTGAACCACAGGACCCTCCCTGGAGACCCGTCTGCAACCCCCCTACACAGAGGCACCTCCCAGGGGTCCAGCACAAGGAGCCTTCCCCGTCCTCAGGGGGCTTCCAGAGTGCCCTCGAAAGAGGGACATCTCACCCAGGGCCATCTCTGTGCAGAAAAGGCCCCCAAGCCCCAGAGGCGTCCACAGACACACCCACCCCCCCCAGGACCCCGGACCCCAAAAGGAACGCACCCCTGACAGCAGCATCTTCTCAGACCCCCGGCCCAATCAAGAGGCCCCCCGGCACCCCCAAACCCCTCAGAGACGCCCCGAACAGACCCAGGGCAGGACCAGGACCAGGACTCAGGACCCAGGACCAAGGACAGGACAGGACCGGCCCCCGGGACGCCCCTCAGGTTCCCCCGCCAGGGGGCGCCCCCTCTCCCTCACCCCGGGCCGCGCCGCCGCAGTGCCGCTCCCGCGCGCAGCCGCCGTCGCTATGACAACGGTGGGCGGGGCCCCACTTTGCCCCCGCCCCTGGGTGCGACCCCGCCGCAGAATGGGGAGGGGGTTTCTCATGCCACGCCCCCTCCCGAACGCTCCGCCCCGCGGGGAATGGGCGGGGCTTTCCCCATTCAGATCCCTCAGCGCGCACGCGCCCAGCTCGGGGGTGGGGCCTCGTCACCACGCCTCGGGCGTGGCTCAGGGGCGTGACCAGCAGTGCGCATGGGCGGAAGTCACCCGGGGGCGGGGCAGGACGGTGCTCGTGCGCGTGCGTAAGGGCGGAGCCAGAGCGTGAGGGGGCGTGGTCATAGCGGGGGCGGGGCCTGTCCCTGTGGGGAATGAGGGAGACCAGTCCAGGACTGATCCGGACCGGTCCGGGGTGCTGGGACCAGTCCGGGGCGCTGGGACCAGTCCGGGACTGATCCGGACCGGTCCGGGGTGCTGGGACCAGTCCGGGGCACTGGGACTAGTCCAGCCCAGTCTGGCTTCTGATATAAATTCGCTCCACGGAAGTGTCTTTCTGCCCCAATGGGTGGGAGAGTGCAATGGAAAACTAAATTCCTTCCCCTCACAATCACCCAAACCATCAAAATCAGGTTGACGTTAAAATTCAAACATTTCCACCAGTGCTCCAGAGGCTCCTCCTGCCATCGGAGCTGCTCCCCAGTGGAAACTTTATGGATCATTTATTCTCTCCTTCCCATGAGCAAAATGCCAAGGAAGGGGAGAAGTCCTGACTCTCCTTCCTTGCCTTTCCGATGGTGCAGGAACTGGGACCGCTGTGGCCTGGGGATCTCCCTTGGGAACGCTGTTGATGCCAAGGCAGGGGCTGGGTGCAGGACTGAGAAGTGGGAGCTGCAAACAGCACAGGGACAGGGTTGGAGAGGGGGAATAACCCCTTTCTGAGCCTCTGCAGAGCTCAGCCCTGTTTTAGACAGCAGAGAATCCCCAGAACAGGTACTGAAGTCCAAGCAGCCTCCCCTCAGCCCCTCTTGTTATGGTGTGTTCAGGACTTAATCCCCTTTTAGTCCCTTTTCAAAGACATTTTTCTCCCCAGATCCAGCAGGGATGGGTGTATAGGGGGGAACAAGCTCCCCTTCTACTCCCTCCTCCCCACTCCAGTGGGATTGTGCAATCACTTCTCAGGAAACCTTCACTCACCCGGATGGAGCAAGCGGTGAATCACCAGGAGAGCCCTGGGGAGCTGGCAGGGGGGGTTGCTGCTCCCAAGAAAGGGCTGCAAAATGTTGTGTTTGGGCTTTTTTCACTTGTCTGTGTGTCCATTGACCCCCTTCAGGGATCACGGAATCCCAGGATGGTTTGGTTTGGAAGGGAGCTTAAAGATCATCTCATCCCACCTGTACTAGTCCAGATGGCTCCAGCCTGGCCTTGGACACTTCCAGGGATGGGGCGTCCCCTGGGAAATCCATTCCAGGGCCTCACCACCCTCACAGGGAAGAATTGCTTCCCAATATCCCATCTATCCCTGCCCTCTGGCAGTGTGAGGCCCCTCAGCCCTTTTCCTGTCGCTCCAGGCCTTCGTCCCAAGTCCCTCTCCAGCTCTCCTGGAGCCCCTTTAGGCACTGGAAGGGGCTCTGAGGTCTTCCTTCCATTATCCCAGGTTGCCCCAAGCCCCATCCTGGCCTGGGACACTTCCAGGGATCCAGGGGCAGCCACAGCTTCTCTGGGTGACCTTTAAGGTCTCTTCCAGCCCAAAGCATTCCATGATGATCGGGGGAGGTGGCTGCCCCTGTGGCCAAGGAAGCTTCAGTTCCTCCCACTCAACATCCCACTCCTAAACCAGCATCATCCTCCCTCAGCACTGCCAGTCCTGAGGGTCTCTTCATGGGCTGGAGCAGCACAAAGACACCAGCTCAGCTTTCAGGGGCCATTCCCAATCCATGCATTGCGCAAGGATTGAACCCTACTGCCTCCCTGAACACCCCCTGGCTCCTGTGCTGTCACAGGGGTGTGATGGTAAGCAGAGCCAGGATCTGGTCTCCATGCCCTTGTGCAAAGTGGTCTAAGGGCAGGAAAGCAGCAGGAAAGCTGCTGGAACACAGCTTAAAGCACCACAGCTCAGGATAGAGGGAGGGAATCAACCCTCTCACCAGCCACAAGCCTTCCCTGTAGCTCAGGGCACAAATCCGTGCCTGTGGAAAACGGTGGGTTTGGCAACAGAGGAATTTTTTGAGGGATTGAGGAGCGTGTTGTGCTGGTCTGGGCACAGCAAGGTCCGTGAAGCCTTGGGAGGTATTTGAACATGGAAACAGCTGTGATCCCAACAGAACTGGGATGGGGGGGGTGCAACTTCTCCCAGGCAGAGTCACCCAGTCTCGTCCCCAGCCCACTTCCCACCCTCCTGAAAAACATCTGAGCCACTAAAGTGTCTCTAATGAACTCCCATTTCTTCCCAGACATTGTTTTCCCTCATTGGTCTCATTAAATCAATTTGAGAGCAGTTGTGAAGCTCTTTCCCCACGCACACGGGAGCTGCTGAACCCAGTGCTCGCAGCGACGATTGCTCTGTGTTGGGGGCTCATTTTCTCCAGGGATTTTGGGTTTAGGGGACACTTGATCAACCCTGGGAACACCATGCAGGGGCTTTCTGGAAGCCTTTCTTTCTGTTTTTTTAGCGTTGGCAATGACCGCATCCTGGATGGCGTTTTGAGGATGGAAAGGGGAAAAACTGCCAAATGTCACAAGGTTTTTAGCCTGGGGGTGTGGTGTGCCCAGGTGATGGAACAGCTTTGGGTTGGGGCTGCAACACCTGAACTGTCTCAGCCCAAAACCCCATACTCCAAGTTTGACTCATGTCACTGGTAATAAGATTTTGGATGGTCAAGGTTGGTACTTGTGACTAACTAGTTGCTTTGTCCCAGACAGCACCAGGTCCTGCAGCAGCAGCTGAATCCAGGTGTCCTGAAGGTCTTGGTCCCCATGCTCAGTTAATGCCCAGGATGTGAAGCCCTGGGCTCTGCAGGGCCACTTGGAGAAGCTGGAGCCTGCAAACAGCCAGGACTCCACCAGGAACCTGCCAGGTCCTCCCCGTCTTCAGCTCCTGGAGCTGTGCCCAGGCCCTGCTGTTACTAGTACTGAGGCAGAGGCTCAATCAGCTCTCCCTCTTTCATAATCTGATCTCAGCATTAAGAAAACACAGGAGCTGCCTCCAGGCTGCCACCAGATGGAGGTTTTGCAATGCACGGTGGACGAGGCCCTCAGAGTGTGAGAGGAGGAAGCCGAGCCCAGCAGGCAGGGCTGGAGGAGTGGGTTTGCCAGGGCACGGCTGCAACGAGCGCTCTGAGTACGAAAATCGGGAAGGGAAAAAGGCTCTGAGCCACCGGGGGACAGACACTGCGATGCCTGGACTTCCAGGAGATGCCAGAGTGAAGGTGCAGTAACCCCAGTGTGCTGGGGAGAGCGATGCAGCAGGGAGAGTTTGGCCAGGAGTGCTGGGGAGGGCACTATCGTACTGGTGGTGTTTGTGCCACCACAGTAAGGGACTGACCGCTGTCCAGGAGGAAATGGATCCCCCGCGCCCACGTGCGATCTCCCGCCACCGCCTTGGCCACGCCCCCGGGGGGCGGGGCGGGGCGCGCCGCCAGCCGTATATGGTGATGGTGGGCGGGGCCGAGGTGGCGCTGTGCTGGCATTGGCGGGGCGGTGCCAAAGGGGGCGGTGCCAAAGGGGGCGTGTCCCCGAGGGGGCGGGTCCCGGAGCCGCCGGTTCCCGTCAAAAGGCGGCCCTGGGAGGGGAGGGGGGGCGGCGGTGTCGGGAGCGCAGGTACGGGGGGTACCGGGAGCTGCTCCCGGTCCGTGCCCGCTCCTGGGGCCTGCGGGCGGGCCGGCCGTGGCTCGGGGAGGTCGCCGGGACGCGGGTGGTGCTCGCTGGGGGCGAACGGGGGGTGGCTGCTCCCGTTTGGGCTGGGGGGAGCCGGGTGAGAGGAGCACCGGGACCGCGAGGTCTGGTGAAGGGGGGCATCGGACAAGCTGCACTCCCTGGTGCTCGCTGCCGTCTCCTCTGCCGGCTGGGGAGTCCCTGGGGGTGCACGGAGCTGCCCCGAGGTTTGGGGGTCCCGTGCGGGTGCGGAGCCTCCCCGGTGTGCTCCGTGTGCCCCGTGGTTTGGGGTCGCACGTGGGCTGTTCCCCAGCCTGGTTTTGGGAGTCCTCTGTGTGTTTGATTCCTCTGGTCTCTGTGAGGAGGTTGTGGGTCCCATGTGAGACCCCCTCGCACCTGAAGTGTCCCCTCGTCTGGGGGCTCTCAGGGCTAACCCTGCCAAAACCGGGGGCTCTGTGGGAATTCGGTCTGTCCCTGTCCCTCTCATCCTCTCTGTGGGTTGTGGGGGTGGCTTCTGGGTTTGGGCTGTCAGGGTCCCCCCCAGGGCTGTCCAGGCCCAGCTCTGGCCACCCCTTGCTGGGCCCAAAAATGAGAACCCACCTTGGAGCTCTGGGGTGGCCCAGGGGGTGATTGTGACAGTGCTGAGGGTGCTTCCCTTTCCCCCTAAATTCTGATTGGCTTTACCCTTTCTGGGTTGACTGGTGATTCTCCCTGGGGTCAGATGGGGATGAACCGGTCCCAGTCATGTAGCCCATGTTGGTGTGAACCTCCCCTTTCCCCTCTGCAGCCTTGAGCCCCTTCCTGAGCTTTACCCCATCATGGGAAGCTATCCTTGACCCTCTCCCCATGTCCCATCCCTTTGTGTTCCCCTTTTTAGGAGGCTTAGAAGCCTTTGTGGGGGGCTTTGAAGCTGGTGACATCTCTGGGTGCAGCTGGGGTGTTAACTGGTATTTTAGTATTTCTAGCCTATTTCTTACCTGCAGTCTGGTCTCTGATTCAGACAAATGCCTGATTAATGACCAGTTTTCAATGCATGTTAAAGTTAATCTCCCAATTCAGTGTTTTTTGGAGCAGAGTGTGGGGACTGAGACACCAGTATGGCAGTAATTGCACTCATTTGTAATTCCCCAGTGACTTCCCATCTGTTGGAGTGATCCTGTGTTGTGTCAGGTGGGATCAGTGAGTTCCCAGCACAAAGAAAACAAAGGTGTGTGGGGTCTTCAAGCAGCCTCCTACCTGAGGAACTGCGGGTCCTTCCCTGGGCCAGGACTGAGCACCCCAAGAGCCCTTGGGGACTTGTGGCTGGTGTAGGGCAGGTAGAGGTGGCTGTTTTCTGGGCTGAGCTGCTCCTTCCTTTTTTTTTTTCCCCCTTATTTGAGCCTGGGGCCAGAGCCCTGAGCAGTAAAAGTTTCTTCAGAAAGTGGTTTTCAGGAGAAGCAGCGTTTTGTGGCGTGTCCTCCTCCCACAGAGCCTGGGCAGTGACTCATCTTCCTCCAAGCACTCAGTTAAAGGAGCACCAGCCATGTCGGGGACACGTGTGTGTCCTCTGAGGGGAGACAGACACGCAGACAGAGCGTCCTGTTCCGGTCTGAGGAGCCCCTCGGTGCTTCCTCCCCAGGCTCTGGTACTTGGGAGGAATCTTTAACCTGTCTGCTCTGGGGCAGGAAGTTGAGACTGTAATTACTCATTTGAATAAAACCTCTTCTGCCTTCTCTGAAGCAGCCGCTTAAAACCGAGTTAAATTGGGTCTGTCGTGTGCCATGGCTGTCGAAGGGGCCCTGTGGAAGTGGGTTTAACTGGGGGGGGAAATGTGCCAGGCTGAGCTTGGGCAGCTCTGGGAGCCACACGTTGGTACTGCATGGTTTGGAGAGCCACCCCTGTGGCATCAGGGAACTGAGGAAGAGGAGAAGAGGAAGGCCTGGGCAGGTGCAGGAAGTGTCTGCCTAAGGTGCCACAGGGTGGGAACGCGTCCCTTGTGAGATCTCCCAGCAGGATGGGAAACAACAAAGGCACAAAAAATAGGTTTTTCACCAGGCAAGGATGTGCCTCAGATCGGTCAGTCTTTCACTGCAGGTTTGTTTCTCCCCGTCCCACTGTGCTGAAGATGAAACAACTACATAATCCAACTTCTTTTCCATTTAATAACTAACCCTGGAGCAGTGCTGCCCCTCAGTCTCTGTGGGTAGAGGTACTCTCAGGAGTAATTTTTAACCTCCTGTTGCTGAGCCAGAGCAGTGTCAGCCTGGCCCAAGCTTTCTGTGGCTTGTGCAGGGGAAATTCTGGAATGCCCAGTGGCAGAGAGAGGGATAATCCCAGTTAAAGGTGGCAGCTACAGGGGAAGGGGACATGTTTGGGGTGCAGGGCAAGGCCTGGTGATCCCCCCCCTGTCCCACTGTGGCCACCAAGGAGGGTGAGAAGGTGAGAAAAGACAAGGGTTAGGGTTAGGCTGATGACCTGGAGAAACAGAAGCAATGGCTGGGGAATGGACCTCCCCCTATGGCCAGCAGACCTCAGTGTGGGCCAGTAGGGTGTTCCCAGTGCCCCTGATCAGCTTCCACCTCCATGTCCAGTGTTTGCTGAGTCAGCTGCTCCTCAAGTACAGTCCCCTTATCTGAGGTGGTTAACAGCAGTATCAGCAGAAACCTCGCCTCCTGCAAGTGAATTTTTGCCACTAATAAATGGAAATGGGGTGTAAAAGTGCTGAAAAACAGTACTTGGGACCTTTATCTGTACATCTGAAGCGGTTTCCTCATTGCCAGGAATCCATGCTGACTGCCCAGGACCTGCTGACGTGACTCCTGAGCTGTGGTTCTCCTGGTCACTGGGACACTGGTGAGTGACTCCCCTGCCTGAAACAAGTCTTGCTTCCTTTCTGCTCTTTCTCTTGGGAAGTTCTTGCTGTTTTCTGAGGCTTTTCACACCAGAGCCTGTGTTCTCCTCTGCCATTGCCTTTTCACCCTGTCTCGGTGCTGCTCCATGCCTGGCTCGTGTAGGTGCTGTTCCAGTTTCTCAATGCCAGGCTGCAACACACACGAGCTCCTGCTTTATCAGTGCTCCCACTCCTCCTCCTGGCTTGGGCAAGAAGCCTCCTACGATGGACCAGCATGAGACAGTGAGGGGGTGATGGTTCCCTTCCCCACCAGGTGCCACTTCACCTGCTGCCAGGTGAGGGATGGGGCTCTGGGGCTCTGTTAAACCTTCTCTCCTCTCCCCAACTGCAGGGCTGGTGCTGACAGGGAGGGTTCCTTAGAAATGATCCCTCATAGCCCCGTAAATACGCCTGCTTAGAAGGCAGATAAGATATAGTCGGGTCTATATTTAGACTTGCTTAGTTTTGCGGAACGTGCCGTGTCCTTGAGCTCACCTGGGTGTCCCCAGAGGGACAGTGAGTCCTGGCTGCCATGTGCACAGTGGGAACGTGATGGCCTGGGAAACACCAGCTGGGGAGCACTCATCTCCTTCCACATCCTCCTTGTGCCCTCTTGGGCTGGAGAATTGTTTCAGCTCAGTGCAATTTTCACCAGCTAAAGAGATTATTTTTAATTTCCATAGCCTGGCTTAGGCTGAACGTGATGGTCCTGTCCTGAGGCAATGCTGGGTGCCCAAATCCTAGAGTCATGTGAGACCCACTCATAGGAGGGGTGAGCAGGTCAGGGATGGTGCTTTGCAGCCTCCTCTGCTCACAGACAACACAGTAATGAGCACAGAAAACACAGATCTTGTGTCTTTCTGCAGCCTGGGCACACCTGGGCAGAGCACTTGGTGCTCCAGGGTGAGCTGATCTGAGAAAGGCTGGAATGGGATTGTACAGCTCATCCCTGGGAAGGCAAAAAGCAATTTCTCAGTAAGAGAGGAACGACTTTAACCCTACTCACCCACTTGCTTCCTTAAGCAGCAGCAAAATTGCCAGGGAAGGAACAGGGCAGGGCATGGCTCTGCCGTGGTGTCACGTGCCCTGGCTGGGCTCAGCTCTGAATTTGCCTGTTGGCTTGTCCAGACAGGTGGAAGAGGCAGAGACCTGGGAGCCAACTCCTTGTCTCACTCCTGGGACAGAGAGAGCAGCCCAGGGAGGAGCAGGGGCTCAGCAGGGCTTGGCTTGGGGGTCTGGCCCCTCCTTGGGGTCCCCGACCTGCAGCAACAGGCTGGAATTTTGCCCCAGACTTCAATTCAAGGAAAACCAGCAACTAATGGGAAGGTTTAACAGCCACTGGGATTGTTTTGTCTTCCATTTCCCCGGTGAGGGGGAACACAGGGATGTCCTTTTGGTTTGGTCTGACTTCTGGTTTTCTTTTTTGCTCTTTTTTCCCTCTCCTTCTGGCTCAGGGTTCTCTGTTAACCCGTGGCTGCTGTTTCTAGTTGTCCTTTAATCGGCTGATAAAGATCTGCTGGGAAAATGCTGTTGATGACTCTTAAGGAGACTGGAATTTGTTGGGAAGGCTCGGGCTGGAGAGAGTTGGGGATGCACAGGCTGGACTCCAGCTTGGAGGAAAGGTGGGAGGCAAACTCAAAGATTTAATAGAAGTAATGAATGAGAGGATGTCACTGCACCAAGCTGAACTCAGAGACCTTGTGCCTAAGGCAGAGACTGTCTCTGAGGAGCTGAGAGTTCACCTGGTCCCTGGGGATGTTCAATTGTAGCTCCTCACACAAAAATATTCCTGGCTCTGGGATAACCTTGGAGATGGCATGCCTTGGGCAGCGGGGTGGGGTTCCCATAAATTTGAAATATCCCTCTGTGAGGCTCCTGCTCTATCTCTTCAGTGAAAGGAGGTCTAGGATGCACTGATTTTTTGTGTCCAGTCTTGCCCAAAATTTGGCATCATCTGTGCTTGTGTTGTGACATCCCACTCGAGCACAGCACTGAGACTTTCAGTCCTGTTGTGCTCATTTTTTTTTCCTGTATAAGAGACTTGTAATGCCACTTTTTGTCTGCTGTAATGCCAAATTCCTGGGGAATCTGTTGGTGGGGAAGCCTCCTGCCTTTATCTAGGGCTTGTAACAAAGGCTGGTCAAGGCTTGTGTGTCTGTGGTGTTGATCTAGGGTGACTAATCCATCACAAATCAACCTGTCTCTTCCTGCTGCTCCAACTCCATGTCAGTATTTCCCCACTCTGGTAAATCAATTGTCTTACAATTAATTAGGAAATAACTGAGTGGGACGCCTGTAACCGGAGCAGCTACATAGATGCAAGGAACTTAAATAATTTATCCTCTTTGAGGAGAGGGGTTTTTTGCCATGAGGTGGATCTCTGAGTAGCTTGGACATCCTGCAGCAAAGATCTCCCACAATCTGCTTTCAGCACAGGTCAGGCAAAGCCCTCAGGTCTTTATTTCTGGGAATGGCCTCGAATGTTGTCCTTCTATCACCTGAAATCTTAGTAAATGAGTTTATTATGGCAAAGGCCATCAGAGCAGATCGGCAGCCTCAGAAGGGCCCTATCTCTGATTCTGTGATTGATCTTTCCCATGTACTTTATGACTTTGTGAATCCCAAGACCTTGAATTCTGGCCTCTTCCTGCAGAGCCTCTCGGGCTGGAGCCTTGCAAAGAGGAGCTGGCATATCCTGAGCTGGAAGGGAACCCACAGGGATCATCCAGCCCAACTCCTGGCCCTGCACAGGACACCCCAAAATTCCACCAGGTGTTTGTCAAACGCTCCTTGAGCTGTGGCAGCCTCGGTGTCGTGACCACTGCCCTGGGGGGCATGTTCCAGTGCCCAACCACCCTGTGGGGGAAGAACTTTTCCCCAAAATCCTACCTAAACCTGCCCTGACACAGCTCTGTGTTGTTCCCTCGGGTCCTGCTGCTGCTCTGCAGCAGTATCAGGTCGTCCTGACACCCAAGGGCTGCTGGAGAGCCTGGCCTGGTTTAACACACGTGTTCTAGGCAAGGTTGAAATTCCCCTCCTCGGCCAAGCTTCAGATCCTCTCCCAAATCTAGGGCACACCTTCACATTGCTGGTTCTAGGTGGACCTCAGTAGCATTTTGCAGCTTAATCAGCTGGAGTTTTTCCTTCCATCTCTAGCAAAAAGCCCAGGATAGGCTCGAGATACGTGAAATGGTTTCAGAATTAAAGTTGCTGGGAAGTAAAGGCACAGATGAAGCTCAAGGAGTGATTTGGAGCCAGAGGAGGGAATGGTGGAAGTCTAGGAAGGGTTCAGGTGACACCAAATGTCATGGGGAAGCATCTGTGGAAATAATTGCTGTTCTGACTTGGTTGGAGCAGAATTTTCCCTGTGCCCTGTCCTTGCAGTGCCCTGCAATTAGCTGGGTGCAAAGTGGTGGGGGTGTTCCTGGGAGGCAGAACAATGGGCATATCAGCCTGGGAATTGTGTTGACTAAGCTAAAGTGGAGTTTCCAGTGGAAAGATTAGCTTGGAGCAATAACTCCTGTTGATAAGTGAAAAAGGGGGAGAGGGAAACAGCTCTTATGTGCTGCTCCTGTCTGTAGCTAAAATGGAAGGGGTAGGAGAGACCAGAGAAGCTGGGGCACCTCAGTGCCAAACCCTGCATGTGGTCATAAAACATGGAAAATCCCCCTCAGGGGAACAAGCTCTTCCTGTACTTTGTCCCTCCCTTTCTCCTGAGCTAATGAACACTCAGTGCAGGGTTGATGCTGACTGAGAGGATGAGCAGTGTCTCTCAGAGTAGCTCTCAGGGAGCTTTCTGCAGCCTCTTCTTCCTGCTCCATAACCATAAAATCATGGAATATTAAGGCTGGAAAAGCCCTCTGAGACCACTGAGTCCAACTGTTCCCCAGCATCACTGTGGTCACCACTGACCATGTCTCTGAGTGCCACATCCACGTGGCTTTTGAACACTTCCAGGGGTCATGACTCCACCACTGCCCTGGGCAGCTGTGCCAGGTGTGGCTTTGGAGGGATGGGAATTTGGGGTGTCTGGTGAGGTTGGTTCTCCTGAATTCAGGCAGGGCACCTTGCAGGCTGCTTTGGTGAGTCACAGGGAAGCTGGACAGGGCTGGATCCTTCCTTTGAACTGGCACTTGTGCACCCACTTTCCTGGAAACTTCAAAGCTGGATCTTCCTCTTCCAGCATCCACTTCAGCCCTCAGTCATGAGGACGGACAGACACAAGTGCAATAGGCTGTGGTACCAGAATGTTAAATTCTGGCTGTAAATGCAGCACTGTGTGGGCTCCTGAGCTATTACTGAGTTAATCCAGCCTAACATCTCCCCACTGCCTTTTTCCCCTAAATCACAAACACAGCAGCTTTTAAGTGGAAGAAAACCAGCCATGGTTTTCATGACCAACATCCTCTCAGGGCTGCTCAGGAAATGAGGCACGCGTGGTCTCCCCCGCTCCAGAGATCCCTGGCTACTTTTTAGGCTGTTGTGCAGGCTTAATGCATTGGCAAAGGGTGTTCTGTCTCCGTGGCTCAGGGACTGGGAGGCCTCTTGCCTCGGTGGAAAGGCTGTGGAGCAACTGCAGGGTTGCAGGAAGGGATCCTTGTCAGGAGAATCCCTGGAAAAGCAGGAGCTTGTGTGATTAGCTGGGATTTCCTCCCCCAGTATGTGCACTGGGGTGGTGGGCTGTACCCTGTCCCATTTGAGGCACATGGGCTGTCCATCCAGTGGTTAAATACGACCTGTGTGGAGTGCCAGCTCCAGGGAGATGGCTGGGACATTGCCCTGTTGGTGTGATAGAGAGGATAACGGGATCTGTGGAGCCCAAATACCATGGCTGGCCTCATTCCGCACGTGGGCTCCCCAACCCTTCTGTGCCTGGACTTGGCTTTGCCAGGGCTGGGAGCTCACAAGTTGCCAGGCTTGTTTTCTCCCCTGTGATTTCCTGCTGTCCTGATCCTGGGGTGCCCTGGCACGGGTGTGTTTGTTCTGCCCTGCTCTTTGCTCCATCGGTTGGCAAACTTTCACCCTTCCCTCTCATTGTTTTCCTGGCTTTATCTGTGGTGCAGCAGATGTGGAGTGTTGAAATGCAGCAGCTCCTTCACCCTGTGGGATGTCAGGAGCAGTTCGTGGTCAGCAACCGTGGTTGTTTGGGAGCTGGTTCTGAAGGATCGTCACAGAATGTCCACACTTGGAAGGGACCCACAAGGATCATCGAGTCCAACTCCTGACCTGCACAGAACAGGCCCAAAATCCAAACATGTGCCTGAGAGTGTTGTCCAAACACTCCTTGAGCTCTGGCAGCCCTGGGGCTCTGACCACTGCCCTGAGGAGCCTGTTCCTCTATCTGACCTGGATGTTCTTCATCCCTCTGGGTGAAAAACCTTTTCCTAATATCCAGCTCAACCGTTCCCTGACATAGCTTTGTGCCATTTGGTGTGCAGAGAGAGGTTTAGCACGGGGAGGAAGAGCCCCCAGTCAGGCTCTCGACTGAAAAGCCCACCCAGGAAGCCCGTAAGTCTGACAGAGCCCACAGTGACTCAACACCAGAGGATGCTCCACCCTTCCCACTGCTGGTTTCTCCTCAGTTCCCATGCTGTAGTGCCCACAGGTCCCTCAGCAGCACTGGAACTGGCTCTGTTTCAGGCTGTCTCTTGCCTCTTGGGATGTGTTTGCTCCCTGGGGCAGGGCTGGGGGTCTGTGGGCGCTCCTGTGATGCTGCAACTGAGACTTCCCTAGGTTGTTGCTCTTATCAGTGCCAGTGGCCTCTGCTTGGGCTGGGGTGTGCCAGGCTTGCTCATCCTGCTTGGCAAAAGCTCTTGAGACCTGCCTCAGTGTCTGCAAACTCTTGCATCAAGTTGGTCAGAGAGGATGTGTGTGCATGGATGGGGCTCATGGGTCTGAAGGAGGCAGAGCCTGAGCCAGGCTGGTGCTGAATTTCCCCTTTCCCTCTTCCCACAGCCAGCCCAAAAGCCCCAACGCAGTGAAGATGCACCAAGGGAAGCTCTGCCAGTCCCTGTCAACGTTGCTGCTGCATGAAAAGTTACTTTCATTTATTTGTTGAAGGAGAGTTTCAGAAAGGACATGTTGCTCCCATGAAAATCCCATGTTAGTGATCCAAGCACCACCAGGGTGGTGCCAGTGGGGCCTCCTGTGGCTCACAGATCCAGGGGCTTGTGCAGGGAGGGCTCTGTCTGATTTCTGTGGTTTAAATGACAAATGTGGTGCCAGGGAAGAGTCAGGTTGGAGGTATTTTTGATACAGTGCCTGAACTGTAATCTGGAAATCTGTTTACTTCATTCCTTCCAATCAGGGCAACAGCACTTGGAAATATTTTCTGCTTTTACCTGCACACGTGAGGATTTGTTGCCTAATTGCGATGTGAGATCTTATAAAGATCTTTTGCTCAGGTGGCAGAAGGGTTTGCAAAGGGCCAGGTGTTTTTTCTGCCTGGCAGAGGTGCCGAGGGTTTGCCTTGTGATGCTCGTCTCATCTCCCCCCTTGTCCCTGCCATATCCTGGCTCCCTTGGCCCCATGCCCAGATCGTTGAACAGACTTTTCCCATCCAGGTTTGATGCAATTTGGGCCTGGACTCCAACCCCTGCTCTTGCAGCAGGTGAGAAGGAGCACTTCCCACCTTCCTTCCACATGTTTGCCAGGGGTTGAGTCCCTGCACCTCTGGGTGTGGGAGGCTGGATGTGTTTGCAGGGTCTGCAGCTCCTGTAGGATCTCCTGGGGGCTTGGACATCTCTGGAAAGTGATCACCATAGGGTGGTTTGGGCAGGGAGGGACCTTAAAGACCACCCAGTCCCACCCCTGCCATGGGCAGGGACACTTTTCACCAGCCCAGGTTGCTCCAAGCCCCGTCCAGCCTGACTTTGGACACTTCCAGGGATCCAGGGGCAGCCACAACTTCTCTGGGCACCTTGTGCCAGGCCCTGCCCACCCTCCCAGGGAAGAATTCCTTCCCAATATCTAATCATTTATGCAGAAATATCTGATCATCCTTTACAAAGGAGTTGGGAAGGGTGGTATTTATGTGTTGAGGAACCTAGAAACCCAGACCCACAACCTGTTTCCTCCCAAGGACTGAGATTAGCTCCTGTTCCTTCAGGAGGGATGTTTTTAGGTCTTTCTGACATTCCTGAAACTGATATTTGTAGCTCCTTTGGGAGTCACACAGCCAGACTCTCCTCCAGTTGCCTCCTTGCAGTCGTACTGGGGCAGACTGGGAGTGTCTGGGCTCTCTGAGGTGGCAATTGTCACCTGTCCATGGTCTGGGGGCATGAGGGCAGGGTTTGACATCTAATCAAACCACCGGGGGAAGGGGTGGCACGAGCTGATTTGCGTCAGGTAATGCAAACCTGCCGGTCCCGTGGCATCACCAGCCCTGCCAGGTCTTGCCCAGGGAGCTGCAGCCACTCCAGGTCTTGCAGGGGAAAAAAAGTGTTTTCTCCAGTCTAGAAGTGGAAGTGAGAGGTGGCCCAAGGGATCCAGGCACCTGGAAACACCGGGAGCTTCACCTGCACAGGCTGCTGCTGAGCCTCTGTGGAAGCTCCCTCCTTCCAGAGAGCTGTCAATCCACTGCCTAATAAATCTCATGGAAAGCAGCTCAATAACAGGGCTCCCAGGAGCTAGAGAAGGAAATTATTTAATTGTCTTTTTTAATGGGGAAAAGGGTTGCTCGCGTGTCGCAACTGGATGTTATGAATAGGCTGATTTGTACTGGGAAAAAAGCCTTTTTTTAAAAGGCAAATTTGCTGCCAGAGGCGCTGAGAGACTCTGAGGAGGATCGTGTTGTTTTGGCTTGTCAGTGTGGTGTTAATTGAGTGCAAGCCAGGGGAGCAGGAAACCCTCCCTGGCAGTGAACAGCCCCTCCTGCAGAGCCCATGGAGAGGGTTTACTGGGATTTCACAAGGTTTACTGGGATTCCAGACTCCAGAATGGTCCTTCCAGCCCATGTGGGGCTTTGGTGGGGCGACAACAGGGTGGCTGTGACTTTGCTCTAAGCAGCACCAGAACTGGTTTGGCCTCTCTGGTGCTGCTGGGAAGAGCTGAGCGCTTCGAACACTTAATTATTCTGCTGCTTCCAAGAAGTGAAGGCTAAATGTCAGGTTTAATGACTGAGCAACCATTGCTGGGGGTGGAGGGAAACTCCCCTGTCTCTCCTCCCGCGCTCCAACGTCACTTCCATCCTGGAGCTGAGTAACATTTCCCAAGAAGACAGAGGTGAAGAAGTCCTGTCACCCCTGTGGGAATTGCATTTGGCCCAGGCCTGTGGCTCTCCAGGGAGCATCAGTCACCAAATCACCTGTTGCTTTTTCGTTTGGGGGCTGGAGAAAGGAAGCGATGTTATGAGGGAGGGGTCTGCCTTTTCCTGAGGACTTTCTCCACGAAGTGTTGATGGGTGGTAACAAACCAACCCCTCACCTGGCGTAAAAACAGGTTACCCACAGCTTGAGGAAGAGCTCAGGGAGGGCAAAGCACCTTAATAAAAGCTTTTTCTTACCTCTGTCCCAGCCTTCTTGGCACCTTGGTAAATAGGTTGTTTTCCCCTTATCCAGGCTCAGGTCTGCTGACAGAACAAAGTGACGTGAAAAGGGAGGAAAAGCCTTCCCCTTGGGGTACCCGGGTGATTCCATGGACTTTGAGCATGTATGGAATGAGGACCCCTGTTTACAGCAGCCACCCAGCTCTGCCTCATGCCACCCCCTGAGCCCCCTGCAGTTGGCAGGCTGGATTGTGGAGTTTAAATTTATAGGAAATTGTTCCTGAGGTCAGAGGAACGGGCCGAGCACCTCTCGCTGTCTCCTTCTCTTCCTGTGCCCCTTTGTTCTCTGCCTGTCCCTCTGGCTCCCGTGGCAACCCCGGCACGCAGAGGGTGGCCGGGATCTGGGCTATCTCCTCCCGGATCTGGGGTGAGGAGGTGGTGTGGGAACCAGACAAGTGGTACCTGAGCTGGCAGCATTATCTGGAGATCACCCCACCCCGGGCACGGTGCTCCGAGGGACTGGAGCGGGACCGGGGCATGGCCAGACACAAATTGAGTCACTGAGCTTGGGAAGGTTGGGGCTGTCTCACATCATGTCCTGTCTGTCTTTATAGGTGTGGGTGGCTCCATGTCCCAGCTCCAGAGCTCCTGGGAAGTGCAGCAGCAGAGCATGGCGTATCTTCCAGATCCAGGTAAGGGGTGTTCTCCTTGGGGTTGGGTCTGCCTTTTCCTGGGAGCTTCCTCCAAGCAACATTGATGACCACGACTCCTCTCTAACGGTGCCAGGACCACTGGCTGTGCTAATCTTCAGCTGAGGTACAGGTGTACCCATGATGGGAGGAAACTCCAAGCTCCTGGAGTTGCTTTGGGAGCATCTCCAGTTGCTCCAGGGCTGTGGAGCCTTTGGGCTTTGTGTGGGAGCTCTGCTCTCCCCTGGCAGGGACCTTGGCAGGCTTTCCTGGGTCAAGCAATTNTTTTTTTTTTTTTTCCCTGAACTCATTTTAGCTCCAGTCTCAGTGTCTGGAGTGACTGAGTGACTGATAAAGGGTATTTTACACACGACAAGTCCAGCACCAGCCAAAATCTTGTGAAAGTAGCTGAGATGCAGTGAGGCAGCAGTGGCCTCAGCCCCTCTGGAGAAAACATTCAGCCAGACCTTAAACAACAAAAAAGGTTGCAGCATTCTCCTGAATCAGCCCAAAATTTCCCATCCTGAGATGCACAGAGGGGATAACTCTGTCCTCTCCGTGGGGAGACACAGGAGCTGCTCAGAGTTCTCAGGGTGAGCTGAGCTGCACTTACAGCCTTGGTGTGACCTTTGCCAAGATATGGCACCAGGAAAACTTAGAACCCTTATTTTCCCAGTGCTTTCAGATACTTCAGTCTTTCTAATACCAGACAGATTTCCACCAGTGGGTATCACAAACCAAGGAAAGCCTTCTAAAAGCTCTGTTTAGTTCTCATTCCAGCAATCTGCACTAGGAGCACTGTTTCCTCCCACCCTCATTTACAGCCCTGCAGAGGACTTTTAAAAACAGTCTTCATTTGAGTCATGTTTAGGCTTTTTCTCGCTTACGGGAGCTGGCGTGAGCACGTTGGTGCTGCTTCCTGTCAGAGCACAAGGGAAATTCTCTGCTGTGTCTGGGCTGTTTCACCCCCTGCTCTGGGGTTTAGGGTGAATTCTGCTCTCTCCGAGGCTTTCTGAAAGAAGAGGGACAAGGAAATGCTAAGGGTGTGGGGTGAGTTGTAGCTCTCCCACTGAAGCACTGCAAAGGCCTGTTCTGTGCAGTCTGGGGAGGGGGATTAGCCCTGGTTTGACTGAGGACACCAACAAGTGTGTGCTGGAACAGCTCCCAGGGCAGTGGGCACAGCACCCAGGCTGACAGAGCTCAAGGAGCACTTGGATGATCCTCTCAGGCATGTGGTGTGGCTCTTGGGGAGGGTGCTGTGCAGGGCTAAGGGCTGGACTTGATGATCCTTGTAGGTCCCTTCCAACTCAGCATACCCTGGGTTTCTGTGAGACCTGTTTTTCGGTGGTGCTGGCACATGGAGCCAAAGGGGATGTGAATTCCTCCTGTCAATGCCAAGGGGAAAAAACCCTCTTTATCTGCATCTACTTTACTTCTTGTATAACTGTGGCAGCCTGATAAAATAACTGCCTGGCTTTGCTCCCCCAGATGTGGAGCCTGGGGCTGCCAGCACGTCCCTGCCCGAGCCCACCAGTGACTGTGACAGGAATGTGCCCCGGATCTGCGGCGTCTGCGGCGACAGAGCCACGGGTTTCCACTTCAATGCCATGACCTGCGAGGGCTGCAAGGGCTTCTTCAGGTGAGCAGGGGCCCTGGGCAGCAGGAATTGGGAGTGAGATGCTGGAAGGCACTGCCAGGACCTGGGGGTCCTGCTCGGTGGCCAATTGGCCATGAGTCAGCAGTGCCCTGGAGCCAGGAGGGACATCCTTGCCCTGGGGGTGAGGGAGGGGATTGTCCTGCTCTGCTCTGCACTGGGGTGGACTCACCTCCAATATTGGGGCGGTTTGGGGGTGACATCATGGAAGGAAGATATTGAGCCATTCAAGAGTGTCCAAAGGAGGGCAGGGAAGGTGGGGAAGGGCCTGGAGGGGAAGTGTGTGAGGACACTGAGGGCACTTGGTGTGTTCAGCTGGAGAAGAGGAGACTGAGGGGAGACCTCATTTTTTTAAAGGCTCAGTTTCACCCCGGTGTCAGTCCCAGCGATGCTCCAGGACTGACCCATCCTCATGGGAGTTCAGGTCACTTGCATCAAGTGAGAGAATGACTATTTGCTGGTGAAATGAAGGAAGGTGATGATGATGATGGGCTGGAAAGAGCCTTGCTCAAGTGTTCTGCACCATCAAGGCCTGGTTTGCCCCTTTGAGCTGGGCTCTGTCAGCAACTGGGGCTTGAATTTCTGCAGCAAAGTCATAACTCCTCCTCTGGCAGGAATTTCAGGGCAGATGGACGTTTTCACATACCAGTTTTGTGACCTGTTTTCAACCACAGTGGCTTCAAAGCTTGGCCAACCTGAGCAACAACATTTTCCTCCATTCCTCTCGCTAAACTCTTCTCCTAAGTGCTCTCCTTTCCTCAGCTCTGGTGTCCCCACCAGAACCCAGGGGCTGTGATGTGACTCCATCCCTCCCTGGGTTGGGCTGGGACTGGTTCTGCTGTGCCTGGAGGAGGGGCACAGCCTGAGCCTTGGCTCACTGCAGTGACAACAGAACTGCTGCAGAACCCCTTGGTGGCCCTCACCTGCCCTGGGGATGCACCTGTGACATGGTTCCCCTGCACAAAGTCCCCCAGGAAGTCCTGGGTTTAATGATCCCATTAATTAGGAATTTATTGGCACCTCTGGGTGCATGTAGCCTGCAGCACAAACAGGCACGAGGCTGTTGGCTGCTGGCTTCAAAGTCCAGTTTACTGACGATGCCAAGGGCAACACTGACCTTTTATTGGGCTCTGCTGTTTGCTCAGGAGCTCTGAAGCAGCACCTGAGCCAGAGGGATTTATTCCAGGGCCACTTGGCTGAGGCTTCTGTGGCTTCTTGGTTCCTTCTGCAGATTTTCCCTGGTGCAGAGACACTTTGTGCCCCCAAGACAGGCATCCTGAGAGTGCCAGGGAGTTCCCCTGTCCTTGGCAGTGCTGCCTTTGTCCGTGGTGAGTGGTGACGTTTGGTCTCCACACCAGGAGCAGGAACTCTGTCCCCATCCTTCACCCCCAGGAACAATCCCCGTGACCTCGGAGCTCTGCAAACCCCTTGACCCCGGGTGTGTTGGCTCCCACCCTCGGGCTGGCATTAAGCAGGGAGGGAGCTTGTTATTTTTAGCAGCCTGAGATCTTAAATGAGCCTTGAAATGGCTGGTTCTAGAGTTTTATAAAAATACACTGGAGCCAGACGTCGTGAGCTCCCGCTGTGGGTCCAACAGCCCCTCCCCTGCCCTGCTGGTGTCACTGGGGGCCCCTCGGAGCCACCAGGCAGGGCCTGGGGCAGCAAAGCAGCTCCTGTGCCCGGCCACCCTGGGCTCGCATAAACTGCAATTTTCATTCCAAACCCAACATGTTGGCTTGCCCTTGGACACAGGACATCTTTTCCTGCCCGAGGGCCTCGTGTTTCTCTGGCTTGTTTGTGCATTCCCCAGCCTTGCCCTGGGCTGTGGGGGAAAAGATGAGCTGCCTGCTGGCCCCAGAGGCTCCTAAGCAGAGTTGTTTACTCAAAGTGGGGGATTTTGGGGTGTTCAGCTCCAAATCCCAACTTGCCTTCAAGCTGAACAATGTTTGTCCCCATTCTTGGGACAGCAGATGTCCTACTGGTCTTGGGGAAAGGGAAAACCCCAGAGAAAAGCAGTAAACTGAGAGCCAGTTGCTGGATGAGACAGGGATTTCTTGGCATGCGGTGCCTTAGGGAGGGCTCTGCCATCCCCCTCTTCTGTATTAATTTTCCTAAAAGCATTTATTCATGTCAGGTAAAGGGAGAGTAAAGCTTCTTTGTTTGCATCTCCCTTTCTAAAATAGCTTCTAATTACATGCTGCTGGGTCTGCAGCCAGAGGACATATTTTATATTTATATTTATACCCTCCAAGCACAGGCACAGTGCCAGCTGGGGCTGGGGGGGCCTCTGTGCCAGCCCTTTGGCACATCCCCGTGCAGGGCTTGTGCCCCATCAGCTCAGTCTGGCAGAGGGGTTTCGGTGCTCCAAGAGCAGCTCTTTGTGACAGGGTCAGGTTTGCCTCCATTCCAAATCACCTCCTTTAAATCCAGGCCCTCTAGAAATCCTCACAAATCCAGAGAGGTGCTTTGCTCACTGAGGGCGGGTCATTGAGGAACTTCACCCAAAGTGAAGTGGCATCACCAAAGGCAGTGGAGAAACTGTCCTTGATGGAGCAGCTCAGCTCTGTCTGTAAAGTGCCACTAGTGCACCTCAGCCCACAGAAAGGCCCTCCTGGGAGCTCTGGCTTTGACCCTTTGCCTTGGAAGGTTCTACCTTTGACCCTTTGTCCTTGGAAGGTTCTGGCTCTGACTCTTTGACCCTTTGTCCTTGGAAGATTTACAGCCCCGACTGCAGCGGTGGGTTAACATGGCACAGTGTGGTTTTGGTGGAAGAGAGGGTTGTTATTTTAAGTGTTGTTTCTCTTGTATCCTGCAGTGAGATTTCTTTCTCCTGCACACACAAGCATGTCCTACAGCCAGTTATTCCAGCAAAGCCAGGCTTCAGGGTGGAGAAATGTTTAATAACACGACCCCTGCTCTGGTTTCTATTGTCACTGGGGGATTTCTCTACAATTCTTCCACCCTTCTTATGGCCTTCAAAATACCTGTTTAGATCCAGAACGCTGCTTAACCCACCAGGTTGGACAGGGCTTGGAGCAACCTGGTCTAGTGGAAGGTGTTCTTGCTGGAATAAGATGGGCTTTAAGGTCCCTTTCCACCCAAACCATTCCAGGATTAGCCTGTGGTTGAAACCTTTGGCTGTGTTCTCCTTCTCAACACTGTCCAGTAGTGCCTGAACCCCTCACTCAAAGCTGTAGATGGACCCAACCAGGTGCAGCCCCTTCTGCTTCACAGAACCACAGAATATTCCGAGTTGGAAGGGCCCCACAAGGATCTTCAAGTGAATGGCCTGTACAGAGATTGAAGCCACAATTTGGTGTGATTAGCATGGGGCTCTAACCTGCTGGGCTCGTCTCAGGGTCTTCTCTTGGTCTTTTCAAGCTGAACACAGTCAGGTCAGAGACACTTCCAGCATCCCCAACAATCCCTCTCCAGCCCTTTCTTGTGTGGGAGCCATGTTTGTGTTTCCATCTCCTCTGGATGTTTGGAGCAGCCTCTGGGGGCCCCAAACCAGCCTCACTTGGTGTTTCTCTGCTCCTGCCCAGGAGGAGCATGAAGAGGAAGGCGATGTTCACCTGCCCCTTCAACGGGGACTGCAAGATCACCAAGGACAACCGGCGGCACTGCCAGGCGTGCCGGCTCAAGCGCTGCGTGGACATTGGCATGATGAAGGAGTGTGAGTATGGCCCAGTGCCCTCTCCTACTGGGGGTGCCAGAGGTGGGAAGGGGAGCAGGAAACCTGAACACGCTCGGAGGGCTCGAGGGGGATGGAAAGGGCAGGGGAGGTGGTGGGTAATGATTGAGAGGAGCTTGTTTAATGATTGAGGCTGTTCCTGTGGGCACTGCTGATCCAGGAGCTGCTTTTCCTAGAGCCAAGTGGCTTTTCCTGGCTCTGGAGGAGCATCAGCTTTGTCCTCTGGTAGGGACTTTACAACACATAGGCAGAGCCTTTGGTAGTCTCTTCTTTATCTTCTGCTTTCTGCAATATGTCTTTGTGGTCCATAAATTCTGTATTCCAGGTGTCCAACTTCAACAATCCATCCTTCTCTCCCAGGCTTTGTTCACTGAAACGTATCCGAGTTAGTTTATCAAAACTTTAATTTAAATTAAGACTTAAATTAAAACTTCATTTTCCCAAGCTGTGTTCCAAGAAAATCACCTTATGACAACTTTGCTAAGTGCTGGCTAAGAGTAAGTTGAGAATAGCACACTATTTATAATGAATAGAAATTATTTGTGATCAATTAAAACAACTAATTAAAAGTTAATTGAAGCTATAAACTAAAATTTTTAAGAAGTTCTCTCATTTCCGACAGAAGTGGCTTGTGTTTTCCTCCTCTGTAGTTCTGGGATTTTCTTTGGGCCCTGCCATGTGGGTCCCTCCAGCCACATGCACAACAGAGACTGAAGTAAACAGCAGAAGGAAGTAAAGTAGTTTTTAACCCAATCCAAACACACTAATGTTGTCCAAATATTTATTTTCTTCAACTCTATTTATAGTTAAGCAGCTTTTAAAACCCAAATGTGTTTGACATACTCCCTGCTACGTGCACAAGCTCTCCACGTGCCCAGTCCTGGGGAAGGAGCTTGGTGTTCATGGAGTGTTCAAACCCAAGAGCAGTTTCTTCTGGGAGTCTGTACACAGGCTGTCGTGGACCTGGAAATGTGGGCAATGGAAGAGCTGCTCCTTTCCTCCTGTGGGGAGCAGGGAACAAACCCCTGTGCCTGATGTCACACTGTGTCACCAAAGCCTCTGTGTCCTCCAGGAAATCTGAGCTCATAAATGCTCACAGGAAAAAAGCACATAAATTTTCAGTGATTCTAAAGATCCCTGATGAGCAGAAAATCCCCAGATCTCATTCTTTTAAATAGAGGGATTAAAAACCACCCAGGGCCCCATCTGTGCCTGTGGTTTGGGGAGTCTGAGGGACCCATGGCTGCTGGTTACACGGCTCAGTTTGGGCTCATTTGGTACTGCTGCTGCTAATGAGGGAGATGTGTTGGCTTGCACTAATTACCCAGGGCAGGCTGGGAAGTTCCTGGGCAGCGATGCTGAGGTGTTTGCTCTGGATCCTGGGGATGGGCATGTTCTCCAGAGGAGTTAAAGTGTCAGTGACTCTGTTAGCAAACTGTTACTGGATTAACCAAAACCAACCCCAAGGGACTATAAATAGCCTCCCGTGGACTTTGGTGCTGGGTAAATGGGGAGGAATGAGAGACTGCAGTTATTTTTAGGCTGATTAGGTTGAAGCTTTTGAGGGGGTTTGTGTCTTCCACAAGGTTGTTGTTTGTGTTGTGTCGTCCAGGCTGGTGTTGAGCGAGGAGGAGCCTTGTGGGTGAGGCTGGGCCAGCTTGACTCTGCTGCCCATGGGATCTGAGTCTGAGATGGGCAAAAAGAGGAGGAGGAGGAGGAAGACAGACCCTGGCAGGCCTCGTGCCTGTGTTAGTTTGGGGTCTGGCACAGGCACACCCTTCTCCATCCCCAGAGTGTGGGTTGTGGGGATGATGTGGATGGTTTCAGACATCCCCTCCAGCCCAAAGCATGCAGGACAAGTCCTGCAGCAGTGTGGCCATGCTGAGGGTCCCTCCCCTGGCCCACAGTCCCAGTTTGGGTGCAGCCAGCCCTGTGGACCAGACACTGGGGTGATGGGCAGGAGGCTCAGGTCATCTGCCTGACATGGACTAAAGGTGGTGTAAAGCAGGAAGAACAATTATCCACCTCAAATGGAGCAGCTGGAGGGAACCACAGGCTCCCTGGGGAGCAGAGAGCTCCTGGCATTGACATTGTCCTCTCCCCAACACCTCATGGCCCCTCGGGAATGGGTTTGGTGCTTGTGGTGCCACTCAGCTGGAAATCAGTGACTCTCCTTGGGAGGGTCCCCAGCTGTGTCCTGGTCTGTTTGTCCCTCTGCAAACAGATCCCCCGTCATCAGGGAGGGCAGTGCCAGTCAGTCCCCCTCCTTGTCTATAGTTTGCCTGAGGTCAGCACCCTGTGGATCTTCTTACCCCTTTCCTAAGGAAAAGCCTTGCTGGGATCTGGTTGGAGTCAGAAGCAGCTGATGCTCAGCACCCTCCCTGTGAGTTTTGATTTATGATCTCAGGGCTGAAAATCCCCAAAGGAGAGGAGAACAAAACAGAACCAAACCGTCATCTCAGAGCCAGGGAGAGGAGCAGAAATTGGCAGATCGTGTGGAAAGAGGGGAATTTCCCTGGGTGGTCAGGAGGGGAGCAGGGACGCTCAGGGGAGCAGGAAGGGTTATGGTTTTGTAGGGTTTCCTGCTCGCCTCCACTTCCCAAAGAGGTGGTGGCACTCAAAGCCAAAATATCCCTGCTGCTCTAAATGTGGCATGTGTCATTACCCAGCCCAGGAGCTGCTGCCAGGCTCTGGGACTCCCAGATGATTCCTAAACTTCCTTTTTCCTTTATATTTCGCTGCTCTTTCCTGGTTGCTGGAGTGAGTCAGCCTTTGTGCTGCTCCCCCCTGTCCTCCAGCACTTCCAAGCCCCTGGTTTTGGCCGTGAGAGCAGAGCTGAGTCCCCACCCCATCAGCTGTATCCCTGAATCCTCATGCCCCATAAGCCTGGTGATGTTTCTCTGCTGTCTTGTGGTGTCTCCAGAGAGGGCCAGTGTCTGGCTGGATGTGGTGGGCAGATGTTATCTCAGCCTCCACGCGGCTTTGGGGTCAGAGCAGCCCACAGAGGCTCAGCCACGGCGCCAGCTGTGCCAGGAGTCTGTGGCTGGAAGGCTCTGGCTCAGCGTTTGGGAAGGAGCTGGGATCCCAGTGCAGGGTTGAGCTGCTTCCCAGTCCTGAACTCCGACTCAAGGCATGTGATGGGCAACATCCATCCTCCTGTGAGCTGCCATAACCTGCCCGTGGTGGAGGTGACCTTTCAGCTCCGGTCATTCTCATCACTCCGAGACCTTCCAGTGCCCTCTGAGATTGTGCAAGTTTGAAAATGAATTGGAAAAACGCCGTTGGCTAAAGGAGCAGGGATGGCAAACAGTTCCTTGCCTCAGCCCAAATTCCACCTCAACTTGCCCAGAGTCAAATCCCTGCATCCAGGGCAGGCTGAGCCACCTTGGCATCAGATAACGTGCTTGGGGTTTTCTGAAATGCCTGGTGCAAGGGCTAATAACAGCCTGAGGAAGGGCAATTGCTATTTTTAGGTGGATGTGTTACCAAGAGCTGTCGGCAGTGGGTGACTGGTATGGGGACGGAGGTTGAACCCAAGAGATCTGTGCAGCTCCCTCGTGCTTTGCTTTTCTTTCAGCCCTCTGAGGCCTTTCAGGTCTTCAAGGTCTTTTTTATAAAGTTAGGATTTGAGCCCAGGTTGTCTGTGGTCGCTCCTCTTCCCTAAAGGAATGGGAAAAGCCTCGTGTATCACCTTGGAGTCCAACTCTTGGCCCCTGCCAAGGGTCATCACTCCTAATACAAGCCATAAATACCCACCCTGAGAGTGGGGGGTGTTTACATGTGCCCTTAGCTTAAACATAAGGTGAGAACTCTCCTGGGGGTGCTGCAGAAGTGCTGCTGGATACCCAGGATGGCAGCTGGGGCTGAGTAAAGCTGTGTTGGGCACCAGGGCTAGCTGAACCCCCTGACCTGAGTCTGGCAGGGTCAGGATTTCTGTCACCTGAAAGGACAGAGCAAACAGCAGGGGAGCAGAGCAGGCAGTGGCAGTGCTGACATGGCCTTAGTGCACTCAGACTTTGCCTAAAAGCACCATAAAGTGCCGGGCACAGGAGGGGCCTGTGACCCAGCAGCCCAGGTGAGAGGAGGACAAATTTCAGGGGTTGATGCAGGTTTAATAACTGACTCTCCATGTGATGGGGTGCTCTGCTGCAGCCTGAGCTTGTTTCAGTCCCTGTTTCTGACACCTCCCCTGCCCCACAGTCATCCTGACGGACGAGGAGGTGCAGAGGAAGCGCGAGATGATCCTGAAGCGCAAGGAGGAGGAAGCACTCAAGGAGAGCCTGAAGCCCAAACTCTCGGAGGAGCAGCAGAAGGTCATTGACATCCTCCTCGAGGCCCATCGCAAAACCTATGACCCCACCTACGCCGACTTCACCAAGTTCCGGGTACCCAGAGGCTCCCAGTCCCTCTCATCCCACAGCTCTTGTCATGGAGCAGTTAAAAATTCAGCTGCAAAGTCCTCGCTGCTGTTGGCAGCAAATGAACAACTGGCACACCTTTCCCTCCCAGCCCCGCTCCTCATGCTCTGTGCTTCTCTTCCAGCCCCCAGTGAGAAGCCACCCCAACAACAGAGGGGCAACAAAGTCCTCCTCTATCGTCACCCAGGACCTGTCAGAGGAGGATTCCACTGATCTCTTTGGCTCCGACGCCTTCAGCACGTTCCCAGGTACCACACTCACCTCTCTGGAGGTGACAGGGGCAGAAATGCAGTAGCTTTACTGAAATCTGGCCCTTCAGACCCTTGTTTACCTCCTGTGGGGGTTCATTTGGCTGCAAAACCTTCCCTGGGGTGTTGGAGCATCACCCTCTGAGGGTCTCCCTCTCTCCAGAGTCCGTGGAGCCCCAGATGTTTTCCAGCCTGGTCCTCTCCGAGGAGAACGACGAGAGCTCCTCCATGAACATCGAGTTCTCCCAGCTCTCCATGCTCCCACACCTGGCTGACCTGGTCAGCTACAGCATACAGAAGGTGATCGGCTTTGCCAAAATGATCCCAGGATTCAGGTGAGACGTTTGCTCCCAGATCCGCTCTTGGGAACCCTGTCCTACCCTTCACAGCCAGATCATGTTCTCTGTTTCACTTTCACAGCTGTCCCTTGGCTCTGTTCCCTTCCCAGGTCTGTTCCTCCTTTGATATTTTCTGTCTCTCCTCCTTCCTGGGGTTCTCCTCTCTTCTCTTTCCAAACTCTGGAAAATTCATCACCCAAACTCTGTCAGTGAAACCACTCGAGCTGCTGCAACACTCAAGGCCTCCTGAGGAGTTTGTGAAGGACCTCAGGACCTGTTTCACTCCAGGCTGGTGCCCAGGGCATCAGTAAATGCACCTGCAGAAATACCTGACACAGGAACCGTGGGGAGGGAATGACTGGGCTGCCCCTCTAAGGGATGGGGTGACAGATGGGACCCTCACGGAGCAGCAGTTTCTGCTCCTCTGCTCACGAACAAGTCTCACTTCAGCCTCCTCCCCCCATGCAGGGACCTGTCAGCAGAGGACCAGATTGTCCTGCTGAAGTCCAGTGCCATTGAGGTGATTATGCTGCGCTCCAACCAGTCCTTCACCCTCGAGGACATGAGCTGGACCTGTGGCAGCAACGACTTCAAGTACAGGGTCAGCGATGTCACCCAAGGTAAAGTTGCCAGACCCTCTCTTGCTGAGGAATCTCACCCCAGCCTTAAATTCAGGTGCAGAAATCCCATGGATTTTTCTCTGGAAAGCCATTCCCTCTGCACCCAGCAAGCCCTTCTGCTTGGAAAGGTGCTGGATCATGCCCTGAACCTCTTCCACTTGAGGATTTGGGGGCCAACATGGGCATGTGATAGAATGGGACCTTAAATCTCTCCCTGCATTTGGAAAACCTCAGAGTAACCTGGAGCTTGTGGAAGTGAGGAGAAGGAGGCAAAATGTTTGCAGATTAATTGTCTTTATGGATTACCAGGACAAAATCTGCTCTGTAATCTCCTGCTTTAGGGAAACTGTTGGGAAAAAGTGCAGTTAAATCCAGCACGCTTTGGGCTGTATCAAAAGTTATTTTGCTCCATCCCTGCTGTGCAGGATGAGCTGCTGAGCTCTGTGGGAGATCCTCTTCCAGAGCCAGCTGTGCTAAAGGTCCCTTCTCTTCCCAGCTGGCCACAGCATGGACCTGCTCGAACCGCTCGTGAAATTCCAAGTTGGCTTGAAGAAGCTGAATCTTCATGAGGAAGAGCACGTGCTCCTCATGGCCATCTGCATCTTGTCCCCAGGTAGGACCACGGACCTGCCAGGGTTTGGCGTGTCCCCAGGAAAAGGGGGGGAATGACCTGCAATATTGGGGCAGTTTTGGGCACCAGAATATAGAAAAGGTATTAAGATGTTAGAATGTCCAAAGGAGGGCAACAAAGATAGGGAAGGGTCTTGAGGGGAAGCGTGTAAGGACACTGAGGGCACTTGGTGTGTTCAGCTGGAGAAAAGGAGACTGAGGGGAGACCTCATTGCAGGGACAACTTGGCGGGGAGGGGCAGGCACTGCTCTCTGCTCTTTGGGGACAGGGACAGCACGCAGGGAAGGGCTGGAGTTGGGTCAGGGCAGGGTTAGGGTGGATCCGAGGGAAAGGTTCTTCCCCCAGAGGGTGGCGGGCACTGAACAGGCTCCCCAGAGCTGCCGGAGGGTTTGGATGATGCTCTGGGGCACAGGGGGTGACTCCGGGGGAGGGTCCTGTGCCGGCCTGCGGGTCCCATCCATCTCAGCCCCTCCCGTGCCCCCCGGTGTTCCGCAGACCGGCCGGGCGTGCAGGACACGTCGCTGGTGGAGTCGCTGCAGGACCGGCTCTCGGAGATCCTGCAGAGCTACATCCGCTGCCGGCACCCCCCGCCCGGGAGCCGCCTGCTCTACGCCAAGATGATCCAGAAGCTGGCGGACCTTCGGAGCCTCAACGAGGAGCACTCTCGGCAGTACCGCTGCCTGTCCTTCCAGCCCGAGCACAGCATGCAGCTCACGCCGCTCGTGCTCGAGGTCTTCGGCAACGAGATCTCCTGACCGGGGCCCTGGGGCTGAACGCCCACGGAGGGAAGGGGCACGTCGCGCCGGGGTTTGCCCGAGGCGGCCCCAGAAACGTGGGAGTTTTGTCCCCTGGGTTTGGTTTTGCGCTGCGGGAAGTCCTGCTTTGTTTGCCCCTCCGTGGCGGAGCAGGTCCGCAGTGACAGACCCAGCTCTGTGTGCTGTCCCCCAGGAGCAGCTTTCCCACTTCCCTGCCCTCCGTGTGAGCTGATTTATCCCTTCGTGGAGATCTGCAGGCTGGGCTGCCTCAAGTCCCTTCTTGTTTTGACCTGGGCAGTGGGGCTGTTGGGAAGGAGAAGTGCTGGGGCGGTTTTGCCCCAGGAGATGGACTTGGGGCACTGCCGAGCATCCTCTGCTCCCTCCCTAAATCCTGCAGCACTCGCTCCCTCCCCACTTCCAAAAGGAGGTGCCAGTGGGATTGAACACGCTGAGTCCCAGCCAGGAGGGGCCCCTGGGCCGGGGGGTGACCCCACAGGTGATCCCACAGGTGACCAGCTCAGGCATATCCCACGTCCTGCTGTAGGACTGGGATGGGCCAGAGGGGGCTGAGCGAGTCCCGAGAGAGGAAATTTGTGCTCAGCCCCCAAAGGAAAGAGCCACATGAATTGCATTTGCACTCCCAGCACTGCCTGGAGTGGGGGGCAGAGGTATCTCGGGGTCACTTTCCCCCGCTGTGTGATGGGGTGACAACCCCTGGGAGGGGGGCACGACCTCGAGGGTGGGGGAACCATCCCCGGGATGTGAAGGCGACCACGTGTTGGCGTGTCCTGGAGCCTCGTGCCACTGTCCCCACCCGGGCTGTGGAGTTACTGCGGGGAGAGGGATCGGGGGGCTCCGGGCAGAGGCGTCCCAGCCCCCCGGGCCGTGCGCGGTGTCCGGAGGGGTCCTGGCCAATAAACTCCTGCTTGGGCAAACCAGCTCAGCCCCGAGTGGTGTGGGGGGTGCGGGTCCGTCTGTCCCTGCGTGTCCGTCCGTCCCCACAAGGGCTGCAGGGCTGGGGGTGCCAGTCCTGGCGGAGGTGTCCGTGTGTCCTTGCGAGTGTCCGTGTGTCCCCGTGTCCGTGTGTCCCNACCGGGTGGGGCCCGGGCCGCTCCTTGCGGGCGCCTCGGGGCGCACCGCTGAGTTCCCGGCCCCGCGGGGCGCCCTGGGGACCCGCCCAGCGCCGCTCCTCAGCCCCAGCCCGGCCGGGCCCCCCTGCCGCTCCCGGGGCCGCTCAGGCTCGGTGTCCCCCGGCAGGACGCGGAGGTGGTGCGGACACGGGACCCCCAGCGCCTGGCCCAGTGCGACGTGGTCGTGGACGTGGGGGGCGAGTACGACCCCGCGCGGCACCGCTACGACCACCACCAGAGGTGAGAGCCCCGTCCCCACCGCGCCCGGCGGCGGCCCCGGCGGCCCCCGAGGCTGAGCCCGGGCCCTGCAGGTCCTTCTCGGAGTCCATGAGGAGCCTCCGGCCCGACAAGCCCTGGACCACGAAGCTGAGCAGCGCCGGGCTGGTCTATTGTCACTTCGGCTCCCGGATCCTGGCGGGGCTGCTGGGGCAGCCGGAGGACGGCCCCGTGGTGACGGCGCTCTACGATAAGGTACGGGGCACCCCGGGGGCTCTGACCCCTCCAGTGCCCCAGGGCACCCCTTGGGAGGGTCACCCCACACGGGAGTGCTCAGAGGGGAGCAGCCCGGGAAAGAGACCAGTTTGTGGCAGCAACTGGTGTGTGGATGGACACCCAGGCAGACTGGCCCCTGCTGTGCTGCCCCCATTTCCCCTCCTGCCTTGCCCCCCATTTCCCCACAGTTGTCCCCACTGAGCCCCTGCTGTCTCCTCACTGTCCCCCCCCAGCTCTATGAGAACTTTGTGGAGGAGATCGATGCTATCGACAATGGGATTGCACAGGCAGAGGGGGAGCCCCGCTATGCCCTCACCACCACCCTGAGTGCCCGTGTGGGGCACCTGAACCCCCGCTGGAACGACCCCGACCAGGACACTGAGGTGGGTACGGACCCCGCAGCCCCTCAGGGACACCCAGCTTGGGGACACCCCTGACCCCTCACTGTGTCCCCAGGCGGGGTTCAGGCGGGCAATGGAGCTCGTGGGGAGCGAGTTCATGGACCGGCTCGACTTCTACCACCGGGCCTGGCTGCCGGCACGGGCACTGGTGGAAGAGGCCGTGCGGCGCCGCTTCGAGGTACCACCAACCAGACAGGGGGGCCTGAAAGTCTGGGGGGAGCACTGGGGTGTGGGGAGACCAAATCACCTCAGTATAAACCTCCCTGTGTGGCCCTGCAGCTCCCACTCTGCCCCCACACACAGCTTTGCACCCCCATTCTGCCCACCCCATACCCTCACATGGGGCTGTGCACCCCCACTCTGCCCACCCTTCTTCGTACCACGTCCCCCTACACATGGTGGAGGTCTCTGAGCCCCAGGGGGGTGAAGCTGAGCCCCTGGGCTATTCGAGTGCTCATTGTGTCCCCCCTCCCAGGTGGACTCGAGTGGGCAGGTGCTGGAGCTGCCCCAGGGTGGCTGCCCCTGGAAGGAGCACCTTTTCCAGCTGGAGCAGGAGCTGGCTCTGCCCAAGCCACTTCAGCTCGTGCTGTTCCCAGACCGGGGCGGGCAGTGGCGGGTCCAGAGCGTCCCCACAGGACCCCACACCTTCCAGAGCAGGTGAGACCCCTCCCCTCGTGCTGTGCACCCACACTCTGCTCCCCTGTACCTCCACTCTGAATCCCTGCACCCCCGTAGACAGCTCTGCACCTTCACTCTGTCCCCAGTGCCACCCCAGGGATGGTGCAGGTTGTCACCCGCTGTCCCCCTGTCTCCCCCAGGCTCCCCCTGCCCGAGGCATGGCGGGGGCTCCGGGACGAGGCCCTGTCCCAGCTCTCCGGCATTCCTGGCTGCGTCTTTGTCCACGCCAGCGGCTTCATTGGAGGGAACCAGACCCGGGACGGGGCTCTGGAGATGGCGCGGTGGGCACTGCAGCACAGGGGGGGCACACAGAGTGGGTGAGCCCCCTCCCATCATGGTCACCCCAAAAGGGACCCCTGTGCCCCAGTGAGGGGGGGTTCCAGGGATGGCTGGGACTGTTGCTGTAACAGGATCGCAGTGAGATGCTTTGAAGGACCTGCTGTCCTGCTGGGGGCCAGCCCCACCCCGGGGTGTCAGTGTGCTCACCCTGCAGCGTTGGAGGGGCATCAGCCCAGTCAGAGACTTGCCGGTTCTATTTCTCTGGATTCTGTTCCCGTTCCCGCTATATCCCTGTTCCAAGGGGTTTCCAGCACCAGTAAAAACCAGTGTGTGCCCAGTGGATGCACTGTTGAGGCAGCGGGGGTGTCCTGGGGACACGGACAGGGCCGTGTGTGGCACTGGGTGTCACTCTGGGTCTGTGCAGCCATGGCCCGCCCCAATCCCGCATGTCAGCAGCACGCAGGGGCTGGGGAGGGCCACAGAGCCCCCCCTCCCTTGCCACCCAGCCTCCTTCCCAGGGCAATGCAGGCAGCTTGGCTGCTCCTGCTGGCGCTGGGGCTGCCTGGGCAGCCGGGGGGCTGCCGGTGCCCAGGGGGGGCCTCCCGGGCGCTGCCCCTCCCCAGCAGCCACAATGAGACGCTGGAGGGGGCTGGGGGAGCGCGGGCACCCGATGTGGTGGTGCTGGTGGCCATGGGGGGGTGGCTGGGGGCCGTCCTGGTCTATGTGGGCCGGTTTGTGCGGAGGAGCCGAGCGGAGACGCAGCTGCACCTGGAATATCTGCGGGCACTGCCCTGTGCCCCCCCTGGGCACTGGGAACAGGAGGAGGAGCCACTCAGCATCTTCCTTGGAGGCAGCACCAGGAGCAAACCGGGCAGTCCCAAGGGGTGAAGCCCCCCCAGACCTGCCCCAGCAGCTGCGGTGGGTTCATACCCCAATTTACCCCCTGGGTCCTCCTGCCTGTGCAGCCCCATAGAGCGGCCAGATGCTGCTGGGGTGGAGTGGTGGGGGGTCCCAGTCCCACCTTGGGGCTTGACCTTGGGGAGCATTTTTGGGGTCTGGGGGGTGTTTGGGTGTGGGGATGAGGAGGGACCCTGCACTCTCCATTATCCCTGTTATTGCAGCGTAATCCCAGGGATTAACCGTATGTAATCCCAGGATTTGACCACACTGCCCTTCCCCATTAATTCCTTCTCTGGGCAGGGGGGTCCATCTGCTCCCCCCTCCTTTGCTGCTGGGGGTTGGGCTCACATGGGATGGCACAAGCATCCTGGGGCCTCCAGCCCTGCTCGCAGCCTCAACTGGGTTCACATTTGGGTTTTATGGAACCACAGGTTTTCAGTTAACTTTGGAGGGCTCTACCCACCCACAAGGCAAAGTCTGGGGGCTGCATGTGCAGCCAAGGACCCCTCAGCCTCCCCTGCCCTCACCTGTCCCCAAAATGGGGCTCTTCAACCCCAAAACAGGAGCCCTGGCCCACGGGCTCACACCAACAGGTTTCAGCACAGGGAAGTTCTGTAAGTTCACCCTGAGTTCTTTCTGACCCCCAAAAGCAGCTCTGGAGCACCCGCAGACCCATGAAACTTCCAGAACTCACCCTACCAAAAACTTTCAGCCCCCTCGGGGCAAGGAAAGAGAAGAGATGGGAAAGAGTCACCTTTAATCGGCGCTGAAAGACTCCGTGAGGCCCCCTCTGCCCCCCCCCAGGTGTTGAATGCACCTGCAGCCACGTCAGGAGCCCTGGGAGGAAGATGAGGCTGCACAGGGAGGAAGAGAAACTGCCCAGGCCCCAAGCTCTGGTCACAGCTCTGAGAAGAGGGGCTGCTCCCTCACACTAGGCACAACAGGGATGGGGCTGCGGTGGGGGCTGCCATGGGGCAAGTGGGCGCTGACGAAGAAGAAGGGGATGTGGCTGATCTTCCCCGAGGACCAGCACTGCAAGGGAAGAGGACACAGAACGGGATGAGAGTTCAGGATCCCAGACAGCTTCCCATGCCCTCTCAGACCAGCCACTGGTCTCCCTCAAGGACAGCAGTGGAAGCCCCCAGCACCAAGGGGGCAGTGACTTACCACAGTCAGGAGGGCTCCTTGTGGGAAGCAGGGGTGGAAGGCGATGATCTGGGGCCAGGCACTGTGCTCACCCCGCACGAACCCGCTATGGGACACGGGAGAAGCTACAGTTACAGCACAGCCATGGACACTCCCTGAAAACACCGTGCTCCCAGGGCCAGCCACAGGGAAGTGGAGGCATTTGGGAACTCACGGAATGCACTGGGCAAGGACAACCCAAAGCCAAGGGGTTTGAGTGGGTTATGGACAATATGGCCAAAACACAAAGGATTTTGGGGAAAACGGTGGCAGGGCCTGAAGCAGGAGCACAGGATCGTGTCTCCCAACGCTGAGGGGCAGGCAGCTCTTCCCCACCACACCCCTGGAGGGTTAATGGTATTCAGTGAACCCAAACCTGCTGCAGTGAACCCACCCAAACCCTGCAACCCCACCACGACTCACCAGGGCAGGAGCTCAAACACGGGGCTGTTGCGGGTGCGGAACACGGCGATGACCATCTGGCTGCCTGGGGAGTCGGGATGTCCTGCAGGAGGGAGGGGAGCAGGAAGGCTTTCCCTTGGGCAGGGACACACGGACAGGCACCTTGGTGCTCCTTTTCCCTGCTGGAAGTGGGATTTTCAGGCAAAGCCTGGTGCCGGCTCAGGCAGGACTCACCTCTGATGATCACTGCGAGTCTCTCTCCAGTGGGGTCCCACACCATGGAATGAACCTCTCCTCCAATCCTGAAAGCAGGAGCAGCGCTGAAGCCACAGAACTGGGGGGCATGGAGCCCCTTGGCCTCCCAGACACCCCCAGCATCAGGGGGGACAGACCTCCTCAGCCCCCTGGGCATCCCCAGAATCAGGGGCACAGATCCCCTCAACTCCCCAGTGTCCCCGCCCTGAGGGGGTGGACACTGGGGAGCAGTGTCCACCCCCTGCTGCACTGGGAGGCCAAGGGAAGCAGGGTTCCCCTTGCCCTCAGGTGTCACAGCCAGACCCACCTCTCGTCCCCGTAGAGCGTCTCGAAGGTGGTTTCAGACAGGTCTGCCACAATCGAGGCTGATTTGGAGCCTCCCACTTGCCCCTGCATTTCCCCTGGAGGGAACAGCCTGGTCACTCCATCCATCCCACTGAATTTTTTCTAAGTGAGCATTAATTATCCATTCCTCACAGCAATCTGCTGGCATCCCAGCAGCCTCTGCCCATGTCTGGGATGGAAGACAAGAGACAGCAAACACCAGGACTGGCCCCTCTGCTGCCAAACCCCTGAGCTGGCCCTGCAAACCCGTCATGTCCACACGACTGAGGCAACATGAGGGTGGGGAAAAACCCAACCCCAGAGATTCTGTGCTCTGGGAGACCCCCAAAATGCCCTCTGTGTGTCCCAGCTCTCTGTCCCAGCTCCCTCACCCAGCTTCAGCCAAAGCTGAGGGATCACTTGGACTCAGTCCATGGGAAGCTCCAGCTTGGGCAAACTCACCCCGGTACTCGGAGAAGGACAAGGAGTAGATGACGGACTCTCCCAGCACTGTGAAGAGCAGTCGGCTGCCATCTGGGCTCCAGCACCCTGTCTGTGGGACACAAAGGGTTTGCAGGGAGACTCCAGTGGGTCCAGGGCCAGCTCAAGGGTTTCTGGATGGCCCCTCCCCTGGCCAGGGATCACTTGGAGCCAGCTGGGAATGGGGGATTTTTACTAAAACCCAGCACCATGTCCCTGAGGGCCTTGAAGGTGACATCTACCCTACAGGGTAAGGCTGCACCCCAAATCCTGGGGTCAGTTTAGGGCTACAAGACAGACACTGAGGGGCTGGAGAGTGTCCAGAGATGGGAATGGAGCTGGGGAAGGGTCTGGAGAACTTGTGTGAGGAGCAGCTGGCGGGGCTCAGCATGGGGAAAAGGAGGCTCAGAGGGCTTTTCCAGCCTAAATGATTCCATGGGGGAGGAATCCACCCTACCTGGCAGCGTCCTCTGATCGTGGGCCACCTCTCACATGTCCACATCTGAGCCTCCCACACCCTGCAGGAGACAGGCTGGAGTGAGCAAAGTGAATTCCTGGGATCTGCCCCAATCCTGCTGCTTCAGGAGCCCACAATGTCAGACCCCAGTCACCCACCCATTTCCCCTTTTGCCCCCACAGAAAGAATGGGAGGACACTGAGGACCCAGATCCACTTGGTTTTGGAACAAAAATCAGGATAAGGGCTGTGATGGGAGCTGGGCAGGCAGGGAACTCACCGGAACACGGCGGAGGGGGTGGCTGCCAGCACCTTGCTGCCATCAGGTGACCAGGCCAAGTAGGTGACACCGCCACCCCCAAACCACTGCAGCTGGACACAGTTTTCAGTGGACACATCCCACACCTGGAGGAGGGGACAAGGAGGGCAATGGTGACACCAGAACTGGAACAGTGATGGGTCATTAGCACAGCTTTGGAGGTGGGGAACAGAGGTGGATTAGGGAACAGAGAGTGATGCTTTCAGGTCCAGTTCAAATTCTGGAGCTGCCTGACCCACCCTCTGCCCAACTGTCCCCAGCTGACCCTGTGGGGTATCTGTGGTTCCCATATCCCCCCAAGGAGGCACAGCCAGCTCAGGGCTCCTCACCAGCATGGCCGTGTCCACTGGTGATGCCGAGAGCAGCCGCTCCCCGCTGGGTGCCCAGGCCAGGCTGGTGACAGGGCTGTGCCCTGGGTAGGACAGAACCTGGGCACAGCCTGACGACGGTCTGGAAGGGAGAGAGAAACCACTGGGAAGGGCTGGGACAGGCTGACAGGCCAGGCACCTGCCCGACATCCCAAAGCCAACCCAAACGAGGTCATGATGGCAGGGCAGAGGATGTGGGGGCTGTCACCTTGTGGAGAGCGAGGTGGGATCCAGGTGCCACACCAGGACACAGGTCTGGCAGGCAACGGCCAGGATGGAGGCACAGAGAGGCTTCCAAGCCATGGAGGCCACGTTCCTCTGCAGGCGATGCTTCAGCGAGGGGACAGTGGCACTGCCAGGGAGGGGGGACATGTGACAAGGGGAAAGTGTAGGACCAAGAGTGTGGGCAGTGTCCCAGTGTCCTCTGCCAGCTCTGACCACAGTGCAGGGGAGAAGCAGAGTGGGAAGTGGGGTTAGGGTTCCCAGGGTGGTGGGGACAGAATTCTCAGCCAGGTGACACCAGAGTGAGCCAGAGCACACCTGGTGCAATTGGGCAGAGCTGCCCCCAGCCTGGCCCTGGGGCAGGAGGGGGCCTGGGCTGGCCAGAAATCCCAGCTGGGGGAGGGGGCTGGAGCAGGGCAGCGCGAAGGGGGATGCAGGACCAGCCGGCACAGTCTTCTCCTGAGGAGGGATTGGCATTCCCTGGGGGAGCAGGGAGACCTGGGGGAGAGAGGAGACTCAAGGACACCCTAGAGACCGCTCTGCCTGTGCCCCCCCGGCTATGGGACCCCTGGGCTGTGGGACCCCCCAGGCTCTGTGACTGCCCCCAGGCTAAGTCACCCATAGGATGCCCCCAGAGCTAGAGAGCAGGGAGAGAAAGGAAAGCCAAGGTTTCAATCAGGCTCATGCTCCAGGCAAGGGGAAGAGTGGTGGAAAAGGACCAGGGAGGGGCTGAACGTGAGCCCAGGAGTGCCCAGGTGGGCAAAAAGGCCAAGGGCACCTGGCTTGTACCAGCCACAGTGCAGCAGCAGGACCAGGGCACCCCGAATCCTGGGAGACAGCAGCAGCTCCAGCCCCACCTGTTGGAGTTGTAGACCCGAATGGAATCATCCAGAAGTGCCACAGCAAACTTGTTGGTGTGGGGGTGCCAGGCAAAGGCCCGAATGGGGCATCCGGCCCTGGAGGGAGGGACAGGGCAGAGTGAGGCTCAAGGCAGCCCAAGGTGATGGGCTCTTAGGCACCCAGTACCCCTTGAGCTGCCAAAGGCATTTCCCAGAGTCCCCTGTGAAATAAAACTTCCTTTTTGCTACTGAACGGGACCATTTTGTTTGAGAAATACCCCATTCCTGACAGTTATTCACAGGGCTCTGCTGAGGGGCTGGTTACCACGGTCTGGGGTTGGAACTGGAAGGAATCTTGCAGTCTCTGCTCTCCTTTATCCCTGATTTCTGCACATCGGGGGCTTTGCCTCTCTCTGACCATCAACAACAAACCAAGGCAGCCAAAGCCAGTAGGAGAGTATTTGCCCTCAATGTATCTAATGGGGAGGCCAAGCCCACCGAAACAGGGCCATCCTCCCCTTGTACCCCCACCCCTCACCCAGGGCCATGGGGGGTTTACAGAGCCTGGGCACTGAGGTTTTGGGACGCACAGGACTCACCAGTCCACGG
>WBMV01001082.1:14344-30059 GCA_013396655.1 Campylorhamphus procurvoides | reverse complement strand
GGATGAGGAGGCTCCTGATCAGTGGGAGAGGAAGGGTTTGGAGCGAGAGGAAGCGTCTGGAGGGAGAAGGGACCCCCGTGCAAGGGGGGGGTCACGGGGAGCACGGATGGGGGAGTTCCAGCCGGGGGATCCCGTGGGCTGTGTCCGCGGTGGGGAATCCCGGGGTGGGTCCACGGGGGCCGGGGCAGGAGGGAAGGGAAAAGGGGAGGCCTGGGGAGGACCTCGACAGGAGCCAGGGAGTGTCTCGAGCGGGTGGGGAGGAGCTGGGGCCTGGAGCAGGGCCGGGTCCTCCCCCCCTGTCCCGCTGCCAGCTCCCGTTTGGCAGCTCCCGCCGCTTCCCAAACCCCTCCAGTTGCTGTGCCTGGAGCACATGGTGCCCCCCAGAGCCAGGCTGCCACGTGCCCCCGGGCCTCCTGCTCCTCGTGCCCCTTTCTCCTGCCCCAAAATGTCTTTAACTGCTGCTCCCCTCCCGCGCAGACCAGGAGAGTCCCGAGGAGATGTCGGCTGTGAAGCCCGACAAGGGCGAAGGCGACGCCAGCAGCACCAGCAGCGGCGGTGGTGGGGAGGCCCAGGTGAGTGCGGGGAGGATCAGCCCCTGCTCGCCCTGGGGAACTCGTGGCAAAGTCCAGGGCCGGGCTGAGGTGTTTGCTGGGCCCAGCCGAGCGTGGCGCCAGGGGAGGAAGAGGAGGAGGGTGAGCGCTGCCAAGCCTGCGCCACCTGGGGCTTCCCCTCCTGCCCGGCTCTCTTCGCAGTCACGCAGTTCCCCTGCTCCCAGGAACACCACAGCCCCCGCTGGCCCTTCTCCAGGTCGGGGTGCCCGGGGAAGGACCATCCTGCCCAGGAGTTTGTTCTGTGACAGGGAGATTTCCCAGCTGCGGGGTGGAGGAGCCGACTCCTCTTGCCGTTCCCAGGCAGACTCCCTCCCCTTTCCTCCCTCCCAGAGAGCTTTTCCCTGTGGGTTCAGGCTGTCCTGGCCTGACAGCCCTGTGCCTGGCAGTTGTATTTTTCCGGCTATGGGTGGGTTCACTCAGGAAGGAGTGTTTATCTTTTCTGAGTACGCTCCTCCCTGCTTTTTCTTTTAAGTTTTTTTTGTTTCCCTTTTTTTTTTCTTTTTTTTTTTTTGTAACTTTGGGCCTGCCCCTCGTGCTGCCTCCCGCCTCTGTTTAACTCCTCCTCTCCTTCCCAGGAGTCACAGCCTTCCCCACTGGCCCTGCTGGCAGCCACCTGCAGCCGGATCGAGTCTCCCAATGAGAACTCCAACAGCTCCCAGGGCCAGCAAGGTGGGAGCGGGGAGCTGGACCTGAACGCGGCTGCTGCACAGATTGCCCAGTCGGCCAACGGCTGGCAGATCATCTCTGCTGGCTCCAGCACGCCCACAGGCTCCAAGGAGCCGGGCAGCAACGGCAGCAATGGCAGTGGCGATGCCTCCAAGAGCCGCCCCGTGAGCACGGGGCCGTACGTGGTCACCTCAGCCTCGGGGCTGCAGAACCAGCAGGTGCTGACGGGCCTGCCGGGAGTGATCCCGAACATCCAGTACCAGGTGATTCCCCAGTTCCAGACCATTGACGGGCAGCAGCTGCAGTTCACTACCACCCCTGCCCAGGTCAACGTACAGCAGGATGCCTCCGGGCAGCTCCAGATCATCCCCGGCTCCAACCAGCAGATCATCACGAGCCGCTCGGGCAGCAGCAACCTCATCGCCATGCCCAACCTGCTGCAGCAGGCAGTGCCCATCCAGGGCGTGGGCCTGGCCAACAACAGCCTCTCCGGGCAGACCCAGTACGTGGCCAACGTGCCCGTGGCCCTGAACGGCAACATCACCTTGCTGCCGGTCAACAGTGTGGCTGCCACCCTGGCGCCCACGTCCCAGACAGGCACCCTGAGCAGTTCGGGCTCCCCAGACAGCAGCTCCCAGCCAGCCACCTCGGGTGCCACCAGCAGCTCTGCCAGCACGCCCTCATCCCAGGCCAGCTCTGGCGCCTTCTTCACCAATGCCAACAGCTACTCTACCACCACCACCACCAGTAATGTGGGGGTCATGAATTTCTCCACCAGCACAACGGTGGGAACCAATGTGCAGGCACAGACGCCCCAGAGGGCCAGCAGTGTCCCAGCCTCGGACTCTCTGCAGAGCCCGGTGTCCGGGGTGGCTCTGCAGCCAGGGCAGCAGAAGGAGGGGGATCAGAGTCAGCAGTCACAGCAGCAGCAGCAGCAGATCCTAATCCAGCCACAGCTGGTCCAAGGAGGGCAGACAATCCAGACCCTCCAGACCACCCCGCTCTCCAGCCAGACCTTTACTACTCAAGCCATCTCCCAGGACACCCTGCAGAACCTGCAGCTCCAAGCTGTCCCCAACTCCAGCCCCATCATCATCCGCACGCCCACGGTGGGTCCCAATGGGCAGGTGAGCTGGCAGACCATCCAGCTCCAGAACCTGCAGGTGCAGAACCCCCAGGCCCAGACAATCACCTTGGCCCCCATGCAGGGAGTGTCGCTGGGGCAGACGAGCAGCACCAGCACCACGCTGACCCCCATCGCCTCCCTCCCCAGCGGCACCGTCACCGTCAACGCTGCCCAGCTCTCCTCCGTGCCGGGCCTCCAGACTATTAACCTCAGTGCCTTGGGAGCGTCCGGGATCCAGGTGCACCAGCTGCAGGGGCTGCCCCTGGCCATTGCCAACACCCCCGGTGAGTGCTTTGGGCTCGGTTCCTGTTTTGTAGCCAGGCAGAGGAAGTCGAAGGCAAAGCACCGTCACCCGTCCGAGTGCAGCCAGAGCTGTGCTGGGGGTGGTTGGTGCCAAACAGAGGTGGCGACTGGTCCTCAGGAGGGAGTATGAAAGCTCTATTGATCCCCAGAAGACAGTAAAACACTTTTTGGGGAGTTTCTGGGCTAATTAATTAACTCTTGGGTGGCTGATTCAGTGAAGTGAAAGCGAGGAGATGGCTGTGAGGGAGAGGGTGGGGGACAAGGGGGACATGCAGTTCTGTGTGAGGCCACTGTCCTGCCGTGATGACCATCCAGGGGGTCTTTGGTCAGGGCTGGGGGGAGGACCTGAGTCCAACTCAGCATCTCAGCTGAGCCTGCAGAAAGAGTCATGGCCATAGAAAGCTTGGGATTAACTGAAAACCCTGTCAAAACAAACACAGTCACGAAGTCGGGGGGAATTTCCTTGCAGGGGTGGAAGAAAGGACTCGTTAAGTGTCTGGGTGCTGCTGCAGGACACTGTGACCTCATTGTGACTCAGATGGTCCCATGGGCACAGGGCACCCTGGTCAGATAGCTCTGGATCTGTCCCACCATCTCACAGCCCAGGAAGGGGGGGATATGTGGGTGTGGGGAATGAGCTGGAGGCTGCTTGGCTTCTCTTGGAGGGGCTGTGCCTGGAGTACGAGAGGCTATGAGCTCCCTCCTCGGAAGGAATCAGTTCTGGGAAGGCTCTCTGCTTGCTTTTCCACTGTTTTCCTTGTTTTTTCTTTTTTTTGTTCTGGCTCTGGCTAAAAGGGCTATTGCTGGATTTAGTCACAGTTGAGAGGCAGCAGAAAATGTTGCTCAATCCAACCCGGGCTCCTGTCTCGCGAGAGGCGGTGGCCGCTCTCCCGGGGTTGTTTTGCAGCATTATTTTGGGCTGTTGCTACAGCAGCTTGGCTCACAGGCACCCACGGGGTACTACAGCCCTGGCCACTGTCGGGATTAGCCTGATCCTTGGATTTCCCTGGGCAGAGACACCCAGGGGGGCTCGGGCACGCACGGTTTTCCACCCGGAGAGGGTGTTACACGCATGACCTCTTTGATCCACGGAGATGCAGGGCAGTGGGGAGTCCCTGCATGGTCCCCCCTCCCCAGTCCCCATGCCTGGGGCTGCTCATGCCAAGAACGAGCTTGTTCCTTGTTTTGAAGGCGCTGGAGAAACGCATGGGCGAGTCCCAGTTCCTGTATTCGTGCCTGGCTCTGCCCTCGGAGGTGGGACAGGGAGGAACGTTCTAGAGACCACCCATCTGACACGCTCACGCTGGGGAGCCACCGCCTCCTCCTCCTTCTCCTCCTCCCCCTCCTCCTCTTGAGCTCAGCAGCGTGTTCAGCTCTTGATCTGCGGTGATGAATTCCCAGCCTGGCTCTGCCCCAGCCCCGAGGACATGACGCTCATGCCTCCACCGTGACATTTGGAAAGCTGGGGCAGGGTTCCAAGCATTTTTGGGGAGACCCAGCTCAATGGAATGGTCCAGGAGCTGGAATAACATGGCAAAAGCTCCTGGAATAACATGGCAAAAGCTGCGGCCAGGACAAGTTTCCTGGTGCTGATCCAGTGACAGGATTTACATGGCTTGACTCCGTGCAGGAGAAGTTTTTCTCCACTCGTGTCTGTCAGACGTGGCGAGGGTCCCTTTGTCCCCCAGCCCTCTCCAGGGTGTATTGAGGCCCCCCTGAACCTGGGACTGGGTCCATTGCACCAGGGGCTGTGAGCATGGGTCCTTCCCGATCCACGCTCTCTGATGGCAATTTGAGAGAGCTTTTTGTTACCAGTGCTGCCTGTTGTCCAAATCTGTAAGTGTTTTCCATGCGGGCCTTCATGGTGGCTGCAAGTTCACCCCAGGTGTGCTGGAACTTTCTGCTGGAGGCAAAGAGTTGGGAGGGTTTTTTGTAGCAGAAAATGCTCCTCTTCTCATGGGGGAGGTGAATGGAAAATGAACCCCAGGCTTGCTGGGGAGGGGAAACTGTAGCTGGTCTCCCCCCGGCAGAAAATGACACCTGAAAAGGTCCTTAGAACTCTGAGTTTTTGCTCCTGGGTGTGAGGCAGAGCAGATGCAGATGTAACTCAGTGTCTGTGTTAATGAGTGGCTCGGAGGCTGCTTCCTCCTCCTCCTCCTCCTCCTCCTCCTCAAGCGGGCTGGAAGGAGGCACGGGAAGGTCTGTGCCTGTCAGGGGCTGGTATGTGGGCAAACAGGCCCTACAGCCGGCTCTGCTCTGAGGGAAGGCGCCCGCAGAGCCGGGGAGGGGATTTCCTGGGCTGGCAACGCCCCAAAACCCGCCCCAGGGTTGGTACCAGCGCTCCCCACGCGGGCTGGCACCAGTCCTGGCCCCGGTGAGGAACAGGGGCTGTGGGTTCTGGGGGGGTCTGCTGGGCACAGGTGAGGGGCTTTGAGCCAGGTGAGCAGTGTCATCCCAGTGTCACCCCAGGGCCACTTGGGAGGGGGACATCCTGCATGAGGTCGGGGATGGCAGGGACTTTGTGACACGGGTTTCTCTTCCCCTTTTACTGTAAGGAGGAGGAGAAAGACTGCTCTTAGCTTTGTGTCCCTATAATGCTGGTGGCTCTGCCCCCACAGCTCTGCCCCTGCCTCTGGCAGAACCCTACCTGGCTGAGGTATGTGCTGGGTAAACAGGCGTCTGCTGTGATTTTCCATGCTCAGTTCTGGAGTTAAACCCCCTTGTTTTGGGAGCACTGAAGAATGTTTGATTCTTGGGGTGTGTGGAACTGGTGGGTGCCCAGAGCACTGGTGGGTCTGGGGGGTGCAGCAGCCGCTGAGATGTGCCCCTGCCCAGACGAGCTCCCTTCCAGGGCTCTGGATGGAGACTGTGGGGGAACTGAGCAGTTGGACATCAGGACTGTCCTGAAAGGAAAAAAAACCCTTTTGGGGGAAGTAATCCTTGGAAATGTGCTCACAAAACAAATCCTGGCTCTCTGCTGCCACTTTGTCCTTCCAGGACTCTTCCCAGTGTTGGGGCACTGGCACAAAGACCTGATTGTCTCCTGTTTTCTGTTTTTAAGGGCAGCTTTGTAGCAGGGCCTTGATGAGCCAACTACATGGCATCGAGTGTGGAGGGGAGGGGAAAACGGGAATCAAGCCCTGACAGGATCTCTCCGTGACGTGCCGTTGTTGTTTGTTTCATTGTGCCCATGACATCACGTCAGAAAATAATCATATTGTGAAACTTCCTCCTCTAAATTCCAGCTGCGCTGGACTTTACATCCCCTCCAGATTCCTTGGCTGACCTCTCTCTGTGTCATTTAGAGAAGGACTGAAACAAATCCCAAGAGATCCCAGGGTTTGCTTGGGAAAAGGGAGTGATCCCAACAGAGCCCGTGTTAATGCAGTGCAGCTTTGTCTCGGGGAGGTTGTGCTCTACACAAAATCCCTGTGGGTCCAGGGGTTTCATGGGGCAGCCCTGATCCCCTTCCTCCTCCCTTTCTCCTCCTCCTGCTGCAGGCCAGGGCTGGGCTCAGAGCTGGGAGCGGGTTGGCAGCTGTGCCGGTTGGACGGGTCGGGTGCTGCTCACCCACCCCGTGACTGCTCCCAGGAGAGGTCCCTCTCCCAGCTCCAGACCGTCTGCCAGGCCCTGATCTGCCTCTTCCTTTTATCTGTGCTGGCCCCAGCCCTGCCGGAACCTTGTCCTTATCACCCTGTGCAGGAGCTGTGTCCCGGCTCCCAGGGCTGGGGGAGTTCCCATGTGGCTCCTTCCCAGAGTGTCAGCTCCCACCTTGGCAAGGCTCGCTCCGTTCAGCCGACTCCCCGTCCCATCCCAAGATGCTTGGGTTAGATGCAGTGAGTGATACAGGCACAGATTCCTCCTCTGTGGAGGGATGTGATTAAAAATTCGGGATCTGTGGCTCGGGAAAGCATCCGCCCTTGTCTGCAGTGGGTGAGAGGCATCCGGAGGTTCAAGTGTGGTGGAAGATGCCTTTGGGGGCTCCCCCACTTGGGAATTGCCCTTCTCTGTCTCAGCCAGGCATTTTCCTCCTCCATTTCATGCTCCTCACTCAGGGACTTCTCTCTTTACCTCACCTGGTGGTTTTGGGGGACCTGCCTGTGTTATGGGGTGAGGGTGCTCTAGGTGCTTTTGCCCCAGCGAAGGCTATGGCAGGACTAGAGGCTTCATCCCAGTTTTGTGACAGTCCAGATGGGAGTTAAGAAAGCAAAGGAGCTCTGTCTGTCAGTCTGCAGCACAACAAATGTGTTTGGTAAGCCCAGGGGGATTCAGGGATGTCACAAAGTGAACAAGGTGTTTCCCTGGCTCAGCTACGCCCTCACAGCCACTTCACTCTTGACCCATCAGCTCCACCCCTATTTGTTCCTTCTCTGAAGTAAGTGTCATTTACTGTGAGGAACAGAAACCTCTGGCAATTACAGGAGTTGTCCAGCAGGTCATTGGCTTCTCCAGTTGTTAAATGCCAAATTAAAGCACAATTACTCGAAGAGCTTCAGACTCCCCACCTGCCCCATCCTTGTGCAGCCTGGCCCTGCATTTCCTCAGTGAGGAATTGCTGAGCCAGACCCTGGCTAACTTACATGAAGGAGCTCCTAGTGCAGATTAACTCATTTTGCAAATCAGTGAGGAAATCAGATGAGTGAAAAATCAAGGGGGTGTCATTCCAAACCCACTTTGGCCCTTTTCTCTGTGTGGAGCAGCTCTGGTGTGTCCTCAGGAAAGCAGTGAGCAGATACCCCAAAAACGGGGTGAAATGGGGAGAATTCGAGTTGTGAGCTAGAAAATGTGGATTTTGGAGGTTTTTTTCATGACTCGTGTCCGTTGTGAGGGAATATTACTGGGTGAGCCCCAGGGCTGCGTGTCCCTGGGTTTTACTTCCCTTTCTTTTTGCCTTAAAGTGCTTTTGCCTGGAAGCCACGTCATGCGTGGTGACAACTCCCCCACCTCGTCCTCTTCTGCCTCTGCCAGTGGTGCAGAGTTTGCACAAGAAGCCCTGGTTTGTTGGTTTTGGGTTTTATTTCCAGCTCTTCCCTAAAAATGAACATCGGGTTTGTTTCCCCTTTCCCAAGGTCGGCTGGGGTGGATGTGAAAGCTCCTCTCTTTCCTCTCCGCTGGGCATTTCTCACCTCCTGTTAGTTTGCTAAATAAAGCGACCAAACTGAAGCTTTTTCCTCTGAGCAGAGGTAGGAGACAAGGAATGCCTTGTCTGGAGAGAATCCCCAGGCCAAGACTCCGGGCTTTGGGGTTTTTAGTGGGAGACCAGCAAACTGCCCCGTTTCTGGGAGGTCTCAGTGGTCTGTCATTCCATGCTGGCAGAGCAGAGCCAGGTTCAAGGGTCGGTATCAACTCCCATCTCCTGCCTTCCCAAAGTCCCTCTTTCCTCCCCAGGCTTTTCCAAGGATTAAACCCCCTTTCCTTGTTCTATTAATATATTTTTTCAGGGCTTTGCTGACCTGAGCATGGAGTAGGGGCCTGGGAGCCTCCAGAGAAGCTTTAGTCTTAGCAGTGATGTGTATTAGTGGGGATAATAACCATGAATTATCTGGCTGGTTCCTTTCTGCCAAGCTTTCCTTTGAACCTGCCATATTCTGGAGATCTGGGCTGTCCTGGTTGGTGAGGGATGATCCATGTACGTCAGGGATCTGCCTTCCTTTACTGTCCTGTATTTATACCTTGATGAGATGCACCCATAGATCACCAGCAGGAGGATCTGGGTTTGTTCCCCTCTGCCTGATGAGCCAACAGGCTGAAAAACGCCGCGTGGGCTTTTGCATGTTTGAGGATTGAAGCCATTCCAAGGCGTCAGGGCTGGATTCTCGCCTTCCCCGGTGTATTTTTGGGAGAGAATGTGTGTTTTCTCCTTCCTTTTTACAGCAGCTCTTCCCAGTCGGCAAGGAAATCTCTAATCCGTGGCTGTAACAAGCTGTTGGCGTTGGCTTAGAAAGCTTAAAAACTCCTCCCTGGCTCCCTGCATGCTGGGATTTGACTGTAAACACGTCCCAGGAGCTGGAGCAGGGGACTGGGAAGGTTTTGTCCTAAATTTGCTGAATTTTGTAAGGAGTAGGGGAATGTGGAGGGCTCAGCCAAGATTTCCGAGTGAGGTTTAAAATTGTATCACCTTTAGAGGGACAATTTTGTCCTCCCGGTGGTGGCATCAGCCAAGCAGGCCTGGCCTGGGACCATATTCCTGTGCATCCTGGGACTGTGGGGTGAGGGCTGGAGCCCCAGCCTGGGGCTGACCTGCTCTGAGGTGTTAGTCACAGACTGGGATTCAGCCAAGTGTTTCCTCCTGCCTTGAGTGACCCGAGGGGACTGAAGGGGACGATCTGCAGGGATATCTGGATTTTACACGTGCTTTGACACAGGATGCTGGAGCACAAACACGTGATGACATCCTGGATGACATCCCAGCTGCTCTGTGTGCCCTGCCCGCCTGTGCCTTGTGACGTGGGCAGACCCAAGTCAGGCTCTGCTCCCTGGGTTGCAGCCCTGCTCGTTTGCTGCTTTGATCTCTGATTGTCTTGGTCCTCGACAGCAAAGGGCTTGCCCAGCACTGCCTTTTCCCAGGAAATCTGGATCCCTGTGGACTCGAGGGTCGAGCAGCCAACCCTAATGCCAAACCTCCCTGTTTACCTCTGCTTGGGAGAGCAGAGCTCCTGTTTCTTATTTTCTCCCAGGTAACAAGTGACAGGACCAGAGAAAATGGCCTAAAGCTGTGCCAGGAAGGTTTAGCTTGGATATCAGGGAAAATTTCTTCACTGAAGTGTGGTTGGGCCTTGGAACAGGGCAGTGGTGGAGGCACCATGTCTGGGGGCATTCAGAAGTGTGGATGTGGCACTTGGGGACATGGTTATTGGTGACCATGGTGGTGCTGGGCTAACGGTTGGGCTTGATGATCTTAAAGGGCTTTTCCAACCTAAATGATTCTGTGATTCTATGCTTACAGGGTGGGAGGAGGAGGATCCACCCCTGGTGGTTTCTGTCCTTCCCTGAGCCCTGGGGATCCATCCCTGGGTGTGGGTCCCTGCCTGGCTTCTCCATGGAGCTCTGTCCAGGCACCATCACCTCTGGGGACGTGATAATTACCCAGCAAGCACCGCCGGCAGCATCATCACTGATGGATGCTGCTCTTCCGTCCTGCTTTATTTATGCCTGCTTTTCTTTGGGATGGAGGGCTGGCAGGAGGGTTCCCATCTGTTCTGTGGATTGGTGCTTGCATCAGGTGTAAGTGGGAGGCATGTTTGGGAAGGCAAAACTGCCTCTTTGAACCTGAAACACCCCCGGGGTTGAAGGGATCTGGGTGATGCCAATAGTGTGGGATTTGGAGAATCCCAGGTTTCCCTCAGCAGTGTTGGCTGTTGCTGTTTCCCCGACATGAATAATTCCTACAACTTGGTCAAGCTGAGGCCCTCTTGGCTTTGTCAAAAGGCCTGGGAAAGCCTGTCTATTCTGGATGAGGAACCTGCCATAACTCTCATGGAACCTCCCATTCTCTTGCAGGAGATCACGGGACTCAGCTGGGTCTGCACGGCGCGAGCGGGGACGGGCTGGGGGACGAGAGCGCAGCTGTGGAGGAGGGAGAGACCAGTCCTGACAGACAGCCCCAGCAGGGGCGGAAAACACGGAGGGAAGCCTGTACCTGTCCCTACTGCAAAGAAGGAGAGGGCAGGTAAGGCTGCACTGCCACAGATCCGGCACCCCCAATGGAATCCTGTTATCCCATGGCTCCAGCCAGCCCTGATCCCCCTGCACAACTTTCCTGTCCCTAGCAGATCCACACCCCCCTCCCAGTTCAGTGTCACCTGCACACTCAGAGCACTCAGATCCAGCTCGGTGAGAGAAGGATGGAGCAGAACTCGCTTCTCCCTCCAAGGGCGGGTCTAACTCTTCCTCTCGTATTTTCTCACAGGAGCCCTGGGGATCCAGGTAAAAAGAAGCAGCACATCTGCCACATCCCGGGCTGTGGGAAGGTGTACGGGAAGACCTCGCACCTGCGGGCGCACCTGCGGTGGCACACGGGGGAGAGGCCCTTCATCTGCACCTGGATGCTCTGCGGGAAGCGCTTCACCCGCTCCGACGAGCTGCAGCGGCACAAGCGCACGCACACAGGTAGGGCCGGGGGGCTGCAGGGCTCCTGGCACCCCCAGGGAGCCACAGAATCTTCCAGGACTGCCCGCTTGGACTCCTGGCTCTGCACGGGACAGCCCCAGCGATCCCCGCCGCATCCCCAAATCCCAACCCCTGGGAGCATTGTGCAAAGCCTGAAATGAGCCCAGCGGGTTAGAGCCTGGGGCTAAGAACACCAAGGTTGTGGGTTCAGTCTCTGTGTGGGCCATTCACTTGAGGCTTAGACTGGATGGCCCTTGTGGGGCCCTTCCAACTCGATATTCTGTGAAATTACATCTGTGAACCACTCCTTTAGCTCTTGAGGCCGAGACTGCATCCCCAGGGAACCTGTCCAGGGCCCCACCACTCTCAGGGGGAGGACCCTTTTCCCAAAATCCCACTTCTCTCCCCCTGGGTTCCCTCACCGCCCTCTCCCTCCCTTTCCCAGGGGAGAAGAAATTTGCCTGCTCGGAGTGCCCCAAACGCTTCATGCGCAGTGACCACCTCTCCAAGCACATCAAGACCCACCAGAACAAGAAGGGAGGTGCCACCAACGTGGCCATGAACGTCTCGGCCGTCCCCATGGACACGGTGGCCTCGGCCGAGGGCAACGGGGGGGCCACACCCTCGACCCTCATTGCCACCAACATGGTGGCCATGGAGGCCATTTGCCCCGAGGGCATCGCCCGCCTGGCCAGCAGCGGCATCAACGTCATGCAGGTGGCCGACCTTCAGTCTATCAACATCAGCGGCAACGGCTTCTGAGCGCGGCCTCGGCACCCAACACTAACCCACCTCCTCCGACCGGGATCGCTGCCGCCTCCGGGGCCACTCACCACACGCGAAGGCCAGAGCTATATATATATATTTTTTAATTTCGGCTTGACCTTATTATTATTTTTTTTTGTCCCCTCCCTTCCTTCCCTCCCTGCCCGAGGTCCGTCGCCCTCGCAGCCGCCGTCGGCGCCTTCATGCCTTGGTAAAAGTACATGATCCTTTTAGCAAAAAAAAAACCCAACAGAAATACCGACAAAACAACACAAAAAAACAACAAAAGCCAAAAAAAAAAAAAAGAGAAAAGATTCTATATTATTATTATATATATAAAAATATAAAATGTGTTCGTTTGAGAGAGGAGAGAGATGTTGCTGCGACCATGGCGTGGTCCCTTTGATGCCTTATCCTGGAGCAGGTCGTCCCTCCGGGGCGGTTCGGACGGTGCCCGAGCTCTCCTTCCCTTCTTGTATTCCATTTTACATCATAATCCCTAAAAATCCCCCGGCCCCCCCTCCTGGGCTGTTGGACACTTTTCTTTGAGGTGATTCTGTAATTCCTTTGTCATTCTTTTGGGGGAGAGCCCGCTGTATTTTTCACCCTTGTACTCCCGCTGCCCTCCCCTGCTGGCACTGGACCTTGGTGAGGGTTTTTTTTGGATCTGTGTTTTTTCTAGCCGTTTTCTTGGCAAGGATCCCTGTTCCGTGGGAGTGGAGCACTGAGATGCCTGTCCCATGGGATTGGAGCACATGGAGTCGCTCTGGTGGGAGGTCGTGGGCAGGGGAGCCGAGGCCTGGCCAGGACCCACTCTGGGGGCAGCTGGAGCCTCCTCGGGTGAAACTTTGATTTATTTTTACAGCCAACATTGGTCTTAATAATAATAATAATTGGGGAAAAGGAGCCTCAGCAGAGCTCATTCAGCCCAGAGTGAGGGGGAAGCACTGCAGGGACATGGGTTGGCACTCGAGGGTTTTGTTGTGGCACTGCTGGAGGTGGCTCCTTTAAAAAAAAGGATGTTGGAAATGGGGTACAGTTCAGGAAAAACGTTTTTGTTGTTTCCAATACTGGCTCTTCCCGCCATGGGAGGGTCGGGACTGCTCGATCCTTTCCGTTCTTCCTCCCACACCCTCCTCTTCCTGCCCCGGATGATATCCGTGCTCCCTCTGCTGGGAACAGACCAGGGGGGCTGATCCCTTTCCAGACAGGGTGAGATGGGGGATGTGGATCCCAACCTTCCCCCCGGGAGGCTGCAGGGAGCTGCTGGGGGAAATCTCAGCTATTTTCGAAGCAGTAGGTCAGACTGAGCTGGAGGGGGAAGCGGAGAGTAGGGTGGGGGTCCTAGGAATGACCCCAGGATGTGGAATTATCCTGGCTCCAGGGATGAGGAAAGCGCTGAGCTCACAGGAAGGTGTCCCACAGTGGTGGAGGGGCCTGGGGACATCCCCATTCGTGGTGTTGGGGTCAGTGTGTGACCCCCTTGCTCTTGGGGGTGCAGAAGGAGAGGACTCCCAGGAGCCATGAATCCCACCTGCCTGGGACGTCCTCCCCCCTCAGGGCTTCTGCTGGAGCATTTTCTACAAATAGGTTCTTTTCCCTGCCTGGGGATATCCCACAATCTCCGTGGGATGTGGCGAGTGGCCACCCCACTGCCATACTCCTGGGACACCCCACACTGGAGATATCCCCACTCCTGGGGACACCCTACTCCCAGGGCACCCCCTTTTCCTGAGAGATGCTCTGGCAGAGCTGGGACTGCCAGGTGGGCACTGGAAGCAGGGGCTGAGGTGCCAAAGTCCCTTGAGAAACCCTCTGGAGGGGAATTCAACCAGCCAGCCCCTCCAGCACCCCATGCTCCCCTGCTCCCCAAGTTTGTCCACACTCAGAGGCTTCCCAGGAGCCAGAGACCCCCAGATCCCCCCGGGACCTCCGAGCCAGCGAGGCCGAACTGTGAAGCATGGCTGGTTTTATTCTGGGTTTTTTTTTAAAAGCAAAGGCAGCAGAAGCTCTGCAGGGAGGGGGTGCAGGGCCCGGCCCCCCCCCCCGCGCTCTCTCTCTTGATATCTATTTTTGCATTTGTATATTTTTATATAGGAAACTTTAAGCGTTTGTATTTTAATACCCTGTGAAGCACTATGAGCTCCCCTCCCTGGAAACCACAAAGGATTGGGAGAAAACAAGGAGTTTTCTTAATTTAATTGTCAATAGATGATTTCCCCCACCCTGGGTGGGGGGTGGTCCCTGACCCCCCTAAACCCAACTCTGCTCCGTCCCAGCCCCCCCTTGCCCAGTGGGGATCAAGTGCCAAACCCGATCCCGGACCCCTGCTGGGGGTTGGGCTCTGCTTGGGGTGTTGGGGTGTCCCCAGTGTGTGTCCCCCCAGTGATGTTCCCTGTGTCCTGCTCCCCCCCCAGGTGATGTTTCCTGTTATCCCTGATGGAGCTTGACTTTCCCATAGAAATGCAACTGGGGAGGATCCCAGGAGACCCTGGGGTGGGCTCTACACTGAGCCTGGGCTGCACCTCTCTGTTTTGAGGGGGAGATCAGAGGGTTTGGGGGTGTGGGGGACACCACCAGCCCTGCTCCCAGACTGGGGGGGGCAGCGGGACTCAATCATCTCCATCCATTTAGGCTCTGTGGCACCGGAGTCCCTTCCCTGCTTCCAGCATCCCCCAAACCCTGCCGTGGCACCCCCAGTTCCCCCAGAAGCCCCCCCAGCCATTCCCGGGGACACACACACAAACGTGCCTTTGATAAGGGGGTGACAGGCTGGGGACAAGACCCCCCCACTCCCCTCCTGCCCCCCCAAGGGCTTGGTGGGGCTATTGGGATTGGGGGCTGTCCCCTAGGCTGCCCCCATCTCCCAGCTTTAATCCACTGTCACCCCTTAATTCCAGGGGGGCCGGGGCCGGTTCTCTATGCAGTGAGGGGGACCCTGGGGGTCTGGCCCCCCCAAACTGGCAATAATTCTCTCCCTGTTTGATCTCGTCCCATCTCTGTTCTATTTTACTTTGGGGGGAGGGGGGTTGGTTTTTACAAATCTGGTGGTTGATGTCATAAAACCCCAAAAGGTTGATTTTTGGGGTGGTTTTTTTGGGTCCCAAAGTGCTATTTTTTTGTACAAAAGACTTAGATAAAATTGTTAGTTTTGGGGGGCTCCTTTGTAAATGGGGAACGATGAGTTCTTTTGTAATAAACACGAGTCGCTGGCGTTGTCTGGAAGTCTGCAGGGGGGTCGATTTGGGGGGAGGGCAGGGGTGCAGTCTCAGAGTGGGAAACTGAGGCACGGCACGAGTGGGGTGTGAGGGCAGAAGGCACTGAGGCAGGGAACTCCATTTGGGGGACTGGTGGTGCTTTGGGGGATGCCAGGTGATGCAGGGCGGGGAACCAGTGCTGGCTTCCCCCCCAGGACACCCTGTCTCACTCCTCCCTGGTGTGGGGGCAGCAGCTTCCTCCTCCTTCTTCTCCTCCTCCTCCTCCTCCTCCTTCCCGGCCACTCTGCTTCCCACCGGCCCCCGCACGCTCCGGCCCCGCGGAGGCTCCCATGGGGCGCCCAGGTGGGTGCTGGGGGGGCCTAACCCGGGTGGGATGAGACTTTTTGGGGGAGTTCTGAGAGCCACCAGCCCTCCCCTTGCGTGTGTGTCCCCCCCAGGCCCCCGCAACTTGAGCTGCATCTCCTACAAGCACCCGAGCGTGCGGGGCGGGCTGGGGGGCGCGGGCCGGGGGGCGGCCGGCGCTGTTCGCTGCCCCCCTGGGCAGTGCTGCATCGGCATCTGGAACCGCAGCCACGCTCTGGTGCAGGGTGAGACCCCCGGGCTGGGCAGGGCTCGGCGGCGGCGGGGGGACCCTGCCCCGGCAGGGTTTGGGGGGCAGGATGGAGGGGCTTGGTCCTGCCATGGGGGATTTCGGGGGGACAGAAGGGGCCTGGGGAGAAAAGGGTCGAGACTGGGGGGGCAGAAGGGGCCGGGCAGGGAGCGGGGGCCGATCCTGCCCTGGGAGGGATTGGAGGAGGGTGCTGGTCCCTCCCGAGAGCCTGTGCCTGACCTTGGCCTTGAGAAGTGGCTACAGCAGCGCTGGGAGGGAGCAGCTGCTCGGGGGTCCCGGGACAGGGCGGGGGGTTCCTGGGGAAGGG
>WBMV01001081.1:1342284-1423696 GCA_013396655.1 Campylorhamphus procurvoides | reverse complement strand
CCCTCCCCCTTCCCTCCCCCCCCTCCAATTATGTCTCAAGATAGCATCGTACTGGAAGAAATTGGAGACAAAAGAAAGAAATAAGTTGAGAGAAGGGACCAGTGAAAATTTCATGTATAAGGCAGGATAGTTACAAGGGCACTAAGGGTTCACCAAATGCCTGATCAAGAACTAGACTTGTATTTTCCGACTTCTTGAAATCTAACAGCTCAAAGTCTGATTAATTACTATTCGTCTACTGAAAAACCTTTGCATCATATCTCCATATACATATGTATGTATGCATATGTGTGTGTATTTTGGCAGTTTACCTTTTGTCTGAGTTTAAAATAATCCTTTTATGGCATTCAGTTTTACTTCTATCTTCATACACAAAGGATTAGATTGACCTGGGTCTAGACCTTTGAAGAGTTTTTCTTACCATTTTAACCTATACCAAGGTGAAAGAAAGTACTANTTTCGGCTCTTGGCATTTGGCCAATTTTCAACCGGTCACAATTTTTTAATGTTTTCTCCCTGACATTTAAGGCACAAATCATCTCATAAGCATCTCTAATTAACCCTAGCATTGTAACAGTACAGATACTTTCACGGACTGGTTTCTATTTGTCTGCATCTGTGTCAAAACTGAAACTGCATTTATTATGTGATATGATGATGATGATGGTGATGATGATAGTGTGCTTATCCCTTTCTCATTTATCTGCACAATGGAATGGGGTTTCTAGAACATATCAACAAAACTAAGTAATTGAAAAAGTACCTAAGGTCTCCTATTCAAAACAAGGCTGTACTATTGGTCATGATCTACTCATGTCCATTTTAACAGTTCCGCCAGTAACCAAGTAACTGATCGCTTCAAACCATATGTTTTGAACCACCACCATGAGTCCTGACTGCATTTTTTTAAAGGAAAGATATTTTGTGAGCTGACTCAAGGATGAATGGGTCAATTTGTCTTACTATTCATCCATAGGTAAAATCCTAAAATGCAAAATAAACTATGTAATATAACAAAAGAAACAGAAAGTTTGAACTGACAAAGACACAATAGATTTTTAAAGGGTTCTTCAATACTGATGGATGAATATAGGTTTTATTTTTCAAAAATTGTTTTCTGCTGTTTTAAATTAAAGGATATTTTCCCTGAATTCTCTCTGTTCTGCTTTGCTTTCACCATGACAGATGCCATAAGCTAAGTGTGAAAGGGTGAAGAGTGGAGATAAATATCCATAGAAGTGAGGAATTATTCAAGAGGCAGCAAGGGAGGACTAGAACTGTTTCATTGGATAGGATATTGGACACTTCTGCAGTGAAGGCAGAAGAGAGAAGTGGGGTCACACTTAAACTTTGCTCTGATAACAGCTCTCCAGGGAGACAAGATACACAAGTCATAGGTCCAATAAAAACTTCCATGTGACTTTTCATCCACACCAAGTTCTCTGTGGTTGTAAAAAGCATATTTTTTCTAGATATTTTCTAGATATATCTGCATTTTTCTCTAGATATATCTGAAAAACTGCAATTTGTTTTTCAGTTGTTTCACAGAACAGAAATTCCTGACTAGCAAAAGTCAGTCATTAAAATGGAACTGTTGATTTAAACATTTATGCTAACAGTATGTGCCTACATTTAGGAGTCTTTATTTTGTCCATTGTGTGCCATAAATCCTTGATCAAGTTGCATCATTTATCACCTTAAAAATTCCACAGCAAAAAGGCAAGGGGAATTAGGAGGGGGAGAAGAATAGGAATGGGAAAGGCAAGGAAACGAATCTCAGACTATTTTAGAAGCTACTTGCAACACTGAGGTTATATATATATATATACATAAATACGAATATCTGTAATCCTATACTAGCCTGACAGTCCTGGCTTCCTTTACACAGAATACTGTCTGGCTGATTCAGAATATATTTCTAGGAAAAAAAACCAACGCAAACCAAATGTTGGGGTTTTTACCCTCTTTCCCCATCTGTATTGGAGGCTCTGGTTGTCATCAGACTCACAGATCTCAACATATAGAGATAAGTTATTGCTCTAGGAGTGTGCACACCAGTTGGGAGGTCAAACTTTGGTATGCTCTAATTCTACGTATGTTAGCAAGAAGCAAAGACCAATAGAAGATGACCTCTAAAGCCAAAGAATTGGTGCTGAAAAGCTAATGTTGGCACAATGTTCATATGGAGTAGTTTCCACTCTATCCTTTTCTTTTAGTTGTATAAAACCTAGCTTTAGTCTTATCCCTAATGGGGAATGCTCATTTACGACTGGAAGGAATTAGGTGTGTCCCTGAAGAACATCCTCCTACAGTTCCACGTGAAAGAAATCCAGCTGTGTTCTAACAATTTCCCTGATGTGAACTGAATCAAAATGAACAGGAACCATTGAGAAATTAACTGAAAAGCATATTTATGTTCCAAACCAAACACCATTGCAAACTCAACCTGTAAAACAGTTCTACTCACTTGCATTAAATAAAAGCTGTTTACTTACCAACATGCAAAATAATGTTACAGTTGCTTAAATATTACAAAAAAAGGCAGAGATAAAAATTGTCTGTTTCATGACATTTACTCTAACTAAGAATTCTATTTCTTCAAAAATTTTTATTTTTGTTTCTAAGTTTATAAAAAGTTCTTCATTGTTGTAACACTGTTCGCTGGTGTTAACACCATGAACTTCTGAAACTCATTCACATATATAATAATATCTGGGATATAATCCAAAATTTATAATGTAATAATTGTAATTATAAGGGAAAAAAATGCTAGTGTTTCAGAGGCTGAATCTTTTTATATCTACAAACTGTAATTAGCACAACTGAGCCCTGATTGCAGGTCTCTACTTCCATAACATCAACAGAAGCAAGCAAACAAAAGACTTGCATGGTACTACTCCTACACTGAAAGTTATGGATTTACTTAAGTGCTTCATTGATTTTGACCTAGATGAGAAGCTGAGAGGGAACTTGCTACTTGAGCCATGTACAGTAGTTGTTGAATGTCTGTAAATTCTACCTCATTGATCAGCATATTTCAAGTAGTCGTATCATTTCACCACTAACTAATTGATATTCACCCTCAGTGACAGAGAAAAAAGCTTTGATGCAGTTATGTTGTTGTTGCTATTGTCACTTTTTCCAAGTTTTCTAATTTTTCTTCATATTTTAGATATGTACATTACAGTAAGTGTTGGGTGGACTAAACATTTGGCTGATAAACTCTTTTAACTGGTTCCTCCAGCAACTAAATATTCTCAAAGTTTTGTTAATTGGGTGTATATTCAAGATGGCCAGCACTAAAACACTTCACTAATAGAGTTTCATGCCTTTCTGATCTTAACAGTTGAATGGTATATTTCATTTGTATTCATTTGCATAATTTGCTGATTAAACTACAAGTTTGATCTGTTGACCTTTACACTGTACTTATCCCACATTTACAGAAATGTAATCAATGTACAGACTACTGTACAGACATCTTAAAGCTTATTTATCCCTTGGAAATTTCATTTTAAACTATCAGCACACTGTCTCATTGCTGTTTGTTGGTGTTCCTTCTCTTACTCCCTAAGGTTCAGTGGCTGGAAAATCAAAATAGTCCACATAGATAATAAACAAACAATATCTATATTTATCATAGGCTATATCTAGTCCTGAAATGAAGGATGCAAAAACAGTGACCCCAAAATTGTCAAGGCTGTAAAATTAACAAAACCAGATCCAATGAAGAAAGGATGAACAGACATAGATTGCAGTCTTGGGAGGGAGAAAAAGGACTGGCTAAAAACAGTCATGTGATCAAGGCTTTTTGGTGGCAGCTGTTGAGCTGACTGGCATCTGATCAAAACAATCTGGAGCAAGAATATAAACTTGCTGTTCTTTCTATACCATGCATGTCTGACTCATTTCTCTGAGCACTGGGTCCTGAAATGCTTCCCATAACACTGACAATGAGACATCTTGGGGATGATATGAGATGATTGAAGCATCTCTAACACTTTATTTGTTGATAAAGAACTAAGCAGAGTTCACCTGAAAAGTGAGCCCCGCCAGAAAACTTATGTTAGTGTTTTCTCTCTTGACTTGGTCTCCATCATCTAGGACCAAAATGCAAAAGCATTTTTTGTCAAGAGCTAGATCCAAACCACTGTCAGGGAGTGATTTTTTTGCATAATAAATATGTCATCTTCAACACACTTTTTTTACCTTCTTTTCTCATATTCTTATAGCCAATGAGTGAAGTGTTCAGAAGTTTCCATTCTCACAACTAGTAAAACCAATCCTTTATTTTTTTTTTCCTTTTTCTCCTATCATTTGTTGCTTATTAAGCAAGGAATCACTTCTTGATGCTGAAGGTCAAAGTCATTCAGTAAGAAAACATGAGCATGTAAGACCTGATATTTACAAAGAACACCATGGACCATATTTTTGGCAATAGTCTGGATCATTCCTGGGCAACATGCATTTGGATGACCCTGTTTGGGCAAGAAAGTTGGACCAGATGACCCACTTTGGTCCCCTTCAACTTTACCCATTCTGTGATTCTGTGATGGCAATGAATTATGTTCTAAGCACCTCAGAGCAGCTCAGGCTGCCATTGCAACAGATCTTTAGGGATTTCATTGATTGTCTGAAGACTAGATCATGGAGTTGGGTGCAAAAGAACCTTGTTGTTTTATGTTCAGAATGTCATCTGGCAACCTCCTGACCAGTACTATGCTGCATCAAGTCCCAAAATTAGCTCTTGTGTGAGACTCATAAGTGCTAGGGAGATGCCTGAGGCTGGAAAGCCACAGACTATCTACCACTAAGCATAAGAATGAACCATTTTGTCAGTTATGGTAGGCATAATAACATCATTGATGAGATTTATCCCTTTCATCAGTCACTTTGAATCATGACCTATCACTGACACTGGGGAGAATTTGCTTTTCTCTTCAAGTAGAGAATGAATAGTATAAAACCCAAGCTAATGCCTCTTTCAGAGAATGAGTTGGAGATTTGCAGAAGAAAGCCTTGATGAAGGTTCCAGTTTGTTCAGTTTAAGAATCTACTTTTGTTTTACACATCTGTATTTCATCTGAGAATAATGTTTTGTAGGGAAAACTATAAACCATGAGGCAGATATTACAAACCCATATGAATATAACAAACTAGCCTGTGGGGAGCATTTTGAGAATTTAGTAAAAGGGAATATGAAGAGCTTTGAGAGAGGAGCATACATTGTATTGGAGGAAACCTCAAGGAATTTATACTATATCTGAAGCTGCATGACCAGGGGGAAAAAGAGGTTGCTAATACAAAGTCCATCCCAGATGAGCAGCCCAAGGCTGGCCCAGTCAGTAGCAATCTGGATACCCAAGGGCTGTTAGCAAAAATCACAATGTAACAGAAACAACTGGAATAAAAGCTGAAGAAACAGAATCAGAAGATGGTCAAAAAAAAAAAATCTGGAAGTTGCTGAAAGGGAGACCCAGAGGCAGGAAAAACTAATGAAAATGGAAAATGTGCTTGATCTGCTAGGGAGGCAAGGCTGTGAATAAGATCCCAAGAGCCTCCACCAGCTAAAATCACCATCTTTAGTAAATTGCATCCAAGTGTAGAATAAGTTTCTTATCTAAGTTGTTTTTATGCCTACTGAAAGTCTGTGCAATTGGCATAAGGGAGCAAAAGTCTGTAAAGCATCCCTGTCCAGTCAGGACAGTTAAAGACTATCTCTTCTCCCCACCCTATTTCCACATGAACTTATGTTTCAACATACACAGGGAAAACTTTATTTAGCAAGCCAGCATTGCTCTGTTCTTTTATCACCAGTAATTATGGAACTTACCAAAACACAAGGGAAGGAGTTTTAGGAAAATGTCTATGAATGATATACTTCGATGCCATAAAAGAAAAGAATCCATGATCAATGATGCATTACTGATATTTTTCTTAGGTAGTGTCACACTGTGACAAAAAGTTATAGAAGTTTAAGAAACTCATAAAAACTGAACAAATAAGTACAAAGTCTGTCTTACCCATAAACATTCAGAAACTAATTTTGAGCAACAGAAAATGGGAAAAAAAAAAGAAGATAGAAACTTCATTATATGTAAAGAAAGAGAAGAAAACTGACTGAAACTAATCAGGCAAGCTTACCTTTCATCTCCAAACTCATATAATACCCAGTATTTGTCTGGATCACCAAAGCTTCTGCAACAATAATGTCCTGTATTGTTAAAAAGTGAAACTGAACCTCAGATTGCCCAGGGAAATGCACAACCGAAACCAGAGGAAATTTTAAGTATGCTTAAGACGGAGGGAGACAGATACTTCTTATCAAAGGAGACATAATCCCAGGTGAAGTAGCAAGATTTGCTGTGAAATAAAATAGAAATGCCAGTACTGACAGTAAGACAGCAAAAAGGTATGAAGTGCCCCTGCAAAGAAAACTGACTGTGAGCCATGTGGTATAGTAAATTATAGTGATAATTGTCTGAATTTCATAAGCTACAGTGGCAGAAATATTTAGTTAAAGACTTGGCATTTAGGATAAAGAGGACAGAAGTCTGGTAAGACATTAGAAAGGGGGAAAAAAGGGTTTCACATTTAACAAAACAGTAAAAAATAAAATCACATGAGAACTGACTGCAGCTGATGCATCTCACTTCATAAAATTATTCTTAATAATCTGTTCCATAACTTTTGCTTAAACTACCTTAAAGAAACTCTTCTTTGAAAACAGGAGTTTCTGTAGGAGAAGACCCATATGAGAGAAGCAGACTGTCAGTGGGCATCCACAGATTTTATGTGCCAAGCACTGAGTTGAGCTAAAGCACACCTACCCTTCCACAGGTTGTCTTGGGCTGTAACAAAGTTATGACTGGTTTTCATTGTCTAATAGACAGAATGGTGTAAAGGACTATGGTAGACTGGGAAGTATTAAAAAAACAAACAAACAAACAAACAAAACCGAGCTGTAGAAGTTTTTTTCTTACTATTAAGGAACAATTCTCTGGAGCTGAAAATTATATATACAATCCATTTTTAAGTGTGACCAAAGCAGAGAAATTTTCATGCCCCTGATTCCCTTTTGTATCTTTATATACACCTCTCATATAACACTAACACTGATATTGTCTGAATGTGAATTGCAAAAAACATACAGCAAACTGTAAATATGTTTTGAATTTTAAGGTGTGGGAATTCTTACAAAAAGAAACCCTTACATGATCGTTGTAGTGCACAGCATCCCAATGTAGCGGAATTCCTAAACAGAAAAGGGAATTTTTTCCATTAATGGATTATTTAAGAAACATCATTAGTACATCCTGGATACATTAAATAAGTGTTGTAAATTCTGTGCTTAAGATAGACCAGAAAATCTTATGGTAGCCTGAGTCACCTACAGAATTTTGTCAAAGTGCAGTACAGTGAACAGTCTGCCTGAATCCATAATATTTAGGACAAATATTTAGGACAAACCGATGTTCTTTTTTGGTTTTGTATTTTCATTACAACTAAGCAAATTTGCTTGACTTACCTAAAACTTCTGGTCGTAGTACTGCATATTATGGAAAAAAACCCCAAATAAAACCAAACCCCCAAAAAACAACAAAACCAACCAAACAAAAACAAACAAACAAACAAAAATAAAGCAAAAACTAAGTAGGTTTTAGGTTTGTTGGAGATTTTTTGTTTGTTTCCTCAAACTAATTATTGAAATACTGTAATCACTCTAACACAGAACATAGTGTGACTACCAGTTTTATTGAAAATCAAGAATCCAACTGGATCACCAAAGTATGCAGCTGGATCCATAAAATATCTAATTGGAACATCAAAGTACACAGTGTAACACAGAGGCAGTATTTGTACATTTTTAGGCACTAAAATCTGCAGCTGAATCAATAAAATATTGTTTATCAGAGGAGAATATGAAAAAAACTCAAGCAATGAAAATGTAGAAGTGGATCATGAAGATGTTAAATGTGAACACTAAAAAAGGTCAGGCATTATGTAAGCACTGTAAGTATTATAGTGTAAACTTGAGAAAAAAAATACATGAAACCAAAACTAACAACATCTGTGAAACAGAGTTTTAGAACACTATGTCTAACCAAAAAAAAGCCTAGCAGGATTTTAACTTTGAATAGCATTTCTTTACTGATTATCTGTGAAGTACAGTTGCAGCGATGCTTTTTGGATATTGCTAGCATTATGCAAGTCATGTCTATGTCAGTCCAGCTCCACTGAACTCATGATTTACACTAGCAAGGTATTTATGTCAACTCTGTGTCTGCTCTTCCCCACATAAATCTAAGACATTTTTATGAAGTTTCACTTCCTGCATCGATTTGCATCAGATGAGGGGCAGATGTGCCAGAGTATTCCAACTGCTGTGCAGTGGTGCAAAGCAGTTGCAAATCCACCGTCATTGGACAACTTTGTCACTACTTTGGCATGCTGGAAGACTACAGAGCAAGAAGACTTTATCCATCAGTGTAGACTTATGCCTCATGCAGCTGTGTCATTTTGATTTAAAGTTGGTTAATCCATTCATGCCTTCAATTTTGCTGTGTACATATAATATGATTTCCTACTTTTGCTGCCCACAGATCCCCTTTTTTCTTAATATGCACAATGAATATAAAGATTTCTTTAGATTATAGGTAAAAAGAAATCATACAGACTTTACAAACTATACTTGTGCAGGAATAACTCTGGGAACGACTCTGTTAAAAGAATAACTCCATTAAAGTCAATAGATTACAGCAGTGAAGGTGTAATACAGGTACAGAACAGATACATAAACATCAAAAGGGAAATAAAAACATCTATCCACAAAACAGGAAATGCACAGAGCAAGGAGAAAGGTACTGAATGAGTTGGAAGATTTACTTTAAATTACTTTTATCTATATGGTAGACCAGAATGTATATTTTAAAATATATATATTTGTACTACTCCTTAGACTGAGGTGACTAGAAAATATAGGCTATATAAAACAATCTTTAGATTAATTACAATGTTTCTGTCAGCATGCCCTTCCTCTTAAAAAATTAATCTCTTTTGTCAGCATTCTTGAAGTACACAAGCCCTGCATAGTGACATTCTTGACTTTAATGATTTTTTCATTCTATTTTAATTAAAAAAGAAATATGCTCAGAAAACAGTAAGTGTTATTTTACTACATTTTTGTAGTGAAACTTGTTAAAAAGGTATTAAGGGGTGATATTGTTGTTATTATTAAGCAATTTACATAAGCAACAGGCATGTTCGGGCATCTATTTTAGAAATGCACTCTAGGATGAGATAAATCATGTCTTAAAAAAAAGCTATTACTCCTGCTACTGGCAAAAGAAAGAAAGTGGCTAGCCCAGATGAAACTATATCCTTTACAAAGATCCATGATTAGGTGAAGTAAAAATGCCACACAAAGTCCTGAAAAGAATGTACTTTTTGCCTTTTGGTGTTTCATTGGGATAACTATTAGAAGTCTTCCTCGAACTGTGTTACTTTGCCTGAAAATTTTGTTCTGTCTTCTTCGGTCCTTTAGCATATCTTTTTTGTCCATGTGGGTGGTTCATGAGCCCACAATTTTTGCAGATAATAATCTGAAGTTTTTACCTTCTAGTGGCTGTAATTACCTCTTTTGAGTAATACAGAGGGTCTTTTCAGGGAAATTTTTCTGTCACTTCCAAGGCCCATAGAAGAAATTATCCTTCCCTCTGATGCCAAGGTATTCCTGGTTCTGTCCTCACCTTCTCTCTTCAAAGCTTCTTTGGAGGAAACTTGTATGGAATTTTCACTAACTGTATTTACTAGAGGTATTGTCCATTGATGCTGAAAAACCTCAGTATGAAAGGAACTGCTAAGAGTTTGTTCTTTTAGCAGCAAAGGTATTTATTCAAGCAGCGCTGGAAAGCCAGCCAGCTTGTGCTGGACAAACTAGCTTTGAATCAACAGTGCAAAATGAGCCATTTTATACATTTCAATACATGATTGCAACATACAATTTTGCATAGTAATAAGATTGCAATATCTGATTATGCATATTAATGATTAGGCAGAGACTAGGCAGAGTCTGGGTGGAGCCTTCCAGAATCTTCTTTTGGCATCAGGATTAGGCAGTCGTTTCCAGTCTTCGGCCTCACTCTAGGGGTCTTTAACTCTTCTTCTTCACCTTGACCTCTTCAGCCTTTATTGTTCATGACCTAGTCACTGAGGCTTACAGAAACTACTGGCTTAAGGCCATTTTACTCTATTCAAATGTCTACATTATCATGAACATTGTCATGTTCATGACACAAACAGCACTAGGCTGTTTGCATATAGTTTTCTAAGATCAGGTCCAGTGGTTTGAACAGAACACTTCTCCATGTTCTCCAATAAACTCAAGCAAAGCAGGTGCTGAACAGTTTTTACTGATCCTGTTAACCGTTTCTGGGGTTTATCCTTGTTTCACCATAGGTCTAGTTCCACACTGACATCCTGCCAACAAGCAAATATACTACATGATTCACCCCTCATATTGGTTAAATTTCACAAGTGTTTGAGCCTAGTTGTAAGGTGCATCAGTTAGTGTGAGCTTTAGTCTTGCTTCACATCTTTCGTAGTTATCAACTATTTTCATTTTATATATATTATCACAGAATGGGTAAGGTTGGAAGGGACAACAGTAAGTCATCTGGTCCAACCTCCCTGCTCAGGGAGGGTCATCCAAGAGCACATGGCACAGAATTGTGACCAGACAGTGCTTGAATATCACCAGTGAGGGATACTCTACAACCCATCTGGGAAATATGTTCTTGTGTGTAGTGACCCACACAGTAAAGTTCTTCCTCACATTCAGGTGGAACTTCCTGTGCATCTGTTTCTGCCCATTGTCTCTTGTCCTATTGCTTGGCACGTCCAAGAAGAGCCTGGATCCATCCTCTTGGCACCTTCCCTTCAGATATTTAGAGATATTGATGAGGTCCCCTCTCAGTCAATTATATTTTATAGTTGAAATTTAAGGAGAAGACAGGTCCCAGTAAAGTGTCTGTTTAAATCAAGAATGGTATAAATTCTGTTTCACCAGCATATATATTTTTCATTTATTTACTGATACGACAGCACTTCTCAGTGGTCACAATATTTGTGCTACCAGACTTTGCTGGTTATCAAGCTGGCACAACATTTCCATACCACTTGCTTCCCATTGCTCTTTCTTTTATGTATCTCATTTTCTGTGATTCTGCTTTTACTTATTTTTTTTTCATTATGTCATCATTCCTATCTTTTCATTTTATTGGTATTATTATAGACATGTTTATCTATACATTTTATAACAGATCTTCTGTTAAGCCACTCTTAATATCTGCCTTTCTCTGGTAGTTCACGGTTACCTGACAATTTTGTTGTTGCTGATTTCTGAAATTTTTTTCAGTTACCTTTTACCTTTATTCTTCATATGTAAGAGGTTTCAACATTACTGTTTTACCACTTCTCCCATCTGACTCAGCATTACGTCAGAATACAAGAAAATTCCCTGTGACTCCACTTATGTCTGAAAGTATCAGGGTTTCACCACAGACATGGTGTCACAATATTTAAAAAAATAAAAATTATATGCTATAATATATTTTTAATGGTATGCAATTTTGCCCCCAAATAGCCTAAATAATGTGATTAGAAACTAGCAGTAATGTGAAACTTTCAAAACACTCCAACAAAATCTAAAGGATATAAAAATCTGAAGATATAGATGTATTGAATTAAAACAAAATAAATCCTCAAAACTCTCACGATGATTTCCCTTGTTAATGAACGTTCTTAGGTACCCCTGATATTTATCTCTTAGCATGACCAAAACCTGCCTGGCTCTATGTATACCTAGACATAGCAGCATACATGAACTAGATATTCCTGCCCATTTGAAAAAGGACCACAAGTATGTTAGAAGCCAAATAACTAACAACTCCCACAAAAAATACATCTGCTTAAACAAGAAGATTTGAGTGGGTTTTTTTCCAAGAGACCCTTTTAAATCAAGATGAGAGCCTCTACTTGCAAAGTAAGATGCACAAAAGAGATATAAAAGGCCTTCCTCCTCAGACAACGAATTTTATACCACAAATGATTTTCCCCTTTATCTGGAGATACTGACCTTAGTAGTATTATGGCAATGAAGGTCTATACCAGCTTTTAGTTAGTGAAAAGAGGGCAGTGTACATACACACAGGTGAAGGCTAGGGATTACGAACTGGGGACTTCAGTCATAACCTTCTATTCAAAATTTCTGATTATCTCGCTTGTAAGAAATACTCAGCATTTTCTAAGTGTTTTTGTGAGTCACTCAACTCTTTGCAGACATGATATAGAAAATTGAAGTCTTTAATTCACTAGCAAGTAAGACACAGAAAGTTAAGGAACTGCAACAGCTTTGAAATTGATGAGGACAGAGAATAGAATTGAAACTTCAGTCCTGATTAGAAGGAAAACAGGAAAAAAAAAACACTACACGAATTTTATTTTGCATCAGAAGAAAACCTGCTTGGCAAAAGTAGTTTAGTTTTGGGTTTTTTTAAATCCAAGTTTATGAGCAGAAGAGAAAATTAAATTAATGGAGAAATAAAAGAGCCTAATTGGTATGCATTTCTAAAATCTCTTACTAAGTGGTAAAAGATAGTAGAGAACGGAAAGACTATCAATACCTGTACACTTAGTGATAAACTTTCCAAGGTGATATTTAAAAAATGTTTGCATATCGATAGGAGAGTAACTAAAACTAGGCCCTCATCCAGTTATTACTGAAACTGGTGGCAATATAACAAAAGTATGATTTCAGCATTTAAAGGCCCACATGCATCAACCGTCTGCAGAACAACCAGAATTTTCTTCTATATTCTGCAGTCTTGCACTGTTTCCCTGCCTTAGCTCTGTAATATTCTCTGAGCTGTGACATATCTTTACTGCATCAACAGATCATTTCTCAGTGCATTCACTCTTTCATGTTAGAAAATAAGTTTATAGACTGCATCACGCTATACCAGGAAACAAAATATTATATAGAAAAGTATTCGAATAGCTGATGTTCCATAGAAAGAGTGTTTTATAGTGAAGAAAGCACACTGAATAAGTGTCTGACCAGATATGTGTCAAAGTGATTTCACACTTTTTAGAAGCCCAGTTCCTGATGTCTGTCAGCACTCAGCATACAACACCAAGCAATAAACCTTATCTGATAAAGAGGGAGCCATATGAAGTGCCATTGTTATTATTATTATTGTCATTCTTTGGTGGAAGCCTGAATGAAGGCAGTATGTGAAGGAGCTGGTCTAAATCAAAATATTGCCACTGTAGTAACAAGGGTTGAATGCTAGCAATATCTTACTCAGAGTTTAAAATGCAGACTAGTGAAGGGTAAATTGGCATATTGTATAAACGATTCATAAAATACCTGAAACACATAAAGCAGAAAGGAAGCATACTAAAAATTCTTAGATTAATGAAACAGGAGAAAGAAAAAAAAAACAAGGAGGTATTAGTTAACCCATTGAGGGATCTGAATCTTTCCAAGTCAAAGTGTGCCATTCACATTGAATTGTGGTATATTAGTTTCATTTTTATATTGTTCTATAGGATTACATATAGTTCTGTTTACAATTTCCAAACACAAATTCTTACTTAAAGTAGGTTTACCTTTCCAGTTTATTCCTAAATCTGCTCAGAATGACTGGTGTCTCCTTGGGAATACTGTGCAGGAAAATCCACTCTTTCTCCAAAATCACAAGTTTCTTTAACGGAAAACTGTTACAAACTCAGTACCCAGATCAGACAGCAGGGAACAGACAGAAAACATGCAAAACTTGTAAAAATATCTTGTAAAATTTACAAGAGAATAAACCCCCATACATCCCTTTCATTAATAGTATTATAGCTTAGCATGCATAAGCATTAGTACAGCTACATTCCTTGGATCATCTCATTCATATCTTAGCGGAAATATTCTAGGGGTAAGTGCAAAAATAAATAAATGAAGATAATAATAAAATGTCATACTACATTTTTCAAAAAAATATTCTAACCAGCAGCTACATAACTTTTCTATGTTTTTTGAGTAATCTGCTCTTCCACTGGTAAAAATAAAAATGTTACTGCCAGCTAATTGCAAAAGCAATTGGCATTTCCTGTTCAATCCCATAGCTATCCAGGAGAGTTTCAACAGGGACAGAAATTTCTTTGAGGAGGAAAGATACAAATTTGAATACTAAATATATATTAGTATATATTTAATATATATACAAATAAAATATGTTTTTTCTTTTTGCCTATAATGTCAAAAAATCACTTCTGAATGTTTGCACTTTAAAACTACTGTAAAGATACTGAGCATTTTAAATAATTGTAACTTAAAGTGACTTGCTAATTATAGTCATGAAAATGGATCCCAAAGAGAAGTGGAACAGGAAAAACATTCTTGACAACTAATTTCCCCTTTGTACTTTCACTTCTTTTTTTGCTTCATTTTTAGCCCTGCTTTCAGCAAAGTTGAATCTTTTAATTTAACAGGGCTTAACTTTCATGATGTGCTGGCATGAATTGTCTAAACTAGAACAAGTTCCCTAGTCAGTTCTTAAATACAAATGCAGAACACAGATCTTACTTTCACATGACTTGAAAGTGACCTTGATCATTTAGTTCTAACTCACTGCCATGGACTCAGACACCTTTCACTAGACCAGGTTGCTCAGAGCCCCATCCAACCCAGCTTTGAACACTGTCTGGGATGGGCCATCCACAAGTTCTCTGGGTAACCTGTGCCAGTGCGTCACGACCCTCACAGTGAAGGATCTCTTCCTAATATCTAACCTAAACATTCTCTCTTTCAGTTTGAAGCCATTCCCACTTGTCCAGTCACTACACCTCCTTGTAGAAAGCCTTTCTCCAGCTTTCTTATAGGCTCCCTTCAAGTACTGGAAGGCTGCAAGTAGGTCATCCCGAAGCCTTCTCTTTTCCAGGCTGAACAATTTCATTTCTCTCAGTCTTTCCTTGTAGGAGAAGTGCTTCATCTCTCTAACCTTCTTAGTGGCCCATCTCTGGACTAACTTTGAGGGGTCAGTATCTTTCCTGTTCTAAGGGCCCCAGAGCTGTATGCAGTACTCCAGGTGGGATTTGCATGAGGGTAGTATCACCTCCCTTAACCTGCTGGCCTTGCTGCTTTTGGTGCAGCCCAGGAAATGGTTGGCTTTCTGGCCTTCAAGCATACATTGCCAGCTCATGTCCGTTCTATGATTCTATGACAACATAATCTATTTGTGTATGTGGGTTTTTTTCTTTTTTTTTTCTTTTCTTCTTCCTATTGTTAAACCCTTATTCTCTGGTTTTGACATCAAAATTATTTCAACAGAAGCTAACGATTATGTCACAAATACTATATCATGTAGTGAATAAATAAGATGACATCTGTTAGCTTTGGGGACCATCTGTTAGGCTAGGGAATTATGGATGTGATGTTAAATTTAAATTATATTAATTGTAAGCATAATAGGATGGTGTAATAGGCAGCATAAGAGACTAGTATCTTTCTGACCTCTCATGAAAAGCAGGAGGTATGGGTATATTCAAGGACATTGCTATAACAAGGGAGAGGTTATATTTGTGAAGCACAGAAAAATAATAACAAATAAACAACTAACCAACCAACCCCCCCAAAAAAAAACAAAACCAAAAAAACAACAAAGAAAGAAACAGTTTTTGCATTGTAGTGGGTAATGGATTATGTATATATTTGTAGAACCTCACTTAATAAGACATTTAAGCACATGCAGAACTAGAAGTGCACACTTAAATGTCAGGTAAATCACCACAATACAAGAGAGATTTCAAAAAATTGAAACTTTGCAGCATAAACCTTTGCTTCAGACACTCTTCATTCTTAGAGTCAGACACTTTCACTTGTATTAGGTGCTTTTGATGCCAGAATTATATAGCAAGTAAATCTTATTATACGTAAATATAATGGGTATATTTAAGCACAATCAAAGTGTGTTTTGTATATTTTACCTCTAACAATTAAGAGTGTTGGAGGTAGAATATATGAAGAAAATACTGCAGGTTTTATATGAATGTATGACATAATATATATCTTTTATGCATTGAATACATTCATATGTAGTCTGTGTCTGAGCTTGAAGCACATCCATTCTGCATGATTTGAACAGACACAAACACCAAGTACTTGGGCTGTCTTATGAAGCTGACTTTTTTCCTCTTCCTAAATTCACAGAAGTTTATCCAAATAGCAAAATGTCAATCAATAAACAATTGCAATATTGGCTAGTTATCAGAAACATGGTTTCGTATTCTTTCCTCTTCCAGTTCCCTTGAAAGTTATCAGATGGACACATTGAGTATTTTCACTGCTCCAAAATAAACTTTGCGAGAAATTTAAGAGCCTGTATGGTTTCTGCAAACCATATTTTATATAATTTTTCTTTTTCCTACCTCATACAAGATCTCATATGTTTTTTTCTCATACTTCTTTTCTGCTTCAGACAATTCAAGCAGTTAATTCCATTTTTATTCTCTCCAATTGCATTTTTCTTCTCTCCAATTCCATTTTTCTTTGTATCCTCCTGCATAATGACTATAAATTTATGACTTCAGCTCAGCTCTTCTCACTTAGATATCTCTCTTCACATTTACTTCTACAGAACCCACTGAACTCTGTTGACTCTTCCTTCCTGTAGAATTTAACAATGGTAAAAAAGCAGGAAAGACAGTACTTTTGAGAAAAGGAAGGTTAAAATAATTAATAAAACATCATCTTGGTCGTTGTCTTGAATTCCATTTCATCCACACTTTCCTCAGTCAGTCATTGTCAAATCCATTTGCAGATACCTCAGAGCAGAATAGCATTTTTTCTCACTCTTTTAAAGCCATTCTATCACACTGGAAGTGCCCTGTAAATAATTATAAAAGATATTGGGAATACAATGGTTTTCTATGCATTAATATTGTAGTCAGAAGCTGGCGTAAGATAAGATTCAACTCATATCCCAGTTTACTGGGACCTAGACAGATGACTTAACTTTATTTGTTTCATTGTGATTGAATCAGGGAATGGATCTCAGGTTTTTTTTTTTTTTTTAATTTTAATTTTGTTTTTACTTCTCAAATATACTAATGACAAGCCTTCATAATAAAATGTAATTGACAGAAAAGAAACTTGAACAGTTCCAACTGTGCTCTACTAGTTAATTCGATTTTTGCCTAAATTAAGCCTGTCAAATGGATTTCTTGAAGAATTGACAGATTTTTTTTAAAAAGAGATATTTTATTATGCTTTTTATGTCTATTGAAAATTTTGTAATACATATTCACGTCTAGATTTAATCCTGATACAGCAATTTAAAGAAAATTTACAAAAAGAAACAATGCTTTATCTCACATGTCCCAAAAATTCTGGATTATTCCTATAATCTACAACTTTTCTCGTAACATCAACATTTCTGCATCTTTCCTTACTTTTTTTTTTTGCATAATATATTGTAGTGTACTAGATGTTATTGTTAAACAGACACATTAGTTTTAAAGTTACCTGAGACAACTCCCAATTGTAATTTCCAAGGAAATTTTGCAGTGACTTGAACAAGAGAGCAATATACGGTGAAATATTCTTGCCTTTCTATTTATTTTTGAATCTTCTTGAAAAATGTTAGAAAGGATCAGAATTGAATTATTCTATGTCTTCTGTGTTTTCAAGACCTCCCCCATTTTTAAAACATCTTTCACATTACTGCAACACCTTGTTCTTAGAAGGTATGACTGATCCCAAACCTATCATAAAATATTGCCAGCTTATAGACAGTGACACCAGTCCACAAGCATGTGGTATGAATTAATACATGCTTAATCTGACTACTACTAGTACTACTGCTACTAATGATATAACTGAAAAATATACTTGCTAGAATTCTGGGTAACTTGTCTGCAGGACATCTTTACAGATTTTAAAATTAATAAAATTATCCAGAGGCAAAACCAAACCAGAACAAATCTCCAGCCACCAGTATTATATGAACAATGCTGAGAAGTCTCCAGGCTAGGATAAAAAAAATTGACATAGATTAAAACAGTTCAAAAGTGTACTGAAAACAATGCAGTAATGTATTGTAGAATGAATGAGAAATTATTCCAAATCACAATTTTACTCACTTTACAATACTTTACATTGTAAATCAGTCCTAGATTTTTAATTCCTAAGTTATACAAAAAGTGATGGCAAAAAAAATCACAGCTTTTAAGAATGTTAGTTTATTTTTTACTTTTTATTAAGTGACACAATAAAGATTAAGTTGTGCCATCATTGGCAAATGTATGCTTTATGGACAAAATTAAGATAAAGAATTGGGATAACAACTGTGAGTACAGAAGCAGAAGACATCTCTCAGTATTCCAGCGGCATCACATCACTATTGTTTTTTGATTCCTTAACCTTTCAGTGTTCACTGTGGTGCAACATTAAACCTCTACATATTTCTGGTATCCCACCAATGTTTTTCAGTCTCCATAGGAGAACTTCAATGACAACTGAGCTTCATGGAGTATTCCACTATGAAATTTCCATTATTTTCCATACTCATAGCATAACTACAGGAAGTTATTGTGGACTTCCCAAATATAATGTGCTCCTGATTCACTGAAAGGAAAAGACTGTTCAAAGCTTGATACAACTTGGTATTAAGAAAGGAAAATTGTGCTTTTTGAGAGCAAAGAGCGTCTTTTTTTATTCTTCCACTGAGTTGACAATAGAAGCATGATTTTTCCTTTATTGAATACAAAAAGTGAATGTACTTTCTGTCTCTAACTTCCTGAAAGAGTATGACTGACAATTCACTCATTGTTTCATGAATAAGTTTCATTCAGATTGCCATTAGTTCTTCATTGTAAAAAAGATTTCAAAATTCTTTCAGGCTTGGACTCAGCTTCCATATGCTGCAATATATTGCCCTTCTCTCAAAAGAGATCTAGAAGATTTTTTTGAACTTGAATAGCCAAAAAAGATTAAGACCATATTTAAGTGTAACTATATATAGAAGAGGGAATGTTTACACAAATGTGCAAGAAAGAGAGAAAAGACTCACATGAAAAGAAGAAATTAAAAAGAAAGATCGATGTTTAATGGCATGTGTTTGGGAGGACCATTTATAAAGTAAAAGTACAACAACATTTAATGGTGCACTTTGTAATTCTATGTATTAGCAGTTCTGCCTGAAAGCTTTATAAAACCCCTGCCTTTGTTTTCACAGCACCAAGTCAACCATATATGTCTTCAGGAAGTTTCTATGAGCAATTGTAGGGATGCAATCAACTACAGAAAATTTAAAGTCAATTAAGTGCCTTCCCAAGAAAATTATTAAATCAAAAATTTTAATGCCAAGATGCACAATATGAATGAGCTTTAGCAACCATCCTGAAAAAATGATCTATTTAAAAGGTACATAATACATTTATTATGGTTAAATTTTTCCTTAATCTGTATTTTGATAGTTCTAAAACTTTCAGGTCTATGTCATAAAAGCAAGTGAGGTGGGAATATTCTGCACTTGGTTCATTGTCAAGCTTTTATGACTTGAACAAATTAATTTCTGGCTAGTTGGCTAAATTAGGTTAATATGTACAGAAAAACAGATTCTTTTTTCCCCATAAGTCTAAGTGATAAAAGATAAATTATGAACTCCATGAATCAGGAGCAGATTCACTAGTTTTAATTTGTTGTGACTGAAGAGTGTCAATTAGAAATTTAGGCATAAAATGAGGAAAGGGTCATTTTCATATTATATTCAGCCCTCATATTTCTGGCTTTATAAAAACATTTATAATAGCATTTGCAATAATAATAAATTCCAAGGGCTGCCATTCTCATACAGTGTTATGTGAGACAAGTGTATAAAACCAGTTTGAAATAGAAAATGTTCAATCTAATTTTTTCCCCAGGGTTTCTTCACTGTTTGATTAGAGAATGGCTGCATTCGAACATATTACCATTCTGTCAGCAGCGCTCACAGACTTGTACTTTCACTGCATGATAAATGAAGTTTACACAATTTATGTTGTGTGAGGACAGAATCTAGTGATTCAGTGTTGCACACGTGATTTTTAAGTGTCTGATTTGGTTAATCATTAAGCACCATGTAGTCTTAAAGTTTCAGGAAATCTGTGCAACTATGGAAACAAGGTAGGAACAATCCCAGGGTAGTGTATACCACCCTAGTACCAAGGAAACAGGGAAAACATACGAAATTCTGCCACCAATGATCTGACTGGCAGAGTGTTTTATTCACATCTATATATGTTAAAGAATTGTATTTAAAATGAATCTGGTGTTTAAACAAGTTTATTTGCTGACATGGTCGTGTATACATTTCCCTTACAGAGTTTCTTGGTAAGTAGCACATATACAAAATATGTACAAACTAAATTATTACTTTGGTTTGGTTTTGGTGGTTTTGGGGTTTGTTTTTTTGTTTTTTATTATAAAGTTATCAACTCACACCTGTTAATCTTCTCTCAAACTCTCAGTGGGCCTAAATGAGTTTGAGCACCCTAACTGTTCTATATCAGTTTAGTTTGCACTTTTTTCTGCTAAAGAAAAATACTGACCTGGCTTCAGAGTTTACATCTCTCATATGACAGGGAGATTATATTCAGTAAAGGATCTTCAGATAGAAAAAAGAAAAGAAAAGAAAAGAAAAGGAAAAAGTGAACATCTTAACTGAAAATAATCAAGGTATTAACATTGCCTTCATAAAAAGAACAAAAACATACTAAATATAGTGAAATATTAGTTCTCAATAGGGGAGTCCTATATGAGAGTTTGCTATACTCAGTCAGCAGAAAATTTCCCTTATCACAGAATTGCTGTGTTCTTGTCCTCTGTGAGCTCTTTTATATTTTCTCTCCATCATATTTTCTTTTCCACATATCTATATAAACTTTTATATCCTTCCTTCCCTTTCTGTTTTCCACTCTTGCTTTCATGCTGAGTCCTTCACTCTAACCAATTTAGAACCAATAAATGAAAAACTTTACAAAAAGTAATGGGGATCTGTATTGCTGCCTTCCAGAATTAAGATTCCAGCAATTGAAATTACCTTTTTTTTCTTGTGCTAGATGTTTCAGAACTGATCTACAATACATATAATTTAATAATTCTTTTTTCTAAAATCAGAGGGGCTTACTCTAGAAGCATAACAGCTTTAAAGCACTAAATAGTGTTATGGCCTTGTTAAACAGATATAGAAGTAAGTACATATTTATATAATTTTATTGCTGATTTAGCTCCAGAGTTTTCAAACCGACAGATTGCTTGGATCATAAATAAGAAAAAAAATCATATTGCTTAAGGAAGAATTTGTTCTCCTGCAGGATGTATCAGCAACTCCTAGTAACTTTAATGTATTGCTCAGTGTAACAGGAAGAGGCAGCATGTGCAGAATATTTTATTTAAATGTATTGATCTTTTGACATATGGTTAAAAAAAAGGAAGAAATTCTAGGAGATTCAATGTAAAAAACATTAAATTATATTTTACAGTAGTTTTGCGTATATCAACCGGCAACACTAAATCAAAATTATTTACAAATATATTAATGCTTGAACTACTCATTTATCATATAACTGTCAGACAAGGCTTATGTCTTTCATGTATTTTTGATGAAGGTCACAGAAAGGCAGACTTTCAAATGACCTTCTCTCCCTAAAATATTGCAATGAGACAGTTAAATGAACATGTCAAGAATACTGTATGATTTTCAGTTGCATACACTTCTCATAAATGATCCTTTCACATGAAATGCAGACTACCAGATGCTTAAGCTGTAACTGGGCAAGTCTTCCCCAGACTGTTCTATCTACAGATTTGTGTGTTTGCTGAGATGAGGTGGAAAACAGTTTGGCTGTGTCTTAGAAATGCTCCAAAAGGTAAAGAAGTTCTGTGTTCAGAACTGAATGGGATCTACAAACAGCTGTGGGACTTAGCAGTTACTGTAATAATTACTGCAAGGAAGAGAAGGCTTCTTTCTGCCTCATCCAATTAAATATTTTGTTGTGGAAGCTAAAACCTAGGATGCACTGCCTTGTGGTTTCTGTTCACCAGAATCTTACACCAACCAGTGGAGAACAGAAATTATCCCCCTGAGAAATTTTATGCTCCTAAGGAAAGAACATGCATAGGGAATATCCCAGAAACCACATATATAAATCTGGACAGAAATGTCCAGATATGTCCTGTGTATTTGGATAGTGGTGACCAGATGTTGGGTGCTGGGTTTTGTGTAATTTCTAAACTGTCATATACTGAAACACCTTGGACAAACTAGGACACCACTAGCCAGTGAAAAAGAGATAATAACTCTCTTTTAATTCTAAACAAATGTTTCAGAATTAAAGATTTCATAACCTTCTTAGAAACATGACTCCTCCTGACCATGAAGTTTTATCTTTGCCTGTAAAAGGAAGTTCTTGGATTTCTTGGACATTATGTCAACTTCTCAAACATTTTTTCTTAAAGTTGTGAGTTATCACACTTATCCTCTACAGTGCATTGATTCTCTTATGTAGGAGATTACGCACTTTTTTTTTTATTTTTGCAGTTTTGATCAAGAGAAGAGTAAAATACTAATGCTCATTTATGCTCATGACTGACATCTTCAAGAAAACTGAACAGGAAAGAAAAGATAAACAAAAAAAGTCAAGCATTCAACTGAATTTTCTCTTCTGTCTAAATTCAGGGACATCCATTTCTCCTCCTTCTCTGAACCCTCTTTACTCCTCTGCCTCCTCTGAACGAGCGCTGTGTGTCTGTTCAACAGCACAGAGAACACGTTGTAAGAGCTGTAAATGGAAAGGCCAGAATGTGAAATGAAAGCTTGACTGCACAAATTAGTAAGAATTTTCTAATTAAAATCAGTAGGTATTCAGGACAGTTCTATCTTGTTGGGTTGAGATATGAATTAAATGAAGAACAAAATGTAAGGGAGAGAGAGAGAAATAATAAAGTGCCTGGCTTGGCAACTGCAGATCTAATACCATCAATACAGAAAAACCTAAAAGAATTACAGAGAAGTTATGATTGAGAACTTCTTAGCTATTTATCACATTTTTTTTATTTAGTGTTGCTGTTTTTCTGGTTGGTCGAGTATGCATTTATGACTGATGAATTTAGCATATCAACTGTTTTCAGAGTGTATTTATAAAATACTTCTAATGGCTTATAGTGGAATATTTTGCTTTCTGATAAAAAGGATAATCCATCAACACAACAGGCGGAATGGAAATGGAAGAAAACATTTGTTCAGAAAGCTTTTAAATTATGTTGTTTGTTCATGTTAGCATTTTTTTTTTCCTATTGCAATGTTTACTCTTCTTCCACAAGAACCAAGTCAAGCAATTACATAATAGAAAACCCCAACATTGCCTTATAGTTCACATGTTACCAGGGGAACCAGCAAGGGATGATTTGCAAAACTGATGTTTGCTGAGTTCAAGAAACAACTGAAGTCCACAACTGCTGTGCTTAGAACACACAAGCTGAGCTGTAGTAAGTACAGAAGGGAAGTGAAGCAGCTGGCAATGATCTTTTCGCTGTGGTGACCAGGGACAGGACCTGAGGGAATGGCCTGAAGCTGTGTCAGGGGAGATTTAGTTTGTGTATTTGGAAAGGTTTTTCATCCAGCGAGTTGGGGCACTGGAACAAGTTCCCCAGGGTAGTGGGCACAGCACCAAGCCAAGAGTTCAAAAAATGTTTGGACAATGTTCTCAGGCACATGGTGTGGTTCTTGAGGATGGTCCTGTTCAGAGCCAGGAGTTGGATTTTGATGATCATTGCAGCTCCCTTCCAATTCAGGATAGTCCATAATTCTATTATATTATGAAAGACTCAAAAAAAGTGTGTTGTCAACATAGGGCACCCCAAATTAGAAACTTTTTACCTTTCTCTGCTTCAACTACCCATTTGTAATATGGGGTGATATATAGGAATACAGTGAAAATACATTATTGTCTGAGGCATACTTGGTTACCATACTGTATAATGGCACTATAATTCTCCACATAATACAGTGTCCAGGACGAGTTCTCACACAGAATGCAGAAACTGCAATGATCAACAGATGCAAAGCAGCCAAGCACCTATGTGTATCCATCAATTCAGGAGGTAGATGTGGGCAAATGATCTGAGGACAGCATGTAGTCAACTTCACAGAATCACTGAATATGTTGAGTTAGAAGGGGCCCACAAGGATCATTAGGTCCAGCTGCTGGGCCTGTACAGCACTATCCCCAAGAGTCACACGATGTGGCTGAGAGCATTGTCCAAATGCTTCCTGAGCTCTGCCAGGCTTGTTACTCTGACCACTTCCCTGAGGAGCCTGTTCCAGTGCCCAATTACCATCTGGGTGAAGAACCTTTTTCCAGTATACAACCTAAACATTCCCTGACTCAATCTCAGGCCACTCCCTCAGGTCTGTCACTGGTCACCACAGAGAAAAGATCAGTGTCTGCCCCTCCTCTTCCCCTCACAAGAAAGTTGTAACTGAAATGAGGTCTCCCCTCAGTCTCCTCTTCTCCAGACTGAACAGAAAAAGTGACCTCAGTCACTCTTCATATGGCTTCCCCTCAGGGCCCTTCACCATCTTCATTGCCCTCCTTTGGACACTCTCTAACAGCTTAATATCTTTCTTATATTGTGGTGCCCAAAACTGCACACAATATCCAAGGTGAGGTCACCCCAATGCAGAGCAGAGCGGGACAATCCCCTCCTTTGACCAGCTGGCAAGGCTTTCGCTGATGCCCCCAGGACATGGTTGGCCCTCCTGGCTGCCAGGGAATTGCTGATTCATGTTCATCAACCCTTACCGTGACACTGTTTTCCAGCATCTCATTCTCCAGTCTGTATGTACACCCAGGAGTTTCCTGGATGGTTCTAAAGTTCTGAATAATTTTGCAGTAACTAATGTAATAATAATAATGAGAAAAAATTGAAGAACAGAGCAAAAGAATCTAGAATGCAGAATGAGCAGGAACAGTTTTTTTAAAAAAATAGAAAGAAAAAAAAGAGAAGTCCTAGATAATAGTGTGCATTTCATAATCAGACAGCACTCATTAAAAATAACCGTGAATTCCACAGAATTTTCCATACATAATTCTAAAAGCAAAATATAATGGAGTCCAGAGTGTAGCACTTTATAACACCCACAATACACTATTTTTGGGAAAGTCTTTGTGTGAGACTGTCCTCACCAGTAAAAATGATCAGTGGTACCCACTTTATATATCTGTGTATTCATTATGTATTAAAGTGGTGTAGGAGGGAAAATTTAAAACTAAATATATGCAACAGCTCAGCTGCAGTTACTCAGCCCATGAAAATATTAGGAAAAAGCTAAAACAGTTTCTTCTTTTCAAGAGGGTGAAGGTAAATGGACCAGATAAGTCATGGACATTATTAACTTGCAATTTTAGAATAATTTTTCTAAGCAAGATTCAAATATTTACCTATGGATTCCCATGAATATTAAGATATTGTGCCATCATTACACAAAATTGATTAATATTTCACTCTTAAAGAACTATGGAAACATTAATTAATATCAATGAATGTGTGTAGTATTATTATATGTATGCCCCACGGTGGAGTATCTGACTTTTTCAATTCTGTTTGGAAGTGTTCTGCCCTGTGGACAGATGTGACTATAAAATTCAAAGCTTGCAGCCCATTTGTTGACCTTCAGAAAGGTCTGACTTTTTTATGTTACAACATTATTTTTTTTTATTATTTTGCCCAAAGAGAGCACTCTGTGATCAGCAAAGAGATGCTTTTATCTTAATAATTGCTCCCATATTCATAAATATTCAGATTTCCAGTCTTCCAGGAACACCATTCACTGTTTCTTGGTATTGTCAAAAAGCAATTAAATAATTTCAATGAAAGCTCAGTATGCAAAAGCTGATAGTCCAGTTATGTTAGTAGCATAAGACATCTTTTTCTGTGCTTGTTTAATTCTATAAAATTCTAGGCCTGAAGTCTACAAATCTTCTTTCTTTTAAGTGTTGCTTCATTTAATTCAAGATGAGTACTTAAAGAGTGCCAAGGCTTAAATTTGCAAAGTTTAGAGGGAAGCATTTTCTTTATTCTTACTACCAGATTCTGGAAGAGTTGACCTGTGATTAAACGTGTCAGGGACCAAGGAACTAGTCAATATACTGAAAAAAAAAGACAAAACCAATACCACACTGAAACTTGACACCAATATAAAACTGGAATAATGTAAGTAAATTTAATGGATTAAAACAGGTACTTATAAAAAATTTCTCCAAAATGTCTTAGAAGGGATGAGAGAAATTTAAAGAGCTTTCAGAATCATCTCCACAGAAGACATGAATTGGAAACGGTTTTATGATGCAGTGAATTCAGCAAGTTGCCCTCAAGGCAGAAACTTTCAAATTAGTATGGTTTTAGAATAAACTATGTATATTTTTTCTATGCGTATGTGCATTGGAATGAGAATGTCTGAAACACAATGATCAATATGACTTTGATAATCTCCTGCAGATACCAAATTAGATATTTTTACAGTATTTTCTTTCTTCACACATGAGTTTCATACAAATACTAAGAGAAAAACCTTACAACCAAAGACTAAAATAGAAGATACTTTATATGTAGTATATATAACTATATATGTATATATATATGTGTGTGTGTGTGTTTTTTAATGAATTTAGTTATGAGGATACTCCATTGCCAACCATTAATGAAAAGAAAAAATTTGAGCATTTCAGATTATGTAGTCATTTGAGTATCAGGATGCTGCTTAAAATAAGAATACAGTGCTTATCTCTGATTTAAGATATTAATGTAGCTGTAAAATTTTAGACCAGGATAAACATGCAAAATACATGTCCAAAACACATGCACTTGATAAACAAAATCTTGTAGGTTGGTAGAGTGAAAGAAAGGACTTACCACAATACAAATTCTTTGAATCTTCTATATCATATTTCTAAATGTTATTATATGAAGTGATAGTTTTGCTCCATTAAAAATTTTGTGAAAAGAATTATAAGGTTTAAAACATTAAGACTTAAGCATCTTAGGTATCTGAAGTAAAGGATTTGTACCCTCTAAATTTTATATTTGTCAGATATGAGCAAATTAGAATTTTTTCAAGTGACCAAGGATGAATATTATTAATAAAAATACAAAAATTTGCTTGAGCACTAAGAATAAGCCTTGTACTGAGTACTCTGATAGTGGTCCAATAGTCACAAGATACTTTGTCTGCCAGTACTCCAAACTAAATCATCTTTATATTGGGATGTAAGGGGGTTTTGTCACTAAGTGTCTTTTGGCTGTGAAGGCAAAAGAATCTAGGGAATAATTCTCCTAATAGTATTTTTAGTAGGTAAAATTATAGGCATGTTTTGCATGATTTACAAAGAAATCTCTGTTGCCACCATGGAGACCTGAGTGCTGAATTGCAGGCTGTCCCAAGAAAGCAAAGCTCTATCTCTCTATTCTGGTATAATTATTAGCATTTTCAAATAATTTTAACAATAATTAAAAAACAGTTGTTGTTTTTTTTTGAAAAAAACAAACCTTTCTTTCTAACACAATGCCCCCTACATGAACAAATTGTATTAGTTAAACAAATGTTAATTAGAAATTGGGGAAAAAAATCTAATATCACTGAATGTACAAGTTCTTGAAGAAGCAGGGAACACTTTCAGTTTAATAGGCACTTAACTTACTCTATATTTTATAGACATTTGCTCCACTTCAAAATAAAGAATTTATACTTCTCTTTGTACTTTATTCCAAAACTAAACATTACTATTAAAAAAATCAACTACTTATTTGCAACCATTTAATCCCTTGATTTTTTTTTTCTTTCAGTGGTTTTGGGACCTTAATAGAACTTGACAAGTGTCCTCGTAACTTAATTTGTAAAGAATTTTTTGTGTTTTAGTCCAGATTACCTGGATCAAATTCATTTATGTGGCAACAGTATGACCAACGTGATTGACCAATTTTTACAATGGAATTCTACAAAAAACACATAAGCATCTGGATACAATGGAGAAAGAGCTACACAGCAACTGTGTATTTAAATATTTCCACTCTATTCATTCTTCTGTCTCTGAAGGAATAGCTTAGAAACTGATTCTGACATTGCTATGACTATCTAGGAATTTGGAGAGGAGCACATGGGAAAAAAAAGGTGATTTGTTGAGAGAACAAGTGAGGCAAATATTGTATAAATATGTATGAGAGAAAAAAGAGGTCTCATTTTAAATTCATTGCTACTGTAAATGGTCTCCACATTGGTGTTAGTATGATGTTGTCTGATTAGCCCACGAGAGAGCCACTTCTGAGAGTCATTCTTTGGAGGTCATTCTTTCCTAGCCAGTAAAAAGTTAAAAGGTCTGATATTTAGCCTGGTTTTGTATATCACCTCTTTCATTATTCATTTTCTCCATGACTTTGCAAGCATAAGATGGAAAATGTAGCAACAAAAGAAAAACCTGAAAAAGAGGGGCAAAGAATCCATTCTCATGTACAGGGGTACTACCTGGTGACTGGCACTATACAAGAAAATGAAGTTTTCAGTCCATTAAGAAGCTGTTGGTTTTTTGTATTTTTTCTTGTGAAGAAAACAGCACCAGAATAAAATAACATTAAAATTAACAACACCAGGGAAGTTTCTGATTGCCTAATTTCTCACCAGCAGGGTTTGCCAACTGCCTAGTTAATGAACATGGAGTTTGTTTTGTACATTATCTTAAAACAGAGGTGTCTTCACATATGATAACATATGCAACATTTTAAAGTGGAAACATATATAAAATATCTTATATATTATCTTATTATTATCTTATATCTTATAACCCTATATATAGTCATTGACATATCTGAAAAAAATAAAAATTATAAAACCATTATGAATATTTTTTTATCCTCATAATATCTCTCAGATGCAATAGACAGGGACAAAAGTAAAACCTCCATTTTACCTATAGGAAAAAGTAATTATAAAAAGAGAACATAGATTATAACTTACCTAAACTGACACAGCTGATGTGTGGTTACACCAGGAACTATAAAAGTGTTAATGTTATGGACACTTTTATGGATAAAATCTTCTATAGATTGCTTTTCCTAATTCATAAATATGGCATATGAAAATGAATTACAATATTGCAAAATAAACACAGTAAAAAAAGAAGCAAATATAAATGCTTGATTCGTGCATGGTGCAGATTTTATACAATTTCATTATCATATAAATAGCTCACATATATAATCTTTCGTGTGTTAATTCTGATAAATGTTACAGTAAAAATTAAGATTAATTGAGGTTGTTTTGAAAGATTTGCTAGGCGTTGTATCTGCGGTACTTTTTAGCCTAGTTACATTATGTTCTAAAAAGTTTCAGTATTCTACTAGTGATTTACGATATCTGCTTACTCGTATTTTTATAGACTGCTAAACTGTGTAAAATTGCTTTTTTCAGTCTTAACTTTTGATGCTTGGAATTCTATGGGTTTTTTTTTTTCCTTTTTTTAAGCTTGTGTCTACAGAATATACTGAGACATGCTAGAAGACTGAATTGTTATCTGTTTTGGAAATTAATACATGATAGTTGAGAATAAGCATTAAATCTGCATAAACCTACAAAGGTTCATAGCTACAATGGCTTACAAAAAGAAAGTGAAGGGCAAACATTATTTGTTGTCATTGAAGGACACTAAGTTTTTTCACAGTCAAAAAGGTATCTAGGGATATATTAATTCTTCCTTTGGATCTTAAACACACAGAAATACTGCATACCCTTCTGTCTAGGCAGACATTCAAATCAGGCAGCTGAGAGCAGAGAAGAACCTTATCTGGCATATTTAATAAAAGATGCAGTGAAACACTAGTAGTCTGACTTTTTAATGATGTAAAGCTGGTACATACAATTTCTGTGTTTAAAAACTTAATGAAAATCAGATTTTAAATATAACCACAGTAGAATGCCAGCATTTTATTTTCGTTTTGCATAAATGTGTAGAACTACCTGTTATACTATGAAAAGCATATTTCAGTAAAAGAGCCTCTCATTTCACAGCTGTACCAAACATAACCTTTTTTTTTCAGAAGCCATAAAAAGCTTTGTGTCACATTGTTGCATCCTGAGAGCCTACAAACACAAGCTGCTGGTTTAGGCACGTTCATTCCTATTAGTGCATTATATCAGAATCTTGTCTTTCAGTTGCAGTCCAGCATTTCCAAATTTTCACAAAAGGAATCAAATTAACTTAGATCTTCTCTTTCCTAGTTTTACCCTTTCTTCTCCCACATACTGACAATTTTCCTTTGAATGTCACCCATGCAGTTATGTTAGAAGAATACAGGCAAACCAGATATTCTTGTGTGGCACTAACCACCCTGCTGCTTTGGCACTCTATCCAAAATAAATGGGCATAATGGATCTTCAGTCAGTACTGCCAGACTCCACAATGCTTAGCAATGAAATTCCCCAGAAAATTTAATAAAATATGAAAAGCATTTATCCCATATTCAGTGAATAAATGCCATGTCCCATCATTAGTGTCATACTATAAAATCACACAATAGTATATTAATGAATAGGGATATTCTTTGCTGTTATTTCACACTCTTTAGAATTCTATAACCCATATCATGCAAGGGTTCCTCTGGGGTGAAACAGCAATAAATCTTTAATAAACTATGAACAACATTTCAGTCTGAGCAACAAACCCTTCCCTACAAAAGTATTACTGAATATATTATAATAAAAATAAACAAATGAGAAGATATTATTAAAAGTTTGTCTCTTTTTCCAGATATGTGTTTCATATTGCTTGGAATTAAATACCAGTAAATCTTTAATGAGGTATGAATGAATATACCAATCACTTGAGATTTATTGACACATCAATATCCATAGAGTAGTATCTTATTAAACTATTGCAGTTCCTTTCTTCATAGGTATTATATATTCAGTATTAATAATACATGAGCATTTTTAATTCATTTCTGTTGTTACACCCTGTCCTTACTCTTGCAGTAACATTATTAAAACTGATTTTATAAATATAATTTTCTCCAGATACATGTGTTAAGTGTGACTGGTACTGAAGAGTTGTAAATGTAGCTGAATTTAAAATTACTAATTTATTACTGATAAATAATACATGGCTTAACAAACAGAATAGCGTTATCCTTAAACTGTTCATTCTATGAGATTGACCCAGAAGGAAGGAGAAAGGCTGTTCTTTTACAAGCCTAACCTGTATTTGTAAATTACTAATTTGCAAAGATCAGAGAGCTATACAACTGTGAATGTTGTATATTCACACTTCAACATCTGGCTTCTGAGGGTTGGCACTGCAGCACCATCTACCCCTTTCTTATGCTTCCACGTGTCAATTGCTATTACACTGAAGTCATGGTTCTAATCTGATTCAGAGTACTGCACTTCTCTAAAGACAGAGAAAACTCAGCTTCCTTTGTCTATTTCCTTCACCTGATACAATGCCACTTACAATTGTTTCTAACCAGACCAAAACACCAAAAAGTTTTCCTGTGACATTATCCTGCTGTCCTGCTGAATCAAGTGGACAAGCACATAAAGCAGCACTGCTGAGAAATGAAACAGTGTGAGGACTTCATTTTGTAAACATAGATTTAAATCACTTGGCAGAATTTAAGGTTCTGCAAAACAAGGGAAAAGCTGCCTTTATATTCTGCACTGTTTGACTACACCCATGGCCCAGTTTTTTTTTTTTTATTTAATCACTTCATAATTTTACTTCCTGAATGTCAAACCACTTTCCAGTGACTAATGAATGATTTCTTCTTAGATCTGTGCCTCACAAGTAAAAGGTAAGCATTGTTTCCTGAAACCACTGATAATTACAGCTACACTCAGTGACAGCAGCCTTTCAGTACTTGACGGGAGTCCATATGAAAGGTGGGGATGGATTTTACCATGGCTTGTTGTGATAGTACAAGGAGTAATAATTTTAAACTTAAAGAGAATATATTCAGACTATATATATATAAGAAATATTTTACAGTGAAGGTGGCAAAATACCGGAAGAGGTTGCCCAGGTATATATATGCGATATGCATATCATATATGAGGTACATGTACATACCTCGATACTAGAAGATACTGCATCAGTATGGATGGGGCTCTGACCAACAAGATTTCTTTCACAGAATCACTGAATGTGTTGGGTTGAAAGGGACCTACAAGGATCATTGAGTCCAATTCCCAGCCCTGCACGGGATCATCCCCAAGAGTCACACTACATGCCTGAGAGCATTGTCCAAATGCCTCAAACTGTGTCTAGTTTGGTGCTGTGACCACTTCCCTGTGGAGCCTGGTGCTCAACCACCTTCTGGGTAAAGAACCTTATTCTAATATCCAACCTAAATCTCCTCTGATACAACTTCAGGCTGTTCCCTCAAGTCCTTTCATTCTTCCAGAGTGTGTGGTGGGCTAGTACTGGGTTCTGTGTGGTGAGAATTACATATGAACCATTTGCCTATCTTGTAATCTCTGTTATTTGTATTGTTGTTATTAGTATTAATTTTCATATTTCATTGTTTATTCTAGAAAATCTCAACCCCTGAGCTTTACCTTTTGCTGCCTCCAGTTCTCGTCTCCATCCTGCCACAGGGGGAACAAGGGGAGGAAGTGAGTGAGAGGCATGTGATCTGGGTTGTTTCTGGTTGTTTTGGCTACACCAGATTGGGGAATACCATTCTTAAACCACAACAGCTACATAAAAAGCCACAGTGCTGGCCATGTGTTGCAAAACTTCTTCCACGATTAAATTGCATTTAGGTCTGATAAATTATTAGGAAGAACACTTCACTAGTACTAACAGCATAGGAAAAAAATTACTATCAAAGAGTTGGCATTCTGAACAGTATAAGGTAGACATGGCATTAAAAATACCAGTTGTGACCTATGCAGTATTCTCTTCAGTAAGCTCTAAGGTGCTGTTTTTTCTCCAAATTTTAAGATTTCTGAAAATTCTTCTGTCACAGGCAGCTCAGAAGCAGAACTAGATAATTTTGATTTGCATTAAATCTCAAACCTATTTGTTCATAGTCTTTTCCACTTCTGAGGTGGAAATATCTAAACGGTCGATAAAAAACTATGACTAATCAAGCTCCTCAAAACAAAACAAAATAAAACCCACATCTAAAAAAGACCCTAGGAAAAAACAGAAATCTTTGCCTAGAAGTTTGTATGTTTATGCAGCTCAGAGTTCTCAAGGCCACTCCTCCACTGCATATGCTGGTGCAGATCTGCACACTCACACATGCAGACACAGGCTCATAGAGCTCTGTAGCAGCTGATCCCATGATACCAGGCCACATACATGCGCACACACACACACACACACACTCACACACACACACAGGGAACGAGTGATAAATTGAGATTAATGAGGAAATAGGACAGACTGCTGATCAGACAACAGGGCGTGGCCCCACAAGTATATCAACCAGATATCTGCTTGCCATAGCTAGCCTTTTCTATAACTTTATTCATTTTCCCACCCTTGGTATTTCCAAATTCACCTAGACTTCTCTTTTTCCTGTTTCCTTCACTTCATGTTTTTAATAATCCTGAAATTTTTTCTTCCTATATCCTTTAATGTCCCATACACCGGAGATCCTTATCCCCCTTGGAACAGATGCTCTGGAGAGCTGCCCCTGATGACTTATCTTGACAGATTTCACATCTGGACACTGGGACTGAGGTTATCCTGGGTTATCCTCCTCAGCCCATAATTTGGGTTCCCTCCACCTCTGAACTCCGCATGTCATTATGCTCCTCTGGATTTGTGGGGACGGACCTCTAATGGCCTAATGGTTTCTGTGATGTAATTGGGTGGAACATTGTTTTTCATCCTCCAGCTGTCATTGTCTCTCTCTGAGCTTCTTTGTGGGTGTGAAGATGAGCTTTATTTCACATAACACAAAAAATGGCAGATAAATCATACTCAAAATATCTTTATTCTATAAATGGAGCAGAAAGAAAATATCAGAGACATAGACATATTGTAGACACCATAATTAAGGACTTTGGACTTCAGAGATGACTTAAGTTTGAAGAGTATCTATAGGCCTGGTACAGTGGAACTTTTTGGCCTCTAACAGGAAGTATTTCTACCACTTGCCCTCTGTCTCAAATACTATTATCATTTCTGAAGTTATCTCAAGTTCTATTTTCACTTTCTGTAAAAGTAAGGGGCTTTTTGGGGTTTTTTTCATTTGGTTTTTTTTAGTATGCTTTTGTTTGAGATGAAAATATGAGTTCTATTGTCTTTCTGGATTAAAAAAACCCTGAGTTTGGGTTTCTTTGTTATGGCTTTGCTCCAAACCATATTCTCTGCAGAAGGAGTGAAATGGTGTTGATATATATGCCTTCCTTAACACAGTCCAGAGTAAAAAAGGATATTTCAGTAAATTTGGTGCATGTTTACTTACACTTTACAATTTTTATTATTCTGGGAACAGCTAGAGTGGATTGCTATTCAAACAGAATACCTTTTCTATTTTCAAGCCTAAATGCACTCCGAGATAACACTATTTTTTAGATTTCTGTTTCCCTAACTGGAGTATATTGACTTCTTGTCTTTCTCCATGTGGTTTCATATATTGCTCATTAACATTGTTTTAACAGTTTTTTCCTTATTCCTTATGACATAAATTTATAGCAAGAATGTCTAATTTACAGCATGATCTGTATATAACAAGAATAGAATTGTCCCCAGTATCTTTACAGATTTGTTTTCATGGTTTGGGACTGTCTATTAACCAACATCAATACTTTTCTTACATCAGCAAATATTGCATTCTGCTCAGTTTTTGTAGCTTATTTGTCTCCAGTCCATTCAAGCACTTCTAGAAAAGCATTGGAAGAATTTCCATAGCTACAAAGCAAACAAGTAGTGCAACAAATTGTGATTTTCTGAATATTAATACTATTACTTGCTACTTTATCTTTGTGAATATTTCATGATTAATATCTGAATAATACTTATTTAAATGTGATTTGCATATCAGATTGATTGACTGTAGGTTAAGCCTGTTTTGCATTACTATATTGACTGTTAACATCAAAGACCTAATGTCAGTTAGGCAATTGGTGTTGCATACTCTCAAGTGCCCAGGGAGTCAAAATATAGCATGTATACAAATAGAAACATAGAGTGTGACTGTTATTTCTGAAGCTTTATCTTTAATGCATTTCTGTATATCTTATGTATTACATTATTCCTCCATGAACTTCTTCTGTGTGAGTCCTTCCCACAGGCTGTAATTCTTCACAAATTCCTCCAGTGTGGATGCCTTCCACGGGGTGCAGTCCTTTGGGAAGGGCCGCCTGCACCACACTCCCTGGAGCCTCTGATTTGCTACAGCACCCCTCATCTGGCTAGGAGGGCACTGAGTGCTCACTGAGCTGGTTGTCCTGCCTGGAAGGGGTGGCCACAGTGGCTGGAGCACATAAATACAGGAGCTACTAGGACTGTTTTATTGTTTGTCCTTTTCATGAGGAGTCATGGTCTTATGACTCCGGCAGTAAATATTTTTTTTTCTTTTCTCTCTTTATTCCTTTCTTTTCTTAATCTCTTTACTTCCTCTTATGGGTAATTTAAAACCAAAAGGTTGTATTTTTACTAAGTTGTATTGAGGTGGTTGTTTGCTGGGTTCTTTAGTAAAATGCTTCTCTTTAGTTTGTTACTCCTATAAAACCTTGTACCACAATGCCTGTTTTCTCACCAAATTAAAAGAAATCTCTTGCGAAATGCATGTAGTGTGTTCTCTTTACACAAATTCAAGGTATTAAAGAACTAAAGACTCTGCAAAAGTGTGAATTGTTGGGAGTCTTAAATATAAGTAAAAGGCTTGGGCAACTTTTTGTTTGAACCCAAGGCTTTACAAAGGGAAGGGAAACACAATTTTTGAGCTTAATCTTGGTGTTCCTTCCAGGGGAACAAGACCAACATATGTGATTACAACTTTTTTTTTCATGACAAAGCAAAATTTTATTTCTAATGTAATATACTCTATAAAAAAGATTTAAATAAGGCAGTCCATAAGAAGTGAAAGTCACCTAGATATCACAACAATAAGTTTAGTCAAAGTGCTATATTAGAGCATGAATGTTTCATGACATTAAAGGTGGATATAGAAGACTCTTGATAGTGATTCTCATTCAGTTTTTACAGAACTAATTCAATTCCTGTGGCGTTGCGTAGCTAATTTTTTTTTTGTAATTTTTTTTTTTAATTCATTGAAAATAAACTATCTTGTCTGAGTAACAGCCCAACTGGGTTTTCAATTACTTTGGTTTATATCAAAAGTCATTTCCCTCTCTATAAAATGTCCGTAGTAAAAGAAAGTTATCACTAGAAGGAATTTATTTGACTATAGGTCATCGTATTAACAACGAAAAACAGATATTAATGGTGTATTACCAAACTACCTGATAAGTTTAGTTGCTAAGAGGTAGACCTTGCTTGCATATGGAAACTCATAAAGAGGGATAATTTAACAGCAATAGCAAGTTATGGGTTTGGCTACATACAGTTTTGGTAGACAAAATACAACGTGTACCCAAGAGACAAGTTAAAAAGAAAAAAGAGAAAGATTGGAGTTATTCAGAACCTCATTTTGCCACAATGCAAAAATTCTGGTATACTCGCTGCAGGCTGATGACTGGAGATATAAAGAAAAATATGCAAGCTGAGTTTGTTTAGTTTGGATGACAAGAACAAAAAACATAAAATCGTATGTCTGTCAAAATCTGAACAAGGGACTATAGATTCACAGTGTAGATAGATGTCAAAAGAGACATAAATGAAAGAAATGTTTATTTGTCTTCATTGGTTAGTAAAGAAGAGTCTGAAGTTATTCACTAATATATACATTTCTACTTTGTGGACAACTGAAATACAGTAAGGTGATCCCAGTTAGATGCACAAGACTTGAGGAAATATATGTATATTGAAATATTAATACAGAGATAGTATGTGCGTTTGTGGTTGCAGGTGAGCTTACTTAAGCTAAGGCAGAGAACATACCAAAGATTGGTCCTCCTGTATATGTCATGTGGGAAGGTGTGTGTGTGTGTGTACATGTCGTATAGGAGGGTGGATGGGAAATGAAGACTACCTGATAGTCACTACATTAATGCAGGAGATAACAGTCAAGGAAAAGACCTTGTTACAAACCAGAGGAAGAAGATACTTAAATGTACCGCATTTTGCATTTTAAGTAAGTTCCTTAACTGCTAGACTTTTGAAATATTCTCACAAAAAGGAGGAAGAGGAACTCATCATCTTAATACCATACAAAAGATGGCTGGGGTCAAGCTGAACATAATGATACATGCATTTAAAGAAAACCAATGATAATATGTTTGTTGCTCACTCCGTGTAGCTCCTGACCCATTCTGGATTTAAGCTGGCTTGTATCTGCTCTTCCTCAGCATGATGAAGTGCACCAGGTCCTACAATGAAGCAGAGCTTTAGACACTTTTGACCTGCAGTCTTGGTCTCAGCTATTTGAGCAGCAATCATAGGAAGCAACATATATTGAGAGAGACAAATAGACCTTTCGTTGTCTGTCAGACCATTTAAATGAAAAACAGAATGAAAGGACCCAGGGCAATGGCCTGAAGTTATGTCAGGGGAGGTTTAGTTTGGATATTAGAAAAAGGTTCTTCACCCAGAGGGTGGGTGGTTGGGCACTGGACATGTTCCCCAGGGAAGAGGTCACAGCACCAAGCCTGGCAGAGGTCAAGTGTTTGGATGTTACTTTCAGGTACTTGGTGCGAATCTTGAGGATGGTCCTGTGCAGGGCTAAGGGTTGAACTTCTATCCCTGTGGATCCCTTCCAACTCAACATATGCTGTGATTCTGTGAAAATCAGATTGAAACTGGGAAGAATTCAGATCATGAAAATATCCCTGGACAAAACCAAAACAGCTTTGATATCTCTTAGGGGTTTTCTCAGAGTCAACTCTGTCCCCAGCACTTATTCAGCATTACATTCCACCCTGTTATGTGATGGAACAAGTGAGAGAACAAGTTTAAATTTATTACCCACTGGATTAAGACAAATAAGACACAAAAAGTTAGTGAACCTGACAATTTTATGGAATGCATTCATTGCAATCACAATTGGCAGGCAGCTTGCTGTTTGATTATATTTGGTAGCTCATACAGGAGAAAGCAAAGGAAGCATTAACTCATACTTTGATCTTTCCTTGGCCTTCAATTGTGAAAGCCATTCCTGCTAGCTCTGATACTTTAAAGGATTATGTCCTTCGCTTTTGTCACTTAAAAACTGACTTTCTCCTGGAAGATTTGGACAAAGATTAGTCCTTGCCAAGAGACAGACTGCACATGTTTTGGCCAAACCACTTGACGGCAGGAAAGATCTTGTTCTTGGCTTTTTCTCCCACTGAAAACGATCAGGCTCAGCTGAGTGAGCTCCAAAAACTCTGGTGTGACCGCTGTGATTGCTCATATTTGATTGTCTGTGGCTATTTTCTTTTGTTAGGTCTGTAGAAACATCAAGGGATTTGAAAGTACCCTAAACTATATCAGAACATAGGATGAATTTTAGGAATCTTGTCACTATTAAATTGTACAACTCCTCTCTTTCATAGGATGTGTCCTTACTGTGGTTATACACTTTTCCTGGTTTATTAAGCTCCTTTACAGCTGGCTTGAATGCCCAGCCAGCCTGACAGTGCTTTTGAGACTCCTCTCACCACCCACACATCAGAAGCCTGTAAATAGTCTGTGGAGCAATAAGAGCTCTGACCTTACAGTCCCCTTTGGACACTAACATAAAATAAATAACCCTCTGCAATAGCAGGATAAGTATTTATGAGTCCTGTGTGGGAGTCACACTCAGCATAGAGAACAATATTTCAGTAAACACTTCAGATCACACATGTTTTGTTTTATTTCCTTTCTAATCCAAAAAATAGGCAAATTCTTTCTTTTCTTTTTTATTCTTTTTTTTGTTATATTTACACTGTATTGCAGTTTGGGAAACACTGAGCTGACTTGAGAAAAGCTCAAGCTGTTCTTGAAACATTTGCTTTGGTCTAAACTCTGGATATTGTTTCACTTCTATAATCAAATGTTTATGAGTCAAAACTCACAGATTCATTTATCTAATTCAAAATATGTCTCTGCTTTTGTTTTCACTTTGCCTACATTAAGCCTCATGTAGTCTGCTTGTTAAAATTGCAATATACATGTCTTATTTCAAGTCTCTCTTTTATTCCCAGCAGCTGTCACAGTTTTCCATTTCTTTTAGACTAATATTTGTCTTACTTTAGTGATTTGTTGTATTATATCCAGTTGGTATACCTAACTTTATTATTTTCCTATTCCCTCACTAGTCTTCTGTTATTTTGATTTCTTCTCCCTAGTTTTTGCCTTCTACACTTATATCATTCTTCTGTTGCTGTTTTTTCACCACAATTTCTTTTCATTTTCTTTTCTTATACTTTTCCCCTTTGGGATTTACCTTATTGGTCTTGCCAGGTATTTACATCACACCCACTGGTTGTCTGGTTTATATGTTGGTTTTAATAATTACTTTGTCTTGTGTTTTGTTTCACGATAAATCAAATAAAGTCTCTCTCTGCTTCTCATATTAAAATGTATCTCACTGCAGTAATATAGGAAGTTGATGACATGACAACTACTACCTCAAAGTCATTGTTCCTTTCAGTTAAAACAGGGAAAAAGTTAAGGGTTTCAGAGGTAAAAGGAAATTTCTCTACCACAAAAGTGCTGTCTCCCACACTATTGTTTTTAAGTACACCTGGAAACCCAGGTCTTTCCAAGAGTCATCTTCTTGTATGTCAATATATGGGGGAAAATGACAGTGTGAGTACATTCTGTGAAGAGAAGGGCTAGCTCTGTTAGCAACTTGGAAGGTCTCTTCTTGATAACAGATCCTTCTGCAATCTCCTCTCCTGTTGTCCTTGTTATTTTCCAATCCTATAAGAATAGAGAGCATGCCTTTCTGCATGAACAGTGTGGCAGGTTTTATGGACCTTGTCCTGCCTGGAGAAAGGTTTTTTATGCTTTCTCATGAATACCACAGTTAAACCAATCCCAGTAATTAATGGCTAAAACTTAGTGACTGGTTCAATTGTAGAGATATGAATGGTGTATTGGGTCTAACTGAGATGGGGTTTGTTTTGCCCATTGCTAAACCACAAAGTTGAATACTTGCCTAACCTGTAGAGAAGTCAGGTTATTCATTTTTAATAGGTCCTGTATAACACCAAAACAATGTTTATGTGTTCAACCTTACATGCCTTGATCTACCTAAAGAATAATTCCTCATATATGTAAACAAGAAAAATACCATATTATGTTATCTTTTCCTATTCTTTTTCTTTCATTAACTCACTCTTCACTCTCATTTACTCTTGCTTTCTTCACTTTCTTTTTCTATTTTCAGAATGCCAGTAGAAATCTCACTACTCTAAGAGGACTGTCAGACTGCTAATAGGTTCAGAACTCTGTATCAGTCAGGCAAAATGTTCTATCTCCTAACAGTGACTCAGAAAGTCAGCACCACATCTCCAAATATCACCAGTTTCAAGAAAATTTTAAGTAAAAAACTGTGCATTTCAAAAGAGGAGCTGTTAGAAGCTGAAGCAGTATGAGAATTCATTTTGTACTGGAGTTTACAGTTAGAAGTTATGGAGAAACCTGATATTAGAGACAGTCCTTCTACCAAGATCTTTCATTTACAGCCAGTAGAAAACTGAATAGCTTGAACCATGTGCTGTCCTGCATTGCTCATTCCTCTTTCAAAAGCAACTCCATTTTCATTTTGCAGGTGTCAGAGGGAACTGCTTCTAAAAACATTCATAATGTGTTTCACAAAACTAGTGTGACTAAGTTTTGCCTTACGTCTCAAGTGGATACTTGCCATGTAAATTCCGAACTTTTAAAGAGGGCATGCTCATCTCTATACCCCTGTATCTCTTTGTTCTTAGGCTGCAGTACACTTCAATATATCATCTCCAAAAACAATAATTCAAGGGCCTTACTACTAGTTCAGGTCAAATCGCAGTAGTCCAATTTTGGTTAATACTACAAGAAAATGAAATGGTGCAACAAAAGTAACGAGCAATTACTGTACTATAACTGTGAAGAGTAAGGCAATGCCAAAATTAACAGAATGTGGAAAAGGATTTTGCAATCCATCACTACCTTTCTCTCAGCTGGAGGTGGAGTTCTTGAACAGATGTGTTGGGATTTCTGCAGAGAAAGGAGAAAGAACCTGGAGAAACACAAAAGGAAAGCACACTCCACTGAGGACATCTTGAGAGAGGATGGTTGAGAAGGACTCTTCTATGCCACTCAAAGTATCCGGTCAAGCAGTCCCTAGGATATTACCTGTCATTTTTTATCTTTGACACAAGATAACAGTATCTGAGGAAAGTGTCACAAAAGAAGGCATTTTATCCCTCTATGTATCAAGTCTATCGACACAGCAAAAGGAAAAGTAGTACCGTTCCCAATATTTCAAGTATTTTTTTATCTCTGATTTTGGTACATAACACTCAGCCTTCACTCAGGTCATAGATTTCTGTTTAGTCTGGATATAAAAAGGCCAACAAAATTTTATGAACCGTGTCACTGGTTAGAAAGCAACTGTATGCAGAGAATATAGAACAAGCTGACAGAAACATCTCAAGGTTTCCTCAGTTGAGCTCAAGGATAGATATTTTAGTTGTTTTTTTTTATTTGTGTTGTTGGTTTTTGCTTTGGTTTGTTTGTTTGTTTGTGGGGGTTTTTGTTTTATTTTTTTTCCTTGAATGCAACACTTCCAGTGTTTTGGACAAATTGGTATGGTAGGTTTCATATATGGATTACATATATTACTAAGTCTGGAGTCAGTGATTATTCAGGAGTCTGATTGGAAAATGTATATTTCAACCGTGTTGCTTTCAGCTTATCTAAACATAACACTTCAAGCCGTGGCTGTGCATAATTAGGCAGAAAAGTAATTCTAGAATTTTATTAATTTGCTTTAGGTAGATATTTGACTAAAAAGTAAAATCTTCAAATACACACCATCTTGATCATTGCTGTTTGCACTTTTCAAGAACTTGGTGTGTCTTTCCTTCAGATACTTGGCATTTCTGGACAAGTAAGACATAAGAATAAAAGCTTTCCAAAAGAAAGTGAATAATTATTGGGAGTGAAAGTTGGAAAGAGAGAATTTAATGCCACTTCTGTATTATTTTTCAGAATAAGAAAGAGACAAATGACAGTAAATGAAAGATGTCTCTCTTGCTGAAGTGGTAACAACAGTCCAGATACAGCATAGACTCAGCAACTTGAAAACTCTGGAAAAGGAGTTCAAAATCTATGTAATCCAATATTTCAGGTTAGACTATTCATTTTCTGCCTGGATGTCAGTATTCCTTTCCTGGATATGGAGTACTTTCTGAATTGCATCCATCAGATTAACAATAAGATTTTTTTCATCAGTGTGAATAACCAAATCAATTGTGAAAGCAGGGTCATTATCTTTGGGTAGTTGTGGGATTGGATATATTACTATTTACACATGTCTAGAAACAATCCCATTATGTATAAATTGGAATTTGATTTAAGCATCTAATTTATAAGACTTGAGCCAAGACTTTGGTTTATATTTCCAACCCAAGATTAATAAATCTGCCTAGTAAATCAGTCATTTTTAACAAATAAACTGGATTTCACAAAATAGATCTTAATACCCAGAGTATATGAAGTCCTGACTATAAATCATATATATGACTTAAAATCAGTCAGATTGCTTATAAATCAGCAATGCTACTTTAAAAAGTGCCATGCTTTAAAAAAAATGTGTAAGACAAATATTCCTTACTTTATATATGTATATTTAATTTAGGTATTTAAAGTGAAAGCAATTATAAAGCTGCTTCTGAAATGGTTATTTGAAAAACAGAACCTTAAATAGATGATAGAGCAGAAGGGGATTTTTATTGGTATTCATAAATGTGCACCTTGCCATTTGTAACTGTCTTTGTACTCTCCCCTCTGCACAGGCTGCCTATCAGAGTTTTAGTATGCTGTCAAGATTGTTGCAGGTCTGATGCTTGTTATTCTCCTGTTTACTTTTTTCAAATATGCCCTTGCCAGTCTCAGTAGCAAGAGATGGAGTGTTTTAATTTATTCCTTTCTAGATGCTGTTTTAGAGGTTGTGGCTAAACCACAGTTTACAACCTTCAACTTGAGTATATGGAAAAAGTGAGAGGAAGGGATTAATGGATCCTTAAAAATCAATTGAAAGCAGTAATTTTTTTTTCTAATATTCTTTAGTGAGTTTCTGCTTATCTTGTGTTTAGTGGGAGCATTTGTGAATTATTCCATATCCTTCAGTCATCTCCTCAAAGAACAAGTGAAACACCAAAAGACTTTTAGAGCTGGTATCAGTGTATGTAGGAAAATTCAGTCAATGCTTTCACTAAAGTTCTTAAACGTTTAGGTTTGCTGTGATTTGGTTTTAAATTTTTCAGTGGTTGTGGTTTTTATTATTATTTGATTTATTTATTTGGTTTTGATTTTGTTTACTCATTTGTTTTTCAGGAAGAGAGATCTTTTTCAGTTAGTGTGAATAAGTGTATAAAGTTTTCAGTTAGTGTGAATAAGTGTGTAAAGAACCATACAAAAGCATAAACTGCAATTACTTCAAGTCCAACTTATATATAAATATAATAATTTAAGATTTGAAGGGCAAAAAGAAGGCCTTATAGATGCACATTAATCAGAAAAGGAAGACAAAAGAAATTGTACCATCCCTCCCAATTAATAAGATCAGATCTGGTGAGAACTGATGAAAAGTTTAAAGTAGTCAGCAACATTATTTTACTCAGTTTTCACTGTTAGTTGCTCTTCTCACACCTCTGAACTCCTCAAATCTCAAAGTAGAGACTGAGGGAATGAAGACCCACACATTGCAGGAGAAGATAGGGTTCAAGAGCATCTGAGGAACCTGAGCACAAGCAAACCCATGGGATCTAACGAGATGCATCTCAGGTTCCTGAGGTAATTGGCTGATGCAATTGCCAAGCCACTCCCCACCATATTTGAAATATCATATCAGTCAGGGAAAGTCCCCAGGGACTGAAAAAAGGGTTAACATAGTAAATATTTTTTTTCAAAAATGAGTAAAAAAGAGGCCCACTTCTCCAGCTGGTAAAAGTCCCTCTGGATGATATCCAGATGGGTTTGTTCATTCCCACTGACTATCATTAATGAAGATATTGCACAGTACCACTCCCAATACAGAGCCATGAGGGACACCACTTGTGATTTCATTTTGAACATTGAACAATTGACTGCTTTTCTTTGGATGTGGCCATCCAGACTATTCTATAACTATCAAATTTTTCATCAGTTAAATCCATAGTAGGAATACTATAGAAAGAAGAAGACTTTCAGTAGGGTAGGAAGCTTACTGACAACTACTTCATGCACTGTTCTCCCACTTTTTTTTATTCAACAGGTTCTGATCAGAATGTCAGCGGGAAACGTTTCTAGAGGTGGCTGTGACTCTAGTTGGTTGTTTTCCATTTCGGAGTTCTTTGTTTTTTTCATTTTATTTCTCCACTAAGAAGTTTTAAGGCTTAAGAAAAGAAAAATTATGTCCTTTTTTAAACATTATGTGGCCATTTTAGTTGTATTTTTTTTCCATTGGGGATGATATTCAGTCAGAAGCACTGCTTGTCTTTAGATGATTAGTGAACCAGTATTGCTGTACTTACCAAATTTCTACAAATATTCTTTAGAGAAAAGTAGCTTGGAACAAATCCAGAGTGTGGTTTTGCCTATGTGCCTAATTTTAGGAATATACAGATAGTTGTCTCCTATTTAATAATATAGGAAATATTCACTCCAGAAACATGGGTTAAACAGCAGTCTAAAATATTGCCACATGCCAGATATTTGGCATAGACAAATCAATTCTTTTTTCTTTCATTCTTATTAGAAATTGTCATCTACCTGCATGGTTGAAAATCTAGTAGAATTTGCCTGTTGAAAATCTGATTTCTGGACTTTTTACTCACTAATTTTGGATATACTACACTTTGAGTTGCTTGCCTTCTGCATTCTTACCTCAGGAGACACAAAGTAACAGCTAGTGGATCTGGATACTGTGATTTAATTAAATACCAATATGATTAGAGGTACTTGATTACTTGAGATACTTACTAGCCCACACCACTACATTTAGTAGGACTCAGCTTCTCTTCCCCACAGGGAGGGCTGGGAAAGTTGTATGAGCTCATTCCATGCTTCTCCTTACAGTTACTAATCTCAGGTATCACCCACCAGTCAGGGTGCCATCCCGAAGGTCTCTCAGCTTTCATATCCATGCATCTCTGTGATCTCTGTGATGTTTCCTCACTTCCTGGATATCTCCTACAGCCAGAGCAAAAACAAGATCTACATCACCCCCATTGTGATGCCACTTCTTTCCAAGACCATTTTTTTGTTTTTGTGAACCACTTTTTTTCAGCACCAGCCCCTCTGTTTAGTATCCTAAGCCTCCAGTTTTTCCTAACTGAACAACAGGTGTTTTACTCTGCACTTCATGTTTCTCTCTCTGTCTTTTTATTAACTGAAAGACTTGGGAAGTGCCAAGTGTGTTAGATTAGGTGTTACAATAATTTACAACGAGTCCATACTGGTTTCATCTAGCAAATAGCAGGCTTCTTTTTGGGAATTCAAAAGTTCAGTTTTGAGTAGTAACAGTCGCATAAATTTATCCCGTTAGCTGACTCCTCTTAGCATTCACAGTTTAATGCCTAAGCCACAAGCATGCCAGCAGATAGAATTCTTTTAGCATCATTTTGAGGAAAGATACAAGTAAATATATTTTAACAATGGGAATAATTCAATTCCCAAGTGAATGTAGAAAAAGTCACTGAAGGTCAAATAGTTGATTACACAAGTTGAGAAAGATTTTCTTTTTTTTTGCATAAAAGGTGTACCGTGACATAAAAAAAATGATAAAAGTCATAAGTCAGAAGACAAGCTTTCTGTAAATGTTTGAAATGCATGTATTTATGCTGCAAGAACAGCACAGAAGATAACACTTATGAATGAGATGGAAAAAGAGTGCCTCAAGGTTAGTCAAAAAAGATTTTGCTGAAAATTTAAAGCCCCAGAAAGCTTTAAGAAAGAGGAAGGCAAGATTGATAAAAGGTAATTATTGTTGTGCTTTTATGTTTCTTGTGTCGATTCTCCTTTCATATTGGTCCTAAAACAAGTAAGGCAATTGTGTCTGGAAGATGGATTGCTGTCAGAAATAGACATTTGCAATGAGCAGCAAGAAAAAAAAAATCCTTTACCTAATGGCTTTACTTCTTCATATCACAAACTGAGTAATATCTACAAAATATTTCATTTGGTTTGAAACAGCAAATGAACTACTCATCATTGATGTTTGAAAATATCTATTTTTATTGCACATTTGATCAACCATAGCTGCTTTTTATATATACCGCAAAAAGAAGACAGACTTTTTAAAGTAGTGAAGGTCATATGTATGCAATTTCAGATTTCATACAGCTCTAAATTTTCACCACTGATTTCTATATTTATTTATTTATATATTATATGATCTCTTTGAATAACAGGTCACATAGTGATTCAGAAACTGCTGGTCTCCTTGAAATATGCTGCATTTTTCCAATAGTTAGGAGTATTGGTTTGGTTATGAAAGTTTATGTAATAACAGGTGATTTTGCACCTATTATTTCAATCCTTTCCTCTCTACAGCATCCCACTAGCTCCAGTGGGAAACTTGTTCCTGCAAATTTCGTTTCAATAAAATTCAGTGAAAGATGGAAAGTGTACAGAAATTAACATTTACCAAGGACCATTACAGCTTTATACAATATTAAATCTTGCTGTAAAAGCACTGGCCATAAGATTTATTTGTATGTTTTCAAATGTGTAAATTTTTGTTCTAAAAGCAAACACTGCATCAATTAGATAATTGATTAAAAGAAGACAAATCAAAACTCCAGCCATGATGGAAAAGGATAATTAACCTTAGTAAGAAAAGTCAAACATAAACAGATGGAGGAACATATGCTGAGCAAAAGGTAGATGCAAAGAGAAATCAGTAAGACATAGAATTTCAGATTCTCTTTTTGTTTGTTTTACCCTGAATAAATTTCAAAATGATAAGTTACAAATGTAAGCACAATTCCACTAAGTACCACAATAGCAAAACACTGAAATATATCCAGGTACATGAGACTCCAGAAACAGTGAGCCCTAAGTGGTACCTCAATTGTATTACTGAAATGTGGACAAAACTAGATAGAAAAAATGTTAGCTTGTACCTCATTATGGTAAGGCTATCTTACCTATCAATCTCCTCTTCATTAGTTTTTCAATTTGAATTCATTTATCACAATTTTCAGCAACTCTTAATTCTAAACTATTGAACAAAAAGTTGTCCAAACTTCACCAACTTTGCAGCTATGTATACAATATGAAACAAACAAAACAGTGGAGAGAAATAATAATATATTTTTTTTAAAATTACAAGAAAAATCACAAACAAATAAAGAAGTGAAAAATCGCACCAAAAGAAGCCCAAACCACATCTGTTTTTTGCTAATTTTGAACCTGTGTTTTCACTAATTCTCTTCTATTCTGGGAACTGGAATGTTGTGTTATTGTTAATTAAAGAAGCTGGGTCCAAGTTTGATTACGTTATGATGAATAGAAAGCATTTTGTTGTTTGGGTTTTTTGCTTGTTTTTGTGGGTTTTTTTGTTTCTTGTTTTGTTTTTTTCTTCAGTCTGTGTTTTCTAAAGTATTGATTCTGTTGAAAGAGAGGGAGGAGACTCAAACAAATGAATAATTAGTCAAAATTGCAACTGTGTATTGGCAAAGATTTTGAGTATAGATGGTTCTGTGAGAAGGAGGGAGTCATAAACCACTCCTCACTCTCGTTAAGAGTTGCAAAAGCTTAGAGGGGCAAGATATACTGAATATGTTCATTCTTGTAATTTAATTAACACTACTGATTTCCATTACCATTCTCCATACACTTAGCAGGTACACATTCATCTCTTACCTCCAACGAGAAATAGATACCTTTAGGAAAGATGAAAAAAGGCAGCAGTTGGAGCCCTGCAGTCTGTAGTTATGGGCCCATGCTGATTTCAATAACCAATTAGAAACAGTCTCTGTTGTTACCTTGTGTACACATTTTTATGAAGTGTGCAAAACTTAATTCAAAAGTTCCTCAGGGATTTTTTTTTTGTGTGTGTGTGAAGCAATTCTTCTCCAAAGGTAGTTTGTGTTCTATTAAATCAGTATTGAAAGTTCCTTTGCAAAGGGTCATAAAATCTTAGCATGATTCAGTGTTACAAACAGAAGTACTAGAAAGGTGCCGTTCCAAAACTGTTTGAAATCAAGGAAATTCAGCATTAATCAATAAAGTTAAGAGCTCTGTACAGGGGACTTTCAAACATGCGCCTTCTCTTGTGTGAAACAGCAGAGCTGACATCACTTCATATATCAGAGTAATTTAATCTATATAATTGAGCCAGATAAACACCTTTTTCTTGTTTTTCTTTTTCCTCAATCTTTGTGAATCGAAGTATAAAGCCACCCTCAGACATAATAGTGTTTTCCTCTACCTGATGACTTACCTTGTGGGACAAACACACATCGAATTAAAAAGGGTTTCCTGGCTTAACAATTTCAGATCTTTGCTATCACAGATAACTGTCACATATAATCCATTTATAAAACAATCCATTTTAAGAATAATCAGGATTTTGTTTGTTTTGCACTGCTGCTGCTAGAAATCTATTACAAGTTCCTGTTCCTCTATTTCTTAGAAATTATTTTAGCCTTAATGCTGGGACAGTATTTAAATGTCTTCAAATAATATGTAGAAGGTTAACATGCTATTGTTGAAGCAATTTATCTCCCATTTATTCTATCTCCCATTTACTCCTACGTTTGTTTTGGGAGCTTTTTTTCAGATTATTCTATTTTTCATGAAAAAAGTTTTAAGTTCAGAAACACAGCACTAATTTCAAATGCTTTTTTTATTACTCTTTATGCTTTACATCCATATAGAAAAAGTTAGCCTTTCAGCACAGTATTTTGTTGGCTATATATTTTCAAATTCTTGCACAATATCTTTGTATTGGGTATGTGTAACAAGGTTTAGGTTGCAGGGTGGTACAGCAGTGGTTTCTGTGAGAAGCTGACAGAAACATCCCCTGTGTATGACAAAGCCAATACCAGTCGAGTCCAAGATTGAGCCCCTCTTCTGGCCAAGACTGAATTCATCAGTGACATTGATGGCACCTGTGGGATAACAGAGTTCAAAGGGGAAAAATCTACTGCATGAGATCAACCAGAGACAGGAGTGAGACTATGTGGCAGGAAAAGTCCTACAGACCCCAAGGCCAATGAAGGGCAAAGGAGACAAGGTGTTCCAGGTGCCAGAACAGAGATTTCCCTGCAGCCTGTGGCGTAGATCATAATAAAACAGGCTGTCCCTCTGCAGCCTATGATGATCAGGTGGAGCAGATATTCACCTGCAGCCCATGGAAGACACCATGTTGGAGCAAGTGGATGTGCCCTGGAGGAGTCTGTGACCCCATGGGAAGCCCACACTCAAGCAGGCTACTGGCAGGACCTGTGGCCCCGTGGAGAGAGAAGCACATGCTGGAGCATGTGTGCTGGCAGAACTTGTGACTCCACAAGGGACCCACACTGTAGCAGCCTGTTCCTCAAGGATTTCATCCTGTGGTAGGGAACCATACCGTAGCAGTTAAAAAAGCACAACAGCCCATGGGAATGACTCATATTGAAAAATTTCATAGAGGACTGTCTCGTGTGGGAGGGACCTCATGCTGAAGCCGGGGAAGAATATGAAGAGGCAAGCAGAGGCAACACGTGAAGAACAGAACTCAATCCCTATTCCCTTTCCCCCTGTGCTGCTTGGTGAGGAGGAGGTAGAGAATTCAGGGGTGAAGTTGAGTCTGTGAAGAAAGGTAGGGTTTTGGTGGGCACCTGGCATCCAGCTACGGTCAACTCACCACAATCACCTTTAGAAGTATTTTCAGTTTACAATCCCTACTCATTGAGGTTTGGTTTATATTTGGCTTTCAGAGTTTCATAGTAAAGTTTAAATTGCTGTCAGGATATTTCTAGAGTAAACTAATGTTTAAACATAGCAAAACTTGTGTAAAAGTGTTCAAAGCCTGCTGGAGAAACAAGCTCCAAAGGTCGTACAGATGAAAGTGCACCACAACTGGCTACGATGTCCTATGCAGTGCTATAGCATCCATTAACTGTCTTTTGTGATCTCATGAACACAAATATCTTCAGTTTCATGAAATGAAAATATTAGCCTGACATTATGAAGTACAGTTCTTATGTTAGTTAAAACAGAAGGAAATATACATGACAAAAAAATTATCAATCCTTACAATGTGAAGACAATTCAAATGAGCAATTTCTAAAGAGTTCAGGGTTCACTAACTAGAGAGGACATGGTTGACATCTGCTTTAGGAGTGTTTGTTTTCTCACGTTTGCTGCAGACAAAATTATTAAAAGGCAATTGGATTTTCTTACAGAACTCAGCTGAGAAGGAGTTGAAGGATGTTTCCCCATTTGAAACTACTTTTCTGAAAGTGCTTTTCTTTAATTTATTAATTCATTTATTATGTGCTACACTGATATAATATGGCATTAATTTTTAAATCAGAATGTCATGCTGTCAAACACCAGATGAATGTCTAATATTATTAGATATATACTTCTAACTTTATCAACAATGTTTTTACTAGCATGAAGGAATGAAATAGGGTTTGACGAGCCATTTTCCATAAAAAATATATTAAAACATAATTATATCCATGTACCATACTCCTCAATCAATTTAATTAATTGAATATTTTTTATTGTTTTCCTTTGGATTGATCTCAGAGTAAAGGTTACGTTTACCCAATCATGCTACTTGTTTTGCTCATTTAGTTTTAATTGGCCTAGTAAAAGATCTCTTTAATTTCCTTTATATACTCGGATATATTCAGAACAAAGATAGACAAACTACAGATCTCTTGAAGTTAACTTCTCCTGATCTCTGACAGTAAGGTAAACTTTAGTGAAAATTGTTCTCCTTGGCTATGGAATTACCCTGTTTTGTCAATAAAATAATTTATTTTTAGTAAAGAACATTTCTTGATTTGTATATTTCAGGTTTTCTATCTCAATCATTTAGTTAACTCTTTGATTAATTCTTGGAAATTAAAACTTCTGAAAAGTAGATGTAGGTGAGTAGATTATTGTTTCAGACTATCTTGTGTATTAAAGTCAAGCCATGATCTTGTTCCTGTATAAAAACGACTGATTTTTATTCCTTTTTTGTCATCCTCTCAGGCTTTGCTGAACAAGTTGAAATTTATAATCACTCCTCTTCATATTCCAGCAATACCACTTATATCAAATGTATTTTAGTTAATAAGGAATTCCAGTCCTACATGAATGTTTTCCAGATTCCTAAAACTTTGCAATAAGCAAGTGAAAAACATTATCTTGGATGAACTGCAATTTGCTCACAGCAGGCAGAGTTTGCATCTGTCCCTCATATTTGACTCTAAATTAAAGGCAATGAGTAGATTTTTATTTCCATTTAGGATCAAACTTGCTATTTAACTTGGTGATATCTAGTCCTTAATTTGTATATATTTCTCCTATATCCATATGTGTGTATGGGTGGATCGTCTTGCTGTGATGTGACCTGAAAGAACAAAATTACCCTTCAAGTACAGCAATATAAATTCAATATAAAATATCCACTCAAACTGTTTTTTTTCTCAAATGTAATCATATTCATCTCCTTATATCTCCTATTTCAATGGATAGCAAGCACAAGATAGACGTTTTAAACACAAACTTTCATCTTCAATTCACATAGTGTACCTTTGAAATTATGCCACATATGGAATATGTGCTGATCTGAGGCTCCAGCAAACCAAGAAAAGCATACATTTCACTGGAGAAAATTGCCTATTTTAATTGAAGAATATTTTTTTTTAAATGGAGATGTGTGAATGATGAATATTTGCTGCTGAAACTGTGTAAAATCCCCAGAACTTAAAAAGCTCATTCCTTCAAGGTATCACACAGTGCTCTGGACTGCTGAGGATGGCATGACTGATGGATGTTAAAGCTGTCTCTGTATAATCCATGAGTCTTTTTGTGCTATGATCTTTTCCTAAACTCAATCCAAAAAGAATGTGAGAAATTCTCACTCCCAACCACAGAGCCTGCCTTCTTAAATTAGGCTGCAGAGGACTGTGCTTCCAGCTCTCAAAGTCCCCCATGTATGCGCAGTGACAAAAGCAAGGGTCTTTAAAACACTTCTCAACAGGGAACAGGCAGTCAAGGGTGGATAGTATGGCTGAGGAGTGGTGACGTACAAGTGCCGTAGGTGCCTATGCCAGAGAATAATTTTAGCTGCAGTTCGAACTTAGGCAAGTGGGAACAAAATACAAGGATAAAAGTGGAAGGAGGAGTTGAAAGCAGCACCTATGTGAGAATCTTTGGGGCAGTCAAGAAAAGAAGTATACTGAGCAGAAATGAAAGGGTAGCCCTGATGGGGAAGACAAGGGCCTTGAACACAACTAAAGAGATGGTAAGCAGTAAAAGAATTTTAATTGGGGAGTTTCATGGTCTGAGTTTTAGGAGATAAAACTGACTTTCACAGCAACATTCTGGAAGGATTTAAGGGGAACAAAGCAAATAGCCTGGCTTTCATCATAGCCTGTGCACTGGTTAAATGGAATTTTATGTACGTCTGTTATCCTTAGCTTTATAATGATTTTTTAAAAGACTTGGGGAGGGGTCAAAAGAGAGAAAGTTTCATCCGAGCTGTGTGAAGGATATATTCTGAGGGGCAGAGGGTTGTCTTTATAAGCTGATCATCAGGGCTAAAATTATTTAAGTTTTGAAAATGTTGATGAGGGCCCAAGTAAACAAAGAAACCTCAGCATGGAGGGTAATATACTCCTTCCAATTTGTATCATGTTCACAGCAGATCATGATCTTGTGTGACTGGTTGAAATTGGCCAAATTCCAGGAGCCAAAGGGCCCAGGAGAGAGGCCCCAAAGGCCCCTTCCGGCCACAGGGGAAAAAGGGAGAAAGGGAGGGAAAACCCCACAAAACCGAACTTCAGTAGAAATAGAACAGTTTATATATATATTTACATTATATACATGTATATACAGAGGAGAAAAGAGACAGAAAACAAGTTTTCACTTCCCTCTCACCAAAACAACTGCTGTTCCCAAATCTCAGGACAGCGCCTCCCAGCTCAGCTGGCTGATCAGCAGACCCACACCTCCAGCCCACTCCCACAGCAGAGTGACTACAGGGAGCTCCTCTGCCCTCCAACACTGCTGGAAGAAGGACTGACCCCTGGCTTCCGACTCCCCCTCTTTATATCTTTGCTTACATAAAGAAATGAGATGGAATACTTCCTTAGTTATGAACCAGTTACCAGGAAAAGCCCAAACCAAAACCACTACATCTTGTTTTATAAATCTATCTGCTAATAACATGCAATAAAATCTGGACCCGCTTTGCTAAAGTAATTCTATTACTGTCAACTCAAATAAACTTTTGAATTTTTTTTCACTGAAGGCCTATACATAATGCATTTGTCATTTAAAAATATGCATTACTTTTACACTGTAATACTAAAGGGTATTATACAAAAAATTCTTTACTCATGACAATACTCACATTTAATTGTCTATAATGGTTATAAAACAAGGGCAATATGGGAATTTTAAATTAATTAATAGTCTTCAGGTGGTTCACTGACTGAATCTCACAATTATTACATTAACACACCAGATATTTAAGGACCTCTACTGTAGCACATAGGACTTCCTATTTCATACATTCCACTACAATGCTTATGTTTTAACCTAGAGCAATTTTACTATGGAAGGTTTGTTAAAATCATAAAGCATTTGAAAATTATAGTTTGACATTGTCTTAAAAGTGACAGTGTGATAATTCAAAAAACAAAAATAAAAGGCTACATTATCAATAGAGATGATCTGAACTTATAAAAGGTATCTTTGTTAGTGTTACACTTCTATCCATTCAAAAGAGACAACATTTTGTTAATATGTCTATGGCTGCTCCTGTTAAAACAATGACTAGCAAGCAGAGCTCAGCCTCTTTGAAGGCTTACTGGACCCTTTATATCTCATATCTTTGTCTCTCATTTTTGGCTTGCTCTGACGATCTTGAGAAAGGGTCATGATTTCATTTCAGAGCTCAAATATATTTCGAGTTTGTGAGGCATTAAAAACAATAGTAAAGAAGTAAGCAAATAGTCACCAGTTTGTATGTGATTATGAGAAAGAGATGCTTCTGCAGCCAGTGTAACCAGAATGAGTCATTATTCTTAGAACCATCAGAAAATTTTGAATTGTAAAGCTAAATCTGATAAATCTATCTGAAATTCAGATCCATTTGTTAGTTATATTCTGATGTTTGTGTCTGATTATAATAAAGCTAGGTAGTAATTTACACATAATTTTTTAGAGTACCTTAAAGTATTTGAGGACTGACTCATCAAGGCCAGACATCAAGAATAAAATTGAATCCTGAGATGGATGAAATCAGAAGTTTTACCATGATCTGCTCACTGGGTGCAGTCCTGGAGTAGACAGAGAAAGCCATCTATACGCACATATATTAGCACTTTCCTGCTGCTGACATGTCTGCACTGGAGTTTACAACTGGACCAGCATGAGACTTTCTCTACATATTATTCCAGTTTCAAGTCAAACAGATAAATGTAAAACACTACCTCTAGGGACATTTCCTTTCTGTTTTACTACTACATTAAGTATTCAGCTGATGATCACAGAATATTTTCACTGAAATCACAAGTGAGTTTATGTGGATTAAGCAAGCCCTATTTGGTTTTAAATTAGGATAGAATGGTAGCAAAGCATTCACACAGGTCTTGGATAGTAGGGTCTAATACAGGTACAGTACAAATGTACAGCCAAGACAACAATTGCTTGTACATCTTTTCACACTCTTCCACTCCAGTTTGTCTTCCCTTTGCTAAAGATCATTTCCAGAGACTCATAGCAGTTTAGCAGTGAGCCAAGAGTTAGAAAGCAAATTCAGCTTCACTAACCAAGCACACTGTAGACTCAGATTGCAATGACACATTTTTTACAGTTATCACTGCGTATATTTTGCTGATCACTACATATGTGGGCCTCCCACCAGTAACTGGAGTTTTCAACTAATTGACCTCATTATAAAGTACTCATTCTGAAAGAGATGTGGCAGAATCTGAGAACATAAGGATTAAGAAAGCAGCTCAAAACCAATCAATGTCTTGCCTGAAGCTGCTGTGTTTCAGAATAGGATGAATAGTTTGGATTCTTTCTGTACCTCCTCAAAATGATGTTGAGTTACAGGTTGCTAGAATTCAGAAGACTCTTCCCTGAAGAAGAATTATTTCCCTTTTCCTCTTACAATGACAGTTATAATCATTTTAGTATTAACAGAATAAGAAAGAGACCTGATCTCTGTCAAAGATCCTCTTATGCTAGTCCTTCCACAGGAAGCTGTTCACCATCAGTGTGACACTATAATCTCTGATTTATCCCCTCAGTGTTATATGACAGTTAAATAAGATAAGTACTGTAGAATTACTAGAAGGAACTGAAGTTTTATTAACTTATTTCTTATTACATTAACAATAGTAGTAATTCCTGAAGGATTATGTATATTACAGCCATTATTTGAGACATAACAACCTCTTCTAAATGGAAAATTCTGTTTTGAATGCTACATGCTCTCCTCTCCATCATTGGACAACATTAACTGCTTCCCTTCCTTTTTTTTTTTTTTACATATCAACAAAACACACTTCATCTGCAACAGAAGTATGTCTCTCTTAATTGAGGTTTCCAGGGAAGCAAAGTGAGATAATTTAATTACACTCCAAATAACTACTCTACCTCAAACTGTTCAAATATCTTCAAATCAATCCTCACATAACCAACGGAGTGAAGATAATTTTACAAATGTGAATAAGTACAATGATTAACACATACCTTAGACTAAGATGGACAAATGATTTTCTTTTTAAAAAAAAGCTTTATAGTTCAGTTCTTCACACAGAGAGGCAAACATGACATTCATGTTCTCAGAAATAGGAAGAATATCCTAAGCATAACACCATGTCAGGTGCTTTGAAGACTAGAGGATGAACCAAAGTAGTTTAGCCACTTTTGGTTACGTGGGAAAAGTAACAAGTCTGACAGCACATAAATTGCACTTTGCCAGAATTTGACTAATCAGACTCCTTTCAGGCAATTAGCAGGTGTTTATCTCCATACTTACATGCCCTCTATTAGCACACTGTCTGAGCATTTCACAAACTTTAATGAACTTGTCTAATGCAGATGCAGAATCTATGATGCATCTCATCAGCGCAAGATAAGTGAGGTCAGCCAAGAATGATCCTTGATGGAACATCAGTGATGAAGGTCTAGAACTCAACAGAGACCACAGAAGTTTAAAAGCCTTGATCACTTATTGTTATTCAAGCTCCCTTGGATTTTTCTCACTGAACTAGTATGATAACAAAGGGGAAAGAAACTAGACTTGATTTCTAAGTAAACACTTTTTGAGATTAACTTAGCATGCAGCTCACCATGAAGCTGAAAGTCCAGTGAACTAGGAGCATGGTCCTGTCTCTGTTTTTGCAGTTGTAGAGAAGAAACGTATCTACATGAGATGCTTCGTTCATGCTGCATTGGATACAAACTGACAAAGTTCTGCCTACAAAGGGACTGCTGTGATCAGCTGTTGGAGGAAGGTAAACAGATTAAGGACACAGGTGGGAAAGACTGAATTAATGTTATCTGAAAAGAAAAGGTCCCCTCCCTGATTTTGACACATTCATAAATTAATGAGAGTTTTAATGAATAAATTTGCTATTACTTTCTCTTTAGTTTTTTTTTTTGCTGTGTTTTAATATAAGGAATTCTGTGATTTTTGTGGAAAACTATTTATTTCTCTGGCAATTATAAATAAGAGTCTTCTTAATGGCTGAATCATTATGCAGAGTTTGGTGACCTCTAGGATAGATTGCAACGTTATGTTGCACTTAGATTCCTGTAACCACACACTTTCAGCAGATGCAGGTGGGGAAAACAGTATTTACACGGCCTAAAAAAGGGTATTTCTGACTTCAACCAGCACTAAAAGGATGTAAACGCTCTATAGGAATTTGTTTCTATTACCTTTAGTAGAAGTTTCTGAAGGCTGATGATATCCCAAGGATGAGTCCTTATATGGACATATAGCAAAGAGATGTAAGAGAGAAGACCTAATGGCATCATGGCAACATGTAACAAAGGACAGTTTCCCAAGCTAACTCCTCAGAAGCATAAAGGTAAATTACTTCCTAAGGAACGATGGAAGAAACCTTCCAGCCAAATTAAAAATGAGATATGGTGCCAAAATTGCAAAATCACAAGAAGTCTTTTCTGATCCTTCTCCTTTTTCAAATAAATTGTGTCAGATAATACAGATAAAAGATGGTAGATGCAGAAGGTAACAGCATCCCAGAAACAGCAGTAGGTTACACCAGAGAAGGAACAGGAACAAGAACCTGAATTAGGATTCACTGATGAAACCATCACTGATAGGCTAAAATTAAGGAAAACTGAAGCAAGTTAAAAAGACATAAAAAACTTCATTTAGATCACTGGGAACAGAAAGAAAGAAGCACAATAATTTGAAATTGAAGGTCATGTCAGGAGTCAAGAAGAAACAAAAACTTATGAAGCCTGAAACAGAATTCAATTAAGGAACCATTAACAGACAACTCAAAAAAAGTGATTACTAAAAGGGCACACAGAAGTTTGCTTCTTATGTCTGCAATGGGTAGGATACCCAGAGATACAGTTGTCAAAACCCATTACTATCAGCTGGAGAACCTCCCTCTTTTGAGGATAAGAAGATATTTCTTCACAGGCTTCTAAAATACTAATCTTCTAGAACCTCTTAACAGTGACATTTGAGCAGAAAAAAAAACAAACTGAAGAATAAAAATAATGTGGAATTATTTAGATAGAGGTGAGGCCTTCCTTTAAATTTCTATTTGCTTTTGACAGTTTTACACCTCTTACCTTTTAAGTGTATATAAAATTAGGAGGTGCTCAAAAATGGCAAAAGGAAATTACTATTACAAGAGAAAGAATTGACAACAACGATATGTTTTGAGGTTTATTCCTTTTTCATAATTCCACCTTAGAGATATCAACAAAGGAGAGATGAAAAAAAGCAAAGGTCTTGAATCACTGTAAGTCTGCAATAGTGCAAACCCAGAAGAAAGATACAGTCCTATCAATCTTTTGCCTAGAGATGCACTGTGAAGGGTCAGGAAGCAGGAGGGAGAACTCAGCTGAAGGTATCTATTTGAAACAAGGTCACAGGGTCTCTTATACTCCCAGAGTTAACATAATAAGTAAGACTTCTCAACCTATACATTTTAGGTAAACCTCTGAAGATGCATTTTTGTGGAAAGATTCCTTATACTGAAGACTGCAAATACAAATGTAAATGAAGTGCAGATCAGGTGGTGGGATGCTATAAATTAATTTTAGGTTCATATTACATTGGGTCTCTGAAGCTCAAGAATTTTATATGAAAAGCTTGACTGCAACCACATAGGTAGGTATTTTACCTGGTTGATATGCCATATACTTTAGAAGTACTTCCATCAAAAGCACATCAGACAAAGACAGATTATAAAGTGGGATACCACGGTAATAGTACTCACAACAAAGGAGGGGGAAAAGTCGAACTTGATAAATAGCAAAGAACATGACAATAATATTTGTACTTTGCAATATTGAAAGCTTTTTTCTGTAGGATGGTAGCAAATAAAAGCTAGTGAGAAAAATCCATGAGTGTGTCTCTCAGAGTATTGCTTTGGAAAACAGGATTTTTTTTTTAAAAAAAGGGCCATCTTTATAGTGAATAAAAGAATTAATAGCCTGTGAGAAAAAGATGTGAAGAAATGGCACAAGTACAAAGAGTGAATTTTTTGCAGTCTGCTCAATTGCTAATTTTTTGACAATGGTACAGAAGAAACATGGGTTTTACCAGAGCACTCTTTTTGAAAGAAATAAGATTGTACTGTTTTACAGCATATATCAAGATATACTTCTACAAGTAAGAATAGTGACCATGAATAACCTCATTAAATTAATCTGCACTAATGTGAAAGACCTTAACAGTATCATAAAGAGGAGGGGGAAATAGAAAGAGGTTGGAAATATCCTAGCAGACATCAGAAAACACATTTCATAGATGCAAAAATCATTATTCAGAGAAAATTGGTTTAATCAGGTTTCTTTCTCCTTGTACCTTTCTGAAAAGAAACAATTTGGTGTAATTGTAGCAACTGTAGAAAAGCATAACTCACTTACAGAAAAAGAAAAAAAATAGAAAATAACAGTCACAGTTTAATCTCAGAGGTTACTGTAGGATCAGACAGTGCCTCAAGCGAGTATAGACTTGAAATGCAGCAAAATCTGGTGTGAAAGTTTTCACATTCAGCTTGCAAAGCAGAATTCTGCAGCACCTGGTGCAACCGTTTTTCTCTAGATGTCTACTTGCGGACTTGGGTGGGACTCAACTGCCTGACTTAGAGGATTAGTAATTAGATAATCTAAATTTAAAACATATTAATAAAAGCCTAACTTACCACTTTAATCACTTTTTATTATCAATTGACTGGTAGTCTCCAAGGGTCTATTTATCTCCTCTTGGAGTAGTTTTGTAACACAGGCCACAGGAGAACTTTACGTGTAGATTACTAGTTTTCTTATCTACATTTAGGTCAGAAGTGTAACAACAGTCATGGTGACCAATAAATTTTGACTACTTTCAGGATAACAACGCTCTCAGGCTCTCTGCCTTTAGGCTTTTATTAACTTTATAATAAATTATTTCTTAAATAAACCACAGGATAGGTTAACAGAGAATCCTTCTTCTACTCTTTCTGTATTGAACCAAAAAAAAATATTCCTTGCTTTCTTTCTGGCCTGTTTAGTCCATCCTTGCATTGATGCAATGAATAGTAACTGCTGGTCCTGTTTTCAGCATTATTTTTGTTCTTATGAACTTGAAAGAATTTCTTCTTCTTACCTAAAAAGAAGTAATCTATATTTATTTCCTTATCAGTTCAAGCTGCCTAATATATACTTTGCTGGCGTTGCTCTGTAAGATATCATTCTCAGAATGCTTTCCTAGTTCAATGCCATATATCTGTAAAAGGGAGCCTACAACTTCTAAATGTCTAAACTGGATAACTCCATTTTCTGCAATGAAATTTGCAATTTGCACAAATGCAAATACAGTTTGCCCATAGAAATGTAGATTCTTGCATGTTTAATATTTCCATCTATACAGGTTTTGAAAATTTGCCTCTAGGCGGACAATCACATTAACCTAGAGCAAATTGTTCCTCTTCTTAAAAGTCAAAAAAGTTACCAAACCTTCAGAAGAAAGGGGCACCAGATAAATGTCAGGAAATCCAGCTGTAATTTGTCTTTAACTAATGCTTTAGATTTCAACTTTAAATTCTAATTAAAGATTGGCAGTGGTAGACATATGAAATTCTAATGAGGAACCTGTAAGGTGTACATGTCAGTGTGACTTCATGTGCTCTGTTATTTCTAAAAGCAGAATATAATTTTTGTATACTTAGCATAATTTGAAGGCTTGGTTTTCTCACAGAGAGGAACATGAAAGTTGTATTAATAACACCTGACTACTGGTTTATATGGGATAAAACAATCAACACATTTCCTTATTTAATTTGATTTTTTCTGCAGTTTAATTTTTAAATCAGTTTTTGGAAATTCCAGAGACTGACTTTTATTTTCACTCATAGTTTGTTCGTCTTGTTTCATGCCCATATGCTGGCTAGTAATTGAATAAAAAGGTTTATGCCATTTAAACAGCTCTACACTAAGAAAACTAATTACAAAACTCTTAGCTGGCATTTCAGCATTTGCACGCACACCAAGTCTGATTAATGCTGGCCACTTTGTCCAAGGTTCATGCAGATTGTTAAATAAACTTTCAGTTGGCTTTTGATTTGTGTCATTTTCACAGGCACCTGTTGACTTGCTAGAAATGCAGTCTACAATCTCAATTCATCATGCTTTGAAACATGGTATATAATCTAATGACACAGAAGTTGAATCATTAAACATTTCTATGTAGAGATCTTTGTTCTACCCTTGCCACCTGCCTTTTTTGTACAGCTAAATTATTTTTCTTATTGCTTTCCAAATATTCAAGGCAAGGACAGCTACCATATATTCAAATTCCCAATCACTGCAGCAGTTTTTAAATGATCCTTAAAGGGTTTGTAGCTTCTTACACTCATGTGTCATATGACAGACACCTTCTGCCATACTCACTTTTAATACCTGAAATGCACTTAGTTTCCTTCTTAAAAGCTGAAGGACTAGCTGACCTGATCACATCATTCTTGCTGTACAAATACAACTGTTGATTTCACTCTGTCTCAGAAGCAAGATGGGATTTCTTAAGTCATAAAATTCTCTATTATGAATGACTGTAATCTTGAAGTATTTCATATTGGTCCAATCATCTGAGCATTATTTTCTGACTAGGAGCTTAATTCTTTGACTTGCCCCAAGTGGATGGGGCAAGGAATAAGTCTTATTAATATTCTCCTTTGAGTCACTGAAATCAGCACAAAATTCTCTTCCTAAAAAGTACAGTTTATGAGGCCAAACTTAAGCATTTTTTCCTTGTTATCTGACCAGTATAGGATAAGAACTGGTTTTGGCCTTGTTTCACCTCTTTCTTCTTTGGGATTTATTTGTAACCCTCATGAAGTATTGGGCTTACTTCAAAGAGGTAAAGAAAAGAACTTGTAGGATGTTGACAGACTTTCTATTCTCTTAGGTTATGATTTGCTTTCATCTCTGTCCAGTATCTTTTGCCACCAGAAATTATTTTCTTGAACACCAGACATGCTACATCTGCAGTTTGTACATTCCATCTTCACTGGACACAACCGAAATAAAAACAACATAGAGAACTCTCCTAGTTTGGTACCAAACTATGGAGAACAAGTTGATCTGTTTGAGACGTAAAGGGCCATTTTAAAGGACCTATACAGGCTAAGGGAGGACTGGATTGCTATGAAACTCTTAATGTTAAATAAAACAAATTCAAAGTTGTGTATTTGGAAAGTGATAAGACAGTCTTTCTTGTTCAGGTCAGAGAACATGGCTTTGGAGTAGATCCAACAACTCCCCTTCCATACCCATGGGTAGGTTATTGAGAACACAAAGACAGGCTGTTCACAGTGCTGTGTGATGGGAGGAAAAGAGACAAGTTGAAGCAAAGAGTGTTTAGACTGAATGGAAAGAAAAACCTTTTCCCTCTGAGGACAGCCCAGTTATGGAACAGGTTGCTCAGAGGTTGTAGAATATCCACCTCTGGAGAGTTTTGAGATTTAACTGCAGAGCCACATGATCAGGTCTCACAACTGACACTGCTTTGAACAGTAGGTTGGAATAGAGAACTCCCGAGGTTCTTTCCAACCTGAGTTGTCCTATGATCCTATGGAAACATCACCTTCTGCAAAGGTGCCAAATTTCTCAGTTCTCTTCAACTTTCTTTCAAGTATTTCAATAATCTGTTCTTAGTACCTCTTCATAGCTATTCACAGCTTGGTCGTAAATAGATGATGCCAGTTTCCTGGCAGTTGCTCATGTAAAATAAGGTATCAACGATAATGATGCTATTACATAAAAGTTGAAGTCATAAGCCTTGATTTATATTGATTATAAACCTGGATTTCATGTCAAGAGAACCTAAAAAGTGATTCAGATAACCAGAAAAAAAAATAAAAAGGATATTATTGCACTAGTCATATAGTGGAACCAAATCCCAAATACCTACAAGCTTTTTGTATGGTACACATACTTTACCAGGGATTCTTCTAACATAAGGTTTCTAATGTTTAAATGAGTAATGAGGAAAGAAAGAGACCTGCTGTGTGTCTTAAGATCCTTATACTAATATTTTTAAAATTATGGGAACTTTTTCCTAAGGTTATGCTTGCACACAGTGTGGGGCACAATGCAGAGAGTCTGTACCTCTCACCTAAATTTCTTTCAAGGCCCAAGTGAACACTATGCTACATGGAAGTAGTAGTTCAATGCAGTGAAAGTTTTGGGTAATGCATTGACACTATAAATCACATTGAATCTGGAGCTAACATGGCGCCCTTTCCATATTATAAGTAGCAGAACAGAGAAGGGGAAAGTAGATATTTTCTGAGATGTTACTGATGGTCATATCAACAAATGCAAAGGCCACAGGATTTAAAAAAAAATACAGTGAAACTTTGTAAATGCATTTTTATGTGCAAAAGCCAGATGTGGAAATGAAAGAAAGGTTTTCTAGATCGAAACCAATAGAATTTAGAATCAACATTATGATCCATGTGCTTTGCACTTCCATAAAGTGAATCAGAAATTATTTAAATATTTTTTAAAGAACCAAGAAGATTTCCATGCATATTTGAAACATAAGGTTAAAACTAACTGCTAGCATTACCAAATGACATTGACATGTTTAAATGCAGCCAGAGAAGAGCCACCTAAATGCAAAAGGAAACAAAGTACAAGAAGGGTTGAAGAGAATTAGATTTCATGCACACAGTCACAGAAAATCAATGTTTGTTCAAAATTTGGAATGCAAAGGGAGATTCTGTTTCTGTCTACAACTACACAGTGGCAGGGTGTACGTAAAGTGGAGCCAGATTCTTCTCAAAAATATACAGAATAGAACCATAGAATCATCTGGGTTGGAATAGGCCTTAAGTTCATCAAATCCAATCTAAAACTCACTACCAAACCCACAGCTAAACCATGTACCTAAGTATCACATCTATATGTCTTTTAAATATCTCCAGGGATAATGACCTTGTACAGCCTGTTCCAATGCTTGATAAATCTTTCAGTGAACAAATTTTTCCTAATATCCAATCTAAAGTTCCCCTGGTGCAATCTGAGGCCATTTCCTCTTGTTCTGTCAGTCATTACCTGGGAGAAGAGACTGACCCCTACTTGGCTACAATCTCCTTTCTGGTAGCTGTCCAGAGTAACAAGGTGTACCCTGAGCCTTTTATCTTCCAGGCTCCTCATAAGACTTGTGCTCTAGACTCTTCAACAACTTTTCTGCTATTTCCTGGAAGTGTTCAAGGACCTCAAGGTCCTTCTGGAAGTGAGAGACCCAAAATAGGATTTGAAATGCAGCTTCACCAGTGAGAATACATGAGGATGATCACTGCCCTGGTCCTGCTGGACTCACTATATCTAATACAAGCTAGGATAACTTTGGCCTTCCCAGTCACATGGGAACACTTCTGGTTTGTGCTCATTCTTATACATATATACTCATTCCCTTGAAGAAACCATGGGTTTGGGAGCATGTGGAATATAAGAGCCTCTGTTTCTGTGATGGGTTGGCCCAGGCTGGTGCCCACATCCTAAACTAGACAGTCAGGAGAAAATATAATTAAAATTTCACAGGTTGAGATAAGGACAAGGAGAGATAAGTCACAGGCATTGTATGAGCACACACACATATTTCAGGGGGCACTCTCTGCCTTACTACTAGCCAAACCAGACTCAACCTGGGAAAATCATTTTAATTTATTGTAGATCAAATCAGAGCAGGGTAATGAGGAATAAAAACTAGGTTTTAAAATGCCCTTCCCCCACCCATCCTTTCTTCCTTACCTTCATTCCTGAAATCTATACTTCCTTCCCTACAGCAGTGCAGAGGGACAGGGAACAAGGTTTGCAGTTAGTTCATCACATTTTGTGTCTGCTGCTCCTTCCTCCATAAGGAACAACTCACACTCTTCCCCTGCTGCTGTGTGGGGCCCCTCCCACAGGAGACTGTCTTTCACACAATCCTGTGATGAGTCCTTCCCATGGGGTACAGTTCACAAACTACCCCAGAGGGGGACTGCACCATGAGGTCCTTCAGGAACAGATTGCTTCTCCCCTGTAGACTCCCCTCTCCATAGGGTCACAAGTCCTGTTCTACCTCAGAAGCCTGTTCTACCGTGGGCTTCCCATGGGCTCACAGCCTCTTTCAAGCATCCACATGTGTGGCAGAGGACCTGCAGTAACAGAAATGGGAAAAATCATGTAAGAAATGGGCCTGTGAAGAAAATGAAGAAGCTAGCCAAAGTGCCTTAAAAACTGAAGCTTTTACTGTGCTGTAAAATGGATTCCCTGTCTTTTTTCATTTAGTCATCCTTCTTCTTCCCAAAACTCCCTGAGAAATCTCTTATCTCTAGCTAAGCCTTCTGGAATTCAGCCTTGAAGGTCTCTGTTTAAGTTTCCCTATTGGCCCTTAGTTAACCCTTTCCCATTGGCTGTTAACCCTGGATTCTTATTGGTAGTAATTTGGATTCCCCTAAAACCTTCTAGCCATGTTAAAAAATGCTTCCTCTCCTCTGGTCTCTGTGTGGCACTTTCTGGGGCATCTAAGGGACCGCAAGTGGGGGGGCAAAGAGGAGAGATCTCCCACCAACTGTCACACACATGCTTCAGTGGGGGGGTCCTCTGTGGGCTACAGGTGGATCTCTACTCCCTCATGGACCTCCAAGGGCTGCAGGGTCTCAGCTGTCTCGCCATGATCTGCACCACAGGCTGCAGGGGAACCTCAGCACCTGGGGCACCTCCTTCCCCTCATTCTCCACTGACCTTGGTGTCTGCAGGGTTGTTTCTCTCATGTGTTCTTGCTCCTCTCTCTGGGGTCTCAACTGGGACTGCACAGGTTTTTACCCCCTTGTTAACTCCAGTAGCCAAGAGGCTCTACCATCATTGCTGATGGGCTCACCCTTGGCTAGCATTGGCTAGATTCATCTTGGAGACAGCTGACATTGGCTTTATTATTGACATTATGCCAAAACTCCCCAAGCACTAAATGATGAGTCATTAAGAAAGTATAGGTAAAACTTTGTAGAGGGAAAATCTGGGCATTGTAACTAATGTGTAAAGGGAAACAAGACAGAATCATTCTCAAGGGGATCTGAAGGGGTATACAAAACTATTATGGCATTCATAAGGGAAGAAGCATAGGTGAAGAAAAGGGAAGCATAAGTGAAGGAAAATGGCAGTGAGGAATAAGAGAAAGGAAAAAAGGGTTTATAATATGTAAGTAGATGCTGGTCAGTAATCTTGTCTGTCTGAGCCCTCTGCCTGACCAGTGAACCCCTTTCTTCATTATTTTCTGTATAATTTCACTCTCTATCCCATGTAGGAGTGATGCAAGATCTAGGGGATAGAATGTGGAAAGGCAGCCAAGGGAGACAGGGCTCACAGCTCTGTAAGTCTGTGACTAAGGGGGTCAGAGCACAAGTCCCTGCATAAGAGAATTATAAGGTTCATTGAAAGTGTAGGGGTCTCAATGTGTTTATATTTTCCACTAATGGATTTAAATTGATGTCCATAGATATATATATATGTAATTCAAAAGAAAATTTGAAGCTGGAATAACCAGTGAGAAGGAGGAAAATGTGAATCTGAAAAGGTTAAAAAACTTTGTAAAGGGGTGCAGGTGCATCAGAGCTGGGGTATTAGGTGGACAGAGGACTCAGCCTGGAATTTGGGGGGACCGACAAGTTTGGGGTACCCAAGGGATGAGTGTGTGGGTGCTGACTGGGCTCAGAGTACCCAGTGGGACCAGACAAGTAATCTGGGTACCCATGGGTTGCATGACGGGATCTGAAATCTTGGCAGCGGTGCCATGTGGAGACCTGTTAACAGAAGAGCTTTCTCAGTGAACTCTGAACCTTCCAACCTGAATGTCTGGACAATTAAGACAGTTTAGGGGACTAGGGGAAAAAAAAATAGAGAGTTTCTAGTGAAAGGCTCCTGTAGATATACTGCAATTACTGTCAACAATGGCAGTGTCTTGTTTTTCTTCTGCACTTCCACCACATACTGACTAGGGTGATTGTTTCAGTGATTTCTGTTTTGCAATAAATCTGAAATTATTTTACTTGTCAGCATGCTGGCAGAAACAGCATGATGATACAGAAGCAGTGACAAAAGAAATTGACAGCAGGCACTTGAGGTACCTTTGTCAGATAAGAAATATGCAGTATCCAGCAAATAAATCAGTTAGTTTTTAGTAACAACAACCACTGAGAGTAAGACTAAAAAAACTTACACGTCTTGAATAGGTGGGCAAACTATTCTGAACGATCTGCAAAAAGCATTGTCTGCCCTTGGCCTTGTATTGGACATGGCAAGAAATGCTCATAATGAATATAGGATGCAGTATTGTTTAATCCATTAGATGGAGGCAACAGGTCAATTTGCAAACAAACTCAGGCACCTGAGCTGCTGTAGATATATTTCTGACATCTTCAACACTACAAGTCTTGGGTTGAGATGCATGTGTCTCAAGTGGTGGTTTAGTTTTCTTGGTTTTGGTCTGGGCCTTCCTTGGTAGCAAGGTTGTAACTAAGGAAGTATTCCACACCGTTCCGTCACGTAATCGGATGTATATAAAGACAGGAGAAAGGTTTCCTCCCTCTCTTTTTTGCTCCCTTTTCTCCCGTTTGTGTGGTGGAGGACATCAGCTCTCTGTGCCGGCTCAGCCCTTATCTCTGTGAGCTGAGGCCTCTCGGAGCAGCTGCTGTCCCAGCCGGACAGAGGGGAAGGACCTGCTTTCTCCTAAGGGGAATGTTGGTGAGAATTGATTGTATTAGTTCTTATTGAGCTTTTCCCTGAGTTTACGAGTGTGTGTGTATTTGTTTTGTTTGGTTTTACTCATTTTTGTCCCATTTCCCTTTCCCTTTTCCCCTTTTCCCTTTTGGGGGGTTGTTCTGGGATTTGTTCTGTAGATTCATAGTGTTTTGATTGTATATAATTGTAATATATGTGAATATATATATATATACTTCTACTAAAATTGTCTCTTTGGGTACTTTTTTTCCCTTCTCTCTCAGAAGGGGGAAATCCATGTGGCCAGCTGTTGGGCTTGGCAGGGAGCCAACCCAAACCTCCACAGTCTCATACATTTTTCTGGACTTCATCTCTCAGGGGCAGATATAGATGTGATCTCGACTAGTATGCTTCACTGTAATGACATAACTTTGTTTAGAAAGTCCTCGTCTATCCAGTGCAATTGTGTGTGAAGTAAGGACATTTTGTAATTACTGAGCTAATTTAAGTCTCAAAAATATAAACAGATTCCTTGAGAATTTTTAATCAACACTCAGTAGATGCAGACCAAGGGACATTTAGAAGGAAAGGGTATATTAACATAAGTGAGACTTCTCTTTTCTGAACTTTTTTTGTGGAAGTGTAGCAGCCATCAAGAGATAAACACGAGTAATACAGTTTCATTCTATTTTGGGGGGCTACAGTGTTCCAATGTGCTTATAATGCAAGTAATTGAAAATCTGGACCTTACTGCCTTAAAAATTTCTTAGTACTGTTTTACTCCCTATATTTATTCCTAGTGGTACAGCACTTATCTGGGATCTAACTGTGATCTGTAATTATTTATAATATTCCCTTTAAGGTAGCAATCTAAATTAAAATTACTAGCCAGAAGGTTTTTTGAAAGAGCGACTCTAACCACCTTAGAAAATCACATGCATATTGATATAACTAGTTCATCATATGTTTTCTAGCACCCTAAGGCATACCAGATTTTTCTATCTGTTCCATTTTCATATAGGATCTTACTGAGCATTTTTTCTATTATTTCAGAAAATTTTTAGGAATATATCTCTTTTTATTGTTTCAAATTCTAAGCTTCTATATACATTTTATTTCCTTATTTATTGATTTCCTACTTTATTTAGGAGGCAATTAAATATGAATTTTGGAAAGGTACAGGACACTGGTAATTTTTTATATTATGTAGCACACAATATTGACTCATTTATTCCCTTATTAACATGAACTTTTTCTTTATTATCACTTCTAGAAAGGATTAGGATAAAAATCTGTTTCAAATCTCTAGTCTGGTTTGTCACTCAGCAGGGAAATAAATAAATGTCTTCAATAACTTTATTCAAAGCATTTTCTTTGGTAAACACAATGAAGTACACACAGAGACATGCAAGCAATGAAATACCAGAACATCTGGTAAACTGCAGGTGGGCCAGGAATATGAAGTTGAAACAGGTGCACAGAAACAGGTTTACTGATTCTGAAATTGTATTAGATGCTGGTAGGTTTCTGTATATGTGAGGCAATGACCTGCACGATTTCCACATAGGTTAGAATCAGTCATATGTCTTGTTCAAGAACATATTTCACAAGAGGATAGAGCTGTAAAGGAAACAACTATTACATAAAGCTTTTTATTTTAAGACACATTTTAGCTACAATATCTGTGGATGTCCCAACGTCCTCATTCTTTCCCTTCTCTCATTCCCATAATATCAGTGCATTTATACATGTAACTGAGGAGTTGAAAAACTAGTTTTCTAAGTTAAACTACTGTTACTAAAGTTGCTCTCTTCTCTTTATCATATTTTTGTATAGTATTGACAAGGAAAAAAATATAACTGTCGTGGGTTTATCTGGTTAGGTTTTTTTTTATATAAGAGGAAGATTGGCTTCTGTTGGAAGCCTCTGGAAGTTTCCCTCCATCCTATAGAGCGGGGCCAATGAGGGCCAGCTCCAAGGAAAACTTCCTTCTTTTGAACCATTAAGTTACGCCCCCGCGTGAAAACATATTTAAGACATTGTGGCGCAGTTAGAATTGGGCAGCCATGGCTTAACAACATCACAACGCAGACATCAAGGTCAGTGCAGGAGGAGAAGAGGAGAAGGAGGGGGAGGGACCCCACGGATCAGGGAGTGGACTTAAAACTATTATTCCCTGAATACGTTGGTGATGACCATGGTGATTACGAGTTGTCCCCTCGAAGCCCATGGGATCCATTGGGGTGCAAAAACCCCCCTGTCGGAGCAGGGGGAGGCATGAAAGAAGCTGTTACCTCGTGGGAGGCCCCCAAGGTGGAGTAGAGTCGTGCAGAGATTTGCAGCTGAGACCCACAGAGGGAGAGGACCCACGCTCAGCAAGAGGAGCCCCCAAGGTGGAGCAGAGGTCCTGCAGAGATTTGCAGCTGAGACCCACAGAGGGAGAGGACCCACGCTGAGAAGGAGACCCCCCCAAGCTGGAGCAGAGTCTTGCAGAGATTTGTTCTACTGGTTTCTAATATTTCCACTTAAAATTTTCTTTAGCTTTACCATTTGGAAAATAATATTTGCACCTCTGCTATAAACGTCAAGCTATGTTGTTGGTTTTTTTCCCCAAAACTACATGAGTCCCCAACTGTCTTCCACTGTCTGTATGCCATAAAATGAGCATAATTTGACCTATTTTCAAATGATCTCACATGTATCCACTACACACACAAAGCTTGCAGACCAGCTTTATTATGTAGCACACTTGAAAAATTATGAAAACAGTCATCAGCAAAATTACTGAACAGCAATCTTGATGCCTAAAATCCTGGAAGATAGGCACTCAGAGAAACATTAGAGGAGATAGATAGAGAAGTGTTTTTATTTAGAAGCTTCTAGGTGCACACCAGAATTATGAACACACATGGTTCAGTGATATTGCAGTTTTTAAAACTTCCAGTAATTAGCATATATGATATCTAAAACCAACCCGTAGTACCCATTTCCCCAGGGGCCCACCCTCAGCAAGCTCTCCAAGGGCTCTGAGCCTTCTCTTCTGTTTTGTCTTCAAGCTATCTTGCAGGTGCTTCTTCAAAACACCGTGTCCTTGGCAAAACTCAGAAATGTGTGAGAAAGTGCCCAGTGATCTCTAAAGGCAATCTAATAGGTGTGCAATCCAGGGAAACCTACATCATTCTAAGAACTATAGAAAATCTATAGTGTCTCTACAAAATGCACTAAAATCTTTAGGCATCAATCTTATCAACATGTTCACCCTGAAAGTCCATTCCAAACTGAGTATTCCACTAAGAACATTGAAAGCAAACCAATAATTATTATTTACGGCAGTCATGAGCCAAAATGCATATCATTTAATTTGCACATAACATTTAAATTAAACTAGTTAATTTCTTAAAATACACTTATGGGCTCAAATTTGAACCAGAATTACAGCTGTTAAACCTGCTATTGAGTTTTCAAAGGAAGAGGGAAATCTTGTCATAATGCCCCACAAACAGTAAAGAAGGGGAAAGAGAAAAGGAAAAATTCACCCTTTCTCACAGTGGCATTTTTCCTTTGCCCACTACATTATTGCTACTTCCATTCATATATGAAAATTTTTGTGAAGATTTTAATATCCAGACGTCCTATGGTGTTTCCTTACCTTCCTTGAAGATACACAGTGGCTTGTGTTATCCTACCCCATTGTACCTATGTAGTTTCCTATGAAACCAACTCATAACCTGCCCTGTGTAACTTCTTCCTCCTAGAATGCAGTGTGAAAGTGCAAGTTATCATAAGCCTCTGCACACACACATCAGGGAAGAGAAGTGGCAGTACATATCTGCATCCAACATTTGTAGCAGTTCCAGCCTGTACAAATGGAACTATGTGGTGCTGAAATACGAGTTTGATTATTTCTTTGTTTTACTGGTTTCTAGTTAGCTGTGGGAGAAACACTCTCCTTGATCTTTCTTTTCCTTTCACAGACCATATTTATATTCTATTCTCTACTACCAGCTGGAGAAGTCTATACACTATGCAGGGAGACTAAGAAAACCCTCTTTAAATCCATACCAGCATATAAAATACTTGTTAAGTGTTCTAATTCTCACCTAATTTAGATAAAATTTATCCAAAATAAAGCCAGGGATTTAGATGAAGCTACTTCCTATTTAAACTTTTGTAACTCACAGGTAATTCAGGAACCTCAAGATCAGAATCATGCTTATCTTAAATGAAGAAGTGTAGGCTTTTTTCATTAGTGAGTGGGGAATCTTTTCCTCTGTGACAGGGGAATTTTTTTCTTCCATTAGTAACTGTTGTAGCTGCTGGTGGTCCTACTTGAGATTCCTGATTGCAGTACTTTGCCATTCTAGTCACTGACACCTCCACACATCTCTCAGAGTGACACCAGATCGTAATTCTAAGGATACAAATCAGGGTGAGAAACTTATTCTGCTATAATTGCAAAAGGTTCTGATCATTCTGCACACTTGTGACAGGAATTAATTTCATGGTTGTCTCTAACAAAACCTGATTAATGGGTTAAAGAATACAACATTGTTCAGAGCTGTTAGTTTTTAATGTGGATAACTTTACTTATGGGTCTGACTCTAGTCAATCACACAGGTTTTATGTGCTGTTGAAGTTCAACTCCACTATTTTTGTCTGTAACGATTTCTGTTTTCCTTCCTTCCTTCCTTCCTTCCTTCCTTCCTTCCTTCCTTCCTTCCTCCCTCCCTCCCTCCCTCCCTTCCTTGTTTTGCAATCAAGTATTCTGAATGCCAAAGAGTATTATATTGAGGGAAATTACAAAGAAATCATAGGAAATTAAAGGGAAACTTGTATGAAAGCCAGTGTACAATACCATTCTAGGAAACAATATTTCCAAAGGCCTGCAATAATAAAAAACTATCTTGCAATAGCATAATAAGGTAAATAAAGATCTTTCATACACTTAGAAAACTAACATCTCCCCCCACATCACCCAAAATATGTCATGTTATGCTATAAAATGTGTGAAATTATCATTCTATATGAGATCAGGGTTCCAGTCTGATTTTCTCCCACTGACGCTGACTGCTGGTGGACACTCATGGTCACAAAATAATAAAGAGGAACACAGTAACTGAATACATAAGGCAAAACAAAAGAATATTGGTATATTCTTCTTAGGTAGGGTATACTATTCTTAGTACATTCAAGAAATAACTAAGGATGACATCCGTACAGCTCTTCTTTGAGCTTAAACCTAGAGGAAGGTAAACCATTCATGGTAACTCACCTTTGTAAAGAGTTAATTGTAATGGAATCATGGGAATGATAAGAACACATGTGCTAGGAGACAAGATGTAAAAGAAGCAGAGTGAATAATATGGAATTTGCCTCGACCATTGGACATAATAGCAAGTATGTAAATATTTTCCAAATATTTAATTATTTTTTTAATTTAAAATATCAATTGACCAAACAAGTACTTGAAAGACATAGTCCTCCAAAACCCAAGAACTCTTCTTATAAAATTGTTCTCAATTTTAATATTAAAATAAAAATTCCAGATAACGCAGTTTTAAAATTAAAGTTAAAAATAATATTTTTTTGCTATTAAACTTTGATACAGAGAGGGAAATGTTGATAAGTTTTGAGTTAAATAAATGAAATACATATATTTTAGGTACAGATCATAATATTTATTAATATTATGATAATATGATAATGATAATTATGCTATGATAATATAATAAGTTCATATATATCCACATATAAGTTTTTTAAATGTAATGCTGAGAAGACTTGCAAATTTCCCATGAATACTCTTAAAACAGTAATCACTTTATTTTTCTGCAGTTATAAAGAAAGTCTGCTGTCTTTTCTGGTTCTCAGCTATCAGAGTACATGAATACCTTACAATGTTTAATCATTTTAATTTCAAAACACTGATACAGGAAGAAAATGCTATGCTTATATTACAAAGGGAGTAAGAAAATATAGGGCATAACACCTTTAAAAAAGTGGCATGACTTTGTCCCAGACACACCAGAAATCCATAAAGCAGCCCTACATCCTTTATAATGACTAATCATTAGAACACATTTTGTATCCATCTCTTTGGTTAATGACTGCAACTTTCTTAGACCCAGGTTGTCTCTGAGATGAGGGTGGACCCCAGAATGTATTGTCACTGCTAGCCTGCTCAGGAGATAACCACAGCTAGACATCAGGCTAAGCACCACCAAAGATGGATCCACACTGATAGGCACACAAGGCAACACTTTTACAGTGCCTGACTTACTGACAGCAAGGTCTAGCCCACAGTGTTAATTTCTCACTTCCAAAAGAATAAAGAGGGCAGTAAATCTTTCAATGAAACTAGAAATAGTGCAGCTCTGTTCTACATAAATGTGTGAAGCGGAAGTTCAAAGGTTATCCCTCAATCACAGCCTTATATAAAATCAGCCTGCCACCATGTTAGCATCATATGGTAACACTTTAAACACTCTATTTAAGCATTTAATTTAGGAAACAATTACCGTAAGTTTTTGTCTGACATAATTAATAGGTCAAGCAGCACTTATTAAGTCTTTAGGCATTAATTAACATTTAAAAATTATCACATATGACACATTAATTAGATATCAATCACTTATTAGAGCTACTGACATTTAATAAGCATTTTAATTTATAACAAACTCTCCTGCTATACATATCTTTCCAAACTACGAGTACCTGCAAATAGTACTTAAGTAGTTTAACATGTTAAGACTTATTTTGTCTTTGTAATTTTCACGTACATAGAAAACTCATTTTTTCTGTATATACCTTAATGATAAATACATATCTGTATCTTTTCAGTTCTCTAATAAATGACACAAATGGAATAAAATGCATAACATGCATATTAAAATAATTCTTAAACCATAATTGAAATCAACAGTATCTGTTCTCTTTCTGTGTCAGATTTGAACTTAAATTCTCTTCTGATTCTATTGCCCTGTCCTGAGGAAAGAAGTACAAATGTCTAAGTGTTAATTGCTGACCTCTGTCACCCCTTAATTATGCATTCTTGTATCTTCTTTGATACTTTCCTTGCATAGCTGTCTACTTTTGTGAAGATCTTGCCACTAGACACTTCACAGATACGATCTCTCTCTTGACCTAATTGTACTTATTATCAGTCAATTTTTATAATACTAAGTAGGTATTTGGAATGACATATAATAACCCTACAGGGTGCCCAAACTTTACATATTGGCAGCTTGACAAGTGAACTATGTTCCTTCAGCACATACTTTTGCATATATTTTCCCACTAACATATGCACTAACCCATAGAATTCTCATGTATTTGCAACTTTGCTGGACAAATAGAAATCACCTGTTTTTCACAGATGTTTCTTGTTTAAGGTACACCTATGTGGTGAGTCACGGTGGAATTTTAAAGTGTGCAAATATGGAGAATTTCCTAACTTTCTCTGTACATGTGCTTGAAACATTCTTCTTTCTGGAGGAGAAAAGTAGTATGGCAGTAACCTGTAGCAGGGGGACATGGCAGGATTTAAACCTGCATATCTATGAGTTGACAGCATCCTCATTTATCTGTCTGCCTCTATTCTGCTCAATGAACAGCAACAGGTAGTGCTTTACACTGCTATCCATGAGAAGCTACAGCCAGAGCTACAGAAGAAAGTGAGAGTGAGTCAAATGTGTGTTGCACCTGCACTGCTTGAGATTTGACAGATCTGTAGTACACCTGTGATGGCTTAATTGGGCTAGCACAGATAACAACAAGGAGTAAAAGCAAACTCTCCAGATGTTCTGGGAATATGCATGTGAGTAACCATACTGTAATCTTTCACTGCAGCTGTTAGCTGGATTAAGACACCAAATGTAGGATAATATGCTATATTTTCACCTTTTCCTTGTAGTTCTAATGAAGTCTAAAGGTTATTAACTGGCTTTATGCAAATACTACACAGTTGTGATGAGAGTAAGAATCAGACCAATAAGGAGCAAAAACACTAATTCCCTTTTTATTTTTTCTTTTTTTTAAGTGGAAAAGAAAGACAGTTGACCTGAAGATTAGGTTGCAAGGCAACCTTGCAACACTGACTCTCGCACCACTTACTTGGGGATCTAAAGTAAACTAGTTTCCTAGGATCTCTCAGCAGTTTACAGAGAATGACGTGCATCACCAATGACTAGTTCAAAGCAGAAACAAACCTCATTTCTTAAGTACAATCCATAGCCCTTAGTTAAATACCTTGACTCTCTATACAATGCACAAGGAGGATTAAATGGGATTCAGAATAGACAGGATGCTGTTCAAGATTTATATAATAGAGAAGGTCAAGACTTAAACACTGCACTTATGTCCAACCAGGTTTACAACTCAGAAACCTCTCCTACACTAATGCAGCCTGTTCCTCCTTTCAAAATAACAGGCACCTGTTTTCTGTAAAACATAGAGGTCAAGGGATGGTGTTCCTACTATTTAAATGGGATTTAGACTGAAGGAATTCAAATCCAAGTAACTCTGTGGCTGTGAGATGCTGCAAAATGTTTGTATTTTGTCAATGTGCTACTTGGCAGAAACAAATGCAGAACTTATGGGGCTAGAGAGAAAAGTGGAACCCCAGTGATCACATTCACCTCCTGAGGAATAGGACACCTACTTCTTGACCCCATCCCCGAGGACCATTGCAGTGCTATATAAATCAAAATGAAGCCACATGAATGAAGCCATAATAAGGCCTGGCAACCAAGATCAAAACTAATCTTTTAAAATTTTAAACCCCACTGAAATGTCGCTTGGGGTGCTTGGTCTTTCCACTGCCATGTGTCTACTTGGCAGAACTCATTGCTTTTTGACATCAGGAGATCCCTATTTTCTTTATTTTTAAGCCTATGTTTAAGACTGATTTGTTTTCATTGACTTTTAACTGACATTAGCTAATTATTAACTCTGCAGGATAGATTAAATTTTAATTTTAATGTCATTGTAAAACACCATGAGCTGCCTCAGCATGATAAGATGCTATAAAAGTTTAAACTGTTGTTATAAGTTAGCCACCTGTTCAAAACATTAAAAATCTACACATTTAAATCAATCACACTGCACTGGATGCCCCATCAAGGCTAATGTTGATAAATTATACTCTTAGGCCTAGTTGATATAGATTCATTATTCTCCAGAACAGTAATATATTGGACTTTATTTTGTAGAGTTTTAGTTGGGATTTCAGTGTTATTTTACAAAGTCCTAAATACACTTCAATGCGTATTTTCCAATCTGCTAAATTGCTCAGAGATTATCCTGGCTAAACAGTACCTTTGAGGTTCTGTCTAATGTCTAAGACATATGCTAGAGAAGTACCATTCCATTGAAGTACTGTGGAATGGTAGAAAGGTCTGTCTTCATATGGTTCTTTCCGTCTCTGGGCCAAATCAGAAGAGCTGAATAAGCTGACATATAGAAAAACCCCATATCTTTCTGTGTCAGGAGCCAAAAAATGAATTTGCAGGCTGAAGCAAAGGAGATTTTTGTTTCAGGTGTGGTATATAGATCAGAAAAAAAATCACTTTTTCTGGATTTTCTACCTATAAAACACAGCTAATATTTTTTTCCATGTATATCTTGTCTCTTCACGTGGTACGTTTACTTGTGTAAGTACTATTTCTTATGGAAAGGAAAAGGATTTTTTCACTTTAATAAATATAAATATATATATGATATAAATAAAGGAAAGTAGCACATTGAGGGTGCATATTTTAGTAGACCTAGCTTTGTAGTCAAGGATCTGGTTTTACTACCTCTTGCTCTTTTGTGCTCAGCAAAGGTTTATAAGTAAGCTAAAAGATGTGGGCTTCATAGTTTTATTATAACTAGAACAATCTTCAGCAGCTCTGCAGCTGAGTGACCTCTTCGGCTCATTCACTATTTTAGTTCAGGGGAATATAAATTCTTTCTAATACCACACAAGAAAAGCTATATTGTCTGAGACAGGTGACATCAGACTCTTCAATTTCCCTTTGTAGTATGTTCCTGCTGATTCCTAGACTAGGAAAGGAATTCAGTGAGAGATTCCCGAAAGAGATTAATTTTTAACTTTGTTTTGAGAAGGGCAAAAAGGTTAAAGAGGATTTAGGTGAATGCATGAGTCTTTGCATGGCTTTACCACCCATACCCAACTAGGGAAGTGCTTTCCGCACAGTGTCTGGCATAGGATACCAAGAATCTGTGCCCTGACAGTGACTAATAGTATCAGGGTAGCTGTTAGATGACACAGGAACAGGGTTGAGAGGCACAAACTACTTTTCAGCCACGCAGCTGAAAACAAAGTTTACTCTGGAGTATGCTCCTGGTGCCACATGACATAGCTCTGTGACCTGCATCTCTGAAGGATCTGTGTGTTGTTCCTGCAAACACATAATGGAATTTCTATTTTTATGAACTTTCAGTTCAAAGTGCTTAAAAATAAATGAAGTCTACTGACACATCTTCCTGTGTCTGAATACTGCTCTAACATTTTAACATATGTGACTCTGTGTTGCATGTTGTGAAATGTTCTATGAGTTTTTCAAATCTTATCTGGGAAAGAGTATGTTGCATTTTTGCTTTAGATGTGGCATCTGAGCAATGACCCAGAAAGTGGCAGAGAGAGGACAATCAAGGAATAAAAGGAAATCAAATTCCAGTATCTACACTTTGTTTTTGGGACTCATTCATCGAAATAAGACTTTCCTAATTCTGACCAAAAATCATGTAAATTAATCTTGCAGATGATTTAGACAATGTCTAGATTGCAGATGGGAGGTAGGGTGGGGAGTGGAAATCCTTAATATTTAACACACTTTTTCCCTAGTACAAAACAAGTCCTTTGAAGCTTTGGAAAACTTAAAGGTATCTTTCTTTAGAAGTGTAATTGTTGCTTGCCTCTTTCTGTTTGAAATTTCTCCAGTAATTTAGTAATGAAAAGCTAAATACTGTTTGGCATTTTTTTCACATATGTGTATGGAGTATTTTTGTCCTAACATTTCTCTACAAAACCATTTTGTGTAAGCTACAAGAGATACCACACAAAAGGGATTATGAAGAGCTGACATATTGTGTCATCTGTCATTTCTGACAAATGTAAATGCAAGAATAAAACCCTTGATAGAATATAAGAACATATGAGTCAGGGTTGAGTGAAAGGGCATCAAATACTCTGGTTCCTAATGTTTTTTCCCTTACCTCTGTTGTTTTCTTTGATTTATCTGCATAGTGTATTTCTTATTCCAAGTTTTCCTTGGATGTAAATTTACCTTCTCTTTCAAAGAAGCAATACAGACCAGCGGCGGCTGTGAAATGCCATCTAATATAGAAAATTCATATTAAGCTGTGGAGGGTAGTGTCTGTTAGAGGAAAATATATTCAACAGCCTGAGAAAGGGGACACGGACCCTGATCCATGTCCCCAGGTCTGACCAGTAGTGAGGCTGCAGATCCGCTCTCAGCAGCCACACATACCAACCACACACACATACACCATATATATCTATATATGCATAGACTGCCACACAAATCAGACACGCATGCACATACCAGCCACAAAAACATAGTCAACACCAATGGCCTCATCCTGCTTCCCTCCCTGGCGGAGCAGGTTGGAGGTCCACTGGGCAGAATATATACATACGTACAGCATAGGTATTTCCAGTAGCTGGGCTCAGACACTCTGTCTGATAGATGTTCCTGGATCCCAGTCTCACCAGTTTCTGGTACCTGAATGTTCAAGTCCCCGAGGCTGCAGCTACTCCTGTTGCTGGTAGAGACTGTTGCACAAAAATACACAGTTGGCAAGGACTTTCCTGGTCCCCATAGTCAATCTCCCTGTGTTCTCATCCACTGATATACATGCTGGCTCTCAGAGATCCATCCATCCACTTCTTCCCAGACACTTTAGCTTCACCACTGTTAGTGATCCCATGCTCCTTTGCACATCTGCATTGGCTCCATTTGCTGCACTGCAGATGTATCTGTATCGCTCAGTCTGACTCTAGTTGCTACATGCACACCCCTGTCCTCTCTCCCTTTTCCCATATAAACAGATTGAGTAGAGAATTTTCGCACACTAAATATTAGAAAGGAATTTAATAAGACAGTATACTTTCAAAATCCTTCATGGAACTTTTTCTCTCCCTTACCAACACAGAGGTTTGAGAGCTGAAGCCTACCCCTCCACTTCCTGCTAGAACCAACTAACAAAAGGGTGGCTGATAGCTTTTCATTGCAACTTAATGGTTGGGGAGGACTGGGGAAGATGGGGCAAGGGGGAAAGAGGTTTTTTCTGGTTTGGGTGTGTGTGTTGGGAGGGAGTGTTTGCCACACTTCTCTGCTCCAGCTGCTTTGTGGGTGCCAGCCTCCACTTGCTGGGCTGGTGGAAGCACTTGGAGGGAGATCCCTTGGCTCGGCCCCCCAGCTCTGCTCACCCTGTGCTGTTCTTCGGAGAGAGAGAGCAGTCACCGCTACCTGGATTTGCTACAGACTCCTTGAGGGCCGGTGCCACCTGCAGAAGAGTTGTTAACTCCCCACCCCCTAATGCTTTCAGATGAAGGACGAGCAGAGGGTCATTACACTGTCCTAGGGAAAGGTTTCATCGCATCCTGGTGGCCGCCATTCCCACGTCAGATTTTGGAACCAGCACCTCCCCCTGCTCTGGTCACTGTGTCTCACCGGAATTTGTGAGTGACTTTTGTGGCCGCTGCCTCCCGAGTGCAGCATCACCTCCCTCTGTCTGTAAATAGAACTGCACCCAGGGGGCAGAGAGAGGACTAGACCTGTTTAAAATTTTTGGTTAGGGTTTTGCTGCTTGTTCTGCTCTGGTTTTGGTGTTTGTTTTTTTTGTTTGTTTTTTTTTGGTGTTTTATATAAATATATTTGTAGTAAAAAACTATTATCCTTTTCTATACATTTTCTGATTAAAGTGTCTTAATTTCAAAGGTTGTGGTGGGTTTTGGGAAGAGACTAGTCCTAGTCCAGACAGACATTTTAGGGGTTTTTTGAACTCAGACAGAAGAAAACAGGATGAACTGCAGTGATCATATGAAGAACATAGCCAGGCAAGAAACCAGCCCTTTTTATCCCTTATATTCTCAATTTCCCGCACTGCTTCCTCCTGATGCCTTAGGGTTTTCATGAATTTGTAGGTTTTTATACTTCTAGGTAGTTTCTCACATATAGAGTAGCTAGTAACCCCTGTGCTAAGGGTCAGATAATAGCTGGAACACCATGCCTGGGAAACATGTACTAAAGCTAAGGCAATTAGATACCACTAGTCAAAACAAGAAAGCAAAGGCCAGCAACCTTGGAGAAGCTCCAATAAGGGAAAGTGGCATGAAGTAAGGGGTCTTAAGACCTCCAACTCAATTCTAGGAGAGGCGTGCCAT